>OZ025297.1:92804481-93404481 GCA_964019185.1 Maratus speculifer | reverse complement strand
ACTTCCAATTACAGATAATAAAATAACAAATTTATGCAGCAATGCTCATTATCATTTATTTGTTTAAAAGTAATGCAAGGTCTAAAGGAATGCTAACTACAGTTATTGTAACATCGGACGTTAAAAGAAAAATAAAACATATACTATAATACAGAATTTTTTTTTAAAAAAAAGGTGTTAAAGGTAGGTAATAAAGGTAATCACTAGACTCACACACGCACACACCCACACACTCATAAAGAACTTTAATACGATCGATACAATAATCGATCAGAAGGGAAAAATAGCCGGTACCAGAGCCCAAACCTAGGTCCAAAGCGTATCATGTTGTTTCTTTACCACTAAGCTTGCCCGATATCCTAGCACGACAATTTTTCTCACTAACAAACCATGTTGGGGGACGTCATCGGCTAGCAACGATGACGGAAATTATGATGAATATTTAAATATTTCTTTGATCCACAATGCATAAAGAACTCATAAATTAATCTCTAAATTCATTTATAATTAATTTAAATGACTAAATAAATAAGTTCAGATGTTAATTTATGCGTGATTTAACAATTTATTATTTTACCGACTTTCATGCATTTCTAAAAATGCTATGACGCTTTAATAAATAATTAGTTTTGAAACACAGCCGTTCGATTTTCAACAAGTTTTGTATTTAATTTAATCTTTCTCAGTTTGCAGTATGGCTCCATTAAACAAAAGTTTCCGTTGACATGCTGCATTTCGTAGGGATATAAACTAATATAAAACTATCTGCATCTAGATAGGATCGATACCTTCTGAATGTCAATTTGTATTCGATTCAGTTCGTAGTTATAGCGTTGAATTAATATCGTCGTAACTGAGCTGCTTTTATATATGTATAGGGATTTTAAATGAATCAGATTTCAGGCGATCCGGGACATTTTTAAAAATAATTTTTATTTATTGAGTTAACAAAATCACACGGTAAAACTACTAATAATTAAAAAGTGGTATAATTTAAAACCGTTGTAACTCAAAATATTATTTGTAGAATTTCAATTTGTTATCACTTAAATTAACAGAAACATATAACCTTTAATTTTGACTGAGCATTTCTAATATTTTACTTTAAATATTTTTTAAAAATGAAAAATATTTAATGTAAAAAAAGACCTTGATGTAACTTTAATTTAAAAAATCGTATTTTCAAAAGTTGATATTTTTTCCAAATTTATCAAAATAAAAGTTAAACAGTCAAAAAAAGACACGTTCCAAGTTTGTAGCCTTTATCTTTAACCGTTCTTGAGTTATAACAATTTAAATACGAGAAATGATGGAAAAACATATTATGGAGAAAAACACATTTTCGCAAGAAGTCATATCCATGACAACCATTGCTTGAAAATAGAGTTAGAAAACAAACCAAAACAAAATAATATTTGCTGTTCTAATTAAAATAGAAACATGATTTAAATGTCATTTTAAGTATTAAAAAAAAAGAAAAAAAAAGAAAGAAATGTTTTAATGCAATATTTGGTTTTGGAAAATTTGAAGATTAATGTGTCCTGCACCCCTTTAAAATGACAAATATCTAACTATTAAACTAATACAGGAATCGTTCATCATTATGTATTTGAACCATGAAAATGCCACGAATACAGCTGTTTTATCATCGGATGTTCAAACAAATCGAAAATTGTATGTTAAACATGTCAAATGAGGTGCGTTCGTATTATATATTAGTTTTATAACTATTCAGATCTCGGTGCAAATCTGTTGCACTCCTATACAAAAATGCATGATTACAAAATTAATTACGATTCTATTAATTAAATTCGGTAATACGGGGATAATAGGACTTTATCTTAAATAAGAGGTAATCGGCGTGGTGACTTAGAATCATTACACATCATAGGCTATTACTGAATTTATTACGTATGATGTGATTTAATAGAATAATCAGCATAACAATCTAGAAGCATTATCTATCATGGGATATCACTGAATTAATGTCGTACGTTAGATTTAATAAAATAAAGATTTTTTATTTAAGTTTAGATTTATTTTTTATGAAATTTGCCTCGACAAAATTCTGAAATGATTACATACATTAAATGTCAAATCATTCGGTTGGATAGATTTGCACTTTGTATGCGGACAGACGAACAGACAGACGGACGGATTGGATAACGACTCTAGGTATTACCAGTTAATATAATTATGAACGCATTTTGACATGTATTTATATGGTTACGAACGTATTTAGAAACACAATTAACTACATTACCAATCTCCACATCCTTCCAAAAATGCCATGACGCGACGTTCCAATACGTAATACTCTTTAAAATGCATCGTTCATTTTTCAACAGGATTTATAGTTAATCAAATCGTTCCCATTTTGTTGCACGACTTTATTAAACAAAATTTACCGTCGTCGGGCTAAATTTCATAAGGATATAAACTAATATAAAACTGTCTGGCAACTTAATTGGGTCGATATCTTCTAAATATCAATTCGTGTTCGTTTCAGCATGTAGTTATTGCACTGGATTAATATCGTCGCAAGTCAGCTGCTTTTATCGACGTATTTGGATATTCAGATCTGGTGGACATATAATTAGATTTCCGATGACAGTAAAAGTAATGTTAACGATGTAATTTAAATCACAGCAAAGCTGAGAAATTCGAAAGATACGGAGATGTTTATTTTTACTTAGAAATTCATATTTGCTTAAGGAAGTATGTTGCTTATATTTATTTAAAAATTTATTGTAACAAATTTTACTTCTCAGAAATATTTTATTACTTTTTTTGGTAAGTGTAGGTAAATCAATTTACAAAAGAAAATATTTAATTTATTCTAGTAAAAACTTTATGCTAAAATGATGACAACTTTAAGTTTCATACTTATTTTTACTATTTTTTTTTTTTGGTAAGGATTTAAAAAATAATAATGATTACCTTCATACCGGGTGTCCCAAAAATGACTGATGGATTTTAAAATTCAATAACTTGCAAACGGTGACAGCTGTTTAAAAAAATTTTGGAGCAGGGTTATGTACAATGTCAGGAGTTTTTTTACCGTAATTTTTTATTTTAGTTCGCATATCAAACAATAGGGGGCGCTGACGGCGATTGAAGGCCAGATCGACGCTTCACTCAGCATTGATCATCTGGCCTTCAATCGCCGTCAGCACCACCTATTGTCTGATATGCGAACTAAAACAAAAAATTACGGTAAAAAAACTCCTGACATTATACATAACCCTCCTGCAAAAAATTTTTAAATAGCTGTCACCATTTGCAAGTTATTGAATTTTAAAATCCATCAGTCATTTTTGGCACACCCGGTAATAAAGAAATAAAAAATTAATAACTAATTTTGGAAGTTTTTGAAAGACATTTTTGGACTAGTATATTCATTTGAAAGCCAGTACTCTTGCGAAGAATTTAAACTTGTCTCATCAAGGTCCTCCGTTATCCGTTCTAGATTCTCACATTTCCCTAGCTTTTATTTTAAGTGAAATTTCAAACTAAGTCTTTAAATGGTAATCTTATACCTGACATGCAATGTCAGATGTAAGCCAAAAAACTAACTCATTGATATCAGATTCATCTTTACATGGCTACATTCAAGTTAAATTCAATTCGTAATGCATGCCAGACGTGTTTAAAAAATCCCATCCAATGTTACCCCTTTAATCGTTGCACGCTGCATATCAGTTAGGAAAATGGGGTGTTGACAACAGGAATAATATATGACGACCTCAGAAGCCAAGGAGTACAAGTGACAAAATGTCGATTTGGAGTAAATTGAGTTTAAAGATAATTGATGTTAAATTCGAACATCAATAACAATTGAGTGAATTGAAATAGGAAATTTCTGCTTGTTGCATTCTGGTCTTTGAACTCTTATTTCAATAAATGTTAAAAGATAAAGCACAATTTTCTATAAATGTATAATTAATCAATATTGTTTGTTTTTCGAAAAAAATGGTTTGCCTCTATATCTCAGCAAATAATAAGAAAATCACTTATATTTCTTTACCTGAAATGAAAAAAGCATATTTTTAGGTCGTCTGTGTATTTAGTTTATTTTGTTCAATTTTGTCACTTATACCCCTTGGCTTCTGGGGTCCTCATATGTGATTTAATCACTATAGGAAATTATTTTCTTATAATGATTATTAATGTATTAATTTAGATCGCTTCCTATTTTTTACGTCTAACTTATGTCTAAGACCTACATTTGAAATGACTTCATTCCTCTACAGCGTTTATTAGTGACAGTGTACGATTTCTTTCCACGTGTATTTTGGGTGCAGTACTTATATTTCCATTTTAAATGCACACAATACAACGAACTTACACGAATACAATATCTTTGGAATCCTCATGATGGACATAGATTGTCATTTAATTCTGGCACTGTAATATCGAAACTTAAAGTATGAACATGTATTTGATGAAAGAAAGTTTTGACTTTGGTACATCTGATTACTTATAAATAAGATGCACTTTTGCATGAAACTCGTTTGAAAATTGTAGGTCAATTTCGTAACTTTTTATGATTTTTTTGCTTTTGATTTTAAAGTATAATTAAAATATATACATATATTTCACCAATGAACATTTTTGGCAAAGTAACCCTAAATTGCCCAGAGCAAATAAAAAAGAAAAAGCAGCTTGATTATAAAATCAGATTAAACATGAGGTACTGCACTTCAGCGCTAAACTGAAAGTACATTAGTAACATTTTGATGCGCAAGATTAACCGTCAGCACTGCATTCACGTCTTCCATGATAAAGCGACCTGCAATGTGAATTGTCATGCTCCTTAAAGACGTGTGGTGAGTGATTAAATATACATTTCAGTTAATTTAATCAAGTCACGGCAAAGCAAGTTGTTGTTTGAATTCTATACTATTCCATGCAATTCCAAGCTAATCAGATGATAGTGTAAATTCACTGTACGAAAAACCTCCAGAATGCGAAAAGACGTAATAATCAATATTTCATTGTAACAGAAGAGATCTACTTTTTATGAAATCTTTGTTTTAAACAATTAAAGGGGCTGGTTACTCAGTTTCGAAATTCTCCTCTGTAATGTTAAGTCTATAGTTATTTGATGCATTCGTCTATTTTAAACATCCCTTGAAGAACTTAACATGTTTAACTTTATTTTTTCTGTGTACTCTTCTTAAAAGATGTTTCTTTTTTTTCTTAGTTCTTGAAGTATTTCTAAAATCTATGGTTAATTTAATATTTTGTATGCTAAAAGCTGACGAACTGTGAGTAAAATTTTAAAATACTTCATATAAAAGTAATTCTATATTCCAGAAAAAATTTTAAAGCTAAGAAAAACAGAGACATCTTTTAAGAAGTGTATACGAAAAACAGAAGTTAAAAATATTAAATTTCCGAATAGATATTTTAAATATACGAATGCATCAAACGTCCATAGATTTAAATTACGAAGTGGAATTCCGGAGCTGTATAGCTCTTAAGTGTATAGTTTGACAGTTATGTATTGGGCTATTAAGTGTTATTTTTTCTTTATGAAGAAAATGAGTTTTTTTTCTCCAGTCTTCTATTTGAAAATTTCTGCTTCCTAAAGAATATATGTTTTTTAATGTAATTCTCTGCTTATCCGTCAGTTAGTGAGAAACTCAGCTATCCACACGAAGAACGAGCCGAAAATTGTACGTGAAGCGTGGCAAATGAGGTGTGTTCGTACTATAACTCGCTTTATAAATATTCAGTTCTTGGTGTAATAACTGTTGCACTCTTATGCAAAAATATGGATGCAAAAATTAAGACGATCATCTTACATTACATTCAGAAATATGAAAATTATAGGACACCATCACCATTTCAACCTACAATCATTACCTACCATAGAATGTCACTAAATTAGTGAAGTATGTTAAGATTTATTAGAATGAAGACAATTTTTATGAATAAGTTTGGATTTGATTTTATAAAATTTGAAATGAATCGACGCAATTCTTCAATGATTCTGCACATTAAATTTCAAGCTATTCGGGTGAGTAGTTTTTGTGCTGTTATATGCGGATAAACGGACAGACAGACGAAGTTAACAGACGATGACTATAGGTGGCTATAATTATATAATTACGAACGCACCTGAAAATGAATGAAACTCCCCAACAATCAAATAAGAAAAATATATGTATACTTTAAAATATTATAACATGAAATCAACACCTTTTAACAATAATTTAACTCTTAAAAAAAGCCAGGTCCTTAAAAACAGACACCTCATTTTTATTTTACTGGCACCCAGAATATTTAATTATAAATTTCCTTTTATAACATTCCAGAAAATAAGCAAGTTCCTATTTTTCTAATAAATTCGTCTATAAATTCTGATGTATATTAATTATTTCAAACAGATTTGCTGCGACCTAGAAAAGGTTAAAAGGGTTTTGAATAATTTTACTGTTCGGCGTATTAAAGTCCTTATCCTCTTTCTAAATTTTTTATTTTATATTTTTATCAATACAAAATCTATCAAAAACATATCTCAATTCAGCAGAAAAATGCAAAGTTTACCACACATAAAGTAGAATGTATCAAATTAAATCCATTCAAGTGTTATTTTTTTTTATCTTATTTTCGAAATACATTCTACCCGGATAAATGATCGTGAAATTGGCGTACAAAACTATGTTCAGCGAATTAAGTAAAACGTAATTGGTATTCTGCGCGTGTGATCGAAAGGGGAGAAAAGCCCAGCTATTTAGTCTAAGGAAGTAAGAGTCACAGAACTCTGTGACCGAATTCTTGTTGCTTGGGTTTTGAAGTACGAAATTTCTAATCAAGTTTCGACATTTTTTTCTTCACCTGTTAAAGATTATCTAATTTCCGATTGGAAATGCACAGTTTGATGCAAAAGTTTTGCAATGCACATTAGTTAATCCTTCACTGCACGATTTTTTCTATTTTTATTTTTAAAAAAAATATTTGAAACCTATATATCAATCTACTAATGGGCATATAATATTTAAAAAAAATTAATTTTCAAATTTGGAGCTAAAATTCAATATTTTATGATGTATACTGCTGAGCCAAGCATTAAAGACCGCTCACGTGAGTAATAGGTCTGAGTTAGATGAGTCTGTTGTTGATAATAGGTCTGGGAGCAATGAAAAGGGAATTTTCCTACAATCGCTTTTGTCGGGAATGGAGAGTAATTTAGTCCCCTCCTAATGCTTCCCTACCTTCGGAAAGGTCCATTATTTTGGCAGTATGCCAAGACAGGTCCTTTGAAACTGGTAAAGCAGTACCTTATTTATACAGAGCCATATTATAGATACCCTATTTATTTAAGAGTTACAGATACCTTATTTATTTAAGAGTTAAAAGCTTTTTTTGTTGCCACTGATTTCTGGACTGATTTCTGGAAATGTTTAGAAGCTATTTTTTATGCATGTTAACCGTCTGCAGCCATATGTCTACTCTCGCAGCCAAAGCTTTTTTACCGTTCCAGTCGATATCTGCTTTTAGCCACCAAATCTTTTTTATGTGTGTTCGTAAATATATAAATATTCAGTATCTATAGTCGTTTCTGATCCATCCGTATATCTGTCTGTCTCCAAGCATATAATAGTGCAAGAAAAACCCAACCAAATGGTTTGAAATTTAATATATAATATAAGTACAAAGTTTTGTCGAGTCATTTAAAATTTTATGAAAATCGAATCCAAAACTTATTTATTAAAGTTTTATTTATTATATTAAATTCTATGATTCGCAATTAATACAATAATATCCCATGATAGATAATGCTTCCAGATTTCCATGGTGATAACGTCCTATTTAAGATGGAGTCCTATTATTTCAGTTTTACTGAGTTTAAGCTATGGAATCGTAATAATCGTAACATACTTACATTTTTTATCTTAAAAACTGGGTTTTAAAATTATATACATTTTAAGACATCTGTCGACGCTCTAACTCCCATAAATAGACTCGAATTTTCATGCAATTGTTAAACCTTATTTAAGGTCCTCTCTGCATGTTTGGTATTGTATATGCAGTATGTGGCATTAATAGTTTAATTACAGGGTTCCCCCAAAATAATTCCATTACATTATGATCTATAGGTAAATTCATCTGCCGAGTATTTTAATGACATTACATTATTGCAAATGCATTGAAACTGATACAAATTACTGAATTTCTTTACGATTACATTAGAAAAGGACATTCATAGCATTTTTAATCCATTTACAGGGACACACAAAGGAAATCTGTTACAATGTTGTCTTTGAGTAATAATTGCTAGAATGCGTTTTCTGTTTCTACATGCCCTTTTAAATTTAACTGCTTTTTAAAGTGCATTCGTAACTATATAAATTCGTAGTATTTATAGTCATCGTCTGATCTGTCCGTCTGTCTGTGTGTCTGCATAGAACAGCACAAAAGTTACCCAACTGAATCGTTTGAAATTTTAAATATATATTTATCGCAGAACTTTGTTGGGGCATTTTAAATTTTACTAAAATCGGGTATGCAGTACAAATACAGGGACAGTCAAAAATATTTCGTTACGTTACGGGCGATGGGGTAAAATAGATTCAAGTGTTTTTTAATTATGTTAAACTTGTCGAAACATAATGAAATTGATATGTATTTATGAAAAGTACCAAATGTATATTTTGTAGAATATGGCATACAAAGAGCATTTAGTCTTAATTTACAAGGCCACACAAAATAATTCCGTTGCATAATAGTATTTGGGAGGGGGGGCATGTTTTAATCATGTTAAACGGTTTTACACATAACAACATTTATATACGCTGCTTAGGTTTAGTACAATTACTTCCCGTGTAATAGAAAGTATGTTTCCAAATTGTTGAATTAGCCATAATATTTTAATTTTTTAAACGGTGCAGTTCTACATTATTTTGAATGTGTTAGAAAGTGTTTCGTAATCTATGCTTGACGCATGATTTTTTTTCTTTCTTATAAATTCTAAGCTCACTTTATTTAAAAACACATACCTCTTAAAAGACTTCTGTTTCTCCAGAAAATGAATGAAAATCCTTTAAATTTGAGTCTGAAGAACTTTAAATATAGAAAACTATTTTATTCGATTGATTATTACGAGTAACTATTTCCTCGTGTACACTCCTTACGTGTTCATTAAGTTTTTGGGATAAAATGAACATTTTAAAGCATGAGGGAATATCTTTGGATTTAAGGGATTTTTCACGTCACATTAGATAATACATTACTATAAACGGAAAAACACGGTCTGCCGGCCATGTGAATCCTCTAGTTTGCTTTTCGTCTGTACTATTTGCAAAGATATATACTATTGACCCAAAGAAAATGTCTTATTTTTCTACATTTCTTTCTTTCCTGTAACAATTTTTAGCGTTTCTTTATTCTCATAGATAAGAGAGAATGTATCATTATAAAGACATTGTTGATGGACTTTCATATGTCTTACAAAACTAGACTTAAAAAAAATCTGACGTTTCTACCAATAACTTTATGCACTTTTTTAAAAATTACAATGTATCAGCATAGAAAGTGATATTGTTTTATTTTGTGCATGGCTTGTTCAATTCATCCTTTGTTTGCATTTAAAAACACAAGTGTCTTTTAATTCCGGTTTTAATTTTTAATTATTTTTCTCCTTTTTGTTTCTTTTTGTTGTTGTGTTTGTTGTTCTTTTGATCCGTTCAAAGAATACTGTGAGCAGCTTTCTTTTTTGTTTATTATAAGTTCACTTTATCTAAATATATACATGTCTAAGAACATCTTTTTTTCCAGAAGAGGAATGGAAATTTTTCGAATTTCGTTCTGATGAACTTGTAAGGGACTAGCAACTCTGTTATACAGACTCTCTAATGTTTTGAATATGAATAGGGCATAAGACATAACCTGTGTGAAAAACTGACTGTAGGCCACGGAAGCTTTTGCTACTGAAAGCGGTGCCTAGGACGAAGTTCATGACGTCAGATCATGCGATTTCCGCCGACCTAATCCCGCGAGAAAGCTGTCGTAGAAAGCTGTCTCTGCCAATTGGATCAACTGTAAATCACGTGATACGATGTCACGAACTCTGTCCTAACAACCAAGAGCTTCCTCGGCCTCTAATGAAGTTGGCCGTGCATTATACTATAGAACGTATAATTTTCCGATGTGCATTCGGTTCTTCCTGGACTTTGCAGTTTCACGCTTTAACTATAGCCGTATGCAAATTAAGGTGTCATTTTTCAGTCCGCAGGAGTGCATATATTCGAGGAAAAGTGCGATACAGAAGATTTCAGTCGTACCAACCCCTGAAGTATCTGAGACGATTGCCGAGTAAATTCCCTTTGAGTCTTCGCCGTCGTTTTTAGCTCGTTTTTAGCGTCGTTTAGAGCTTATGTGCCCGTCCGTTCTGTATGTACGTTCGTACGTTCGTATGTTCGTTCGTGCTTAATGCGATAACTCATGATAAAAATATCGGATCCACTTGAAATTTTGTATATAGGTATAGCCTGATAAGACGCTTCCCTGATTAGTTTTTGGAGTTCATTAGATATGTATAAGAGGGGGAACGGGGGGCTCATGCCCCTCCCCTTAATTGATATAAACGAGATTTTCATGCAGAGTTAACAGTTTTCGTTCAAAATTTAGATATAGGATCATTCTGATGAGGCGATTCCGTGACTGTTATTAGGTGTTCATTGAATAAGTATAAACAGGGGGAACGGGAGGCTCATGCCCCCCCCTTTAATTGATATAAACGGGATTTTCATGCAAAATTAACAGTTTTCGTTCAAAATTTAGATATAGGATCATTCTGATGAGGCGATACCGTGGCTGTTATTAGGTGTTCATTGAATAAGTATAAACATGGGGAACGGGGGTCTCATGCCCCTCCCCTTAATTGATATAAGCAGGATTTTCATGTAGAATTAACAGTTTTCGTTCAAAATTTAGATATAGGATCATTCTGATGAGGCGATTCCGTGACTGTTATTAAATGTTCATTGAATAAGTATAAACAGGGGGAACGAGGGGCTCATGCCCCTCCAGTTAATTGATATAAACGGGATTTTCATGCAAAATTAACAGTTTTCGTTAAAAATTTAGATATAGGATCATTCTGATGAGGCGATACCGTGGCTGTTATTAGGTGTTCATTGAATAAGTATAAACAGGGGGAACGGGGGTCTCATGCCCCTCCCCTTAATTGATATAAACGGAATTTTCATGCAGAATTAACAGTTTTCGTTCAAAATTTAGATATAGGATCATTCTGATGAGGCGAGTCCGTGGCTGTTATTAGGTGTTCATTGAATAAGTATAAACAGGGGGAACGGGGGTTCTAATGCCCCTCCCCTTAATTTGTATAAATGGATTTTTCAATCAGAATTGTCAGATTTCGTTCAAATCTCTGAATAGTTTTGGAAGTTTAATGGTTAAGTATAAAAGAGGGGAATAACTCCTCTTAAATTATATAAATGCTAAATGGGTTATTATTAAGAATTATCCGATTTGCTCTGAATTTTGGATATAGATTTTTTAATATGATAAAGCATGTACTTGATAGTTTAGGAGGTTCAATGATTAAGTATAAAAAAGGAGAAAGGGGAGAGCTGTTTCCCCTTCTTAATTTTTTTTTCGAACGGAATTAACGAAAATATAAGGCTGTAATGTACAATTAGTATGCGTAGCCTGTGAGCTCAATGCCATCAGTTTAACTGGGCAATATTCTTTTTATTAGTATATCTCTTCACTTCATAGTCATGGGCTATATTAACCACAATTTTATAACTTCCACATGGGCATTTTCAGACTGGAGTTAATCATTGCAGGTGTCCCAAAAACCGATTTTATCTGAGTTTGTTTCGTTTAATCTCTTTTGAATTTTGTATTTGAATAAGACTGATTTTTATCGTATAGTTGAGGATAAATTCTTCGAGCTTTTGTCTACCAATCCTTTTTCCTAGAATTTTAAATACAAAGTTTTTAATTATATTATAGAGGTACGTGAACGAGCCACACATTCTACCATTACTTTCGCAAAGTGTGTCTGGATATCTTAATGTTACGTTTACTTCAGGTAATAATAGATTAATTATATATATAGTAGCTTATCTATAGTGGTATAAGTTGGTTTCAGCGGATTTCGTCAGATCTCGCCGTTTGTGATATATAAAACTAAAGTTCATTTATTCCGGATTTCGAGATCGAATTGTGCTAACAGCCATGTGCATGCAAATTTCATAATTCTAGTCTATCAGGAAGTGGTTGTAAAATCAGTAACAAAATTCCAGCTTTACACACGAAAGCCCAAGTTGAGTTAATTAAAACAGTGTAATAATCATAACGTCAGTGTCGCTTATAGTTATAATAATCGTCAAAGTTGAATTTAGGGAGTGCCCCGGGGGACATTCCCCACAAATGAATAAGTTTACTGTTTTCCCCCCTCCCCAGAATATTTGAGATTTCGTGTTTTCAATGGTCAAAAAGGGAAATTTCCAATTCCGAAACTCTGTAATGACCCCCTCCCCGAGAGCCACATAAATCCCTTCAGGAGAAAAGTGTCTGAATTCAATACTGATGATCTTGAATCTTTCAATTTAAATAGCGTGTTATGCAAAATAAGCTGACACATTATAAGTGAATACTCTCTCGTTATTGTTTGTGTAAAACCCGTGTTTTGAAAGTAATTTAACAACGTGTGATGGAGATTCATCTTCAAACCTTTCTTCTACTTTTTTTATTATGAAAGCAACTTTCCATGAAATCAAAGTATGCGGAAAACCTGTATGCAAGTTGACCTGGCTTCGGAATGACTCATCCCGATTCATTCTCACTGTTGTCTTTTGACATTTCGCTTTGATGACCTTCCGTGTGGCAATCTGAGCGTCTCATACGATACAGTGAAAAAAAAGAGATACAAATGTGAGAACGTAGCTTTTGAAACATTTAATGTTTGTTTTTATTGTTATAATCTTTAAAGGCGGAATCAATTCGAGAGACAAAACAAAACTTGTTTTGAGGTATCTTATTTCACGTGGAAAAGCAAGCGTGTGCTTTAAGTACTGAAAGATTTAAATTTTAATTGAATCGTATACAGGGACATGTGTTCAGGAAATAATTGGGTTTTTTAAGGGATACTCCACAAATTATTTCGGTACTTAAGAATTATCTAGGCCAGGTCATATTCCGTGCGTCAAAAACTACATATGAAAGTATAAATTGCAGTAACCCTTTTATTTATTTATTTCCTGATATTATTTAAAGTACATAATATTAATACTACATTATACATATATTAATAACCGAGTTATTATGTAGTCGCCATATTAAAGGCAGTGGTAGAAGTATTTACATATGTATAACTATATAATATAACACAATGTATATCTAGATAATATATTCTTTAATACAATACATATTTATATTGCGTAATGCCATTATTATATTCATTCTGACGGGAATTTGCAGTTCACTGGAGTTGAAACTACCATTATTACTATCGTTTACTGCTAAAAAGCAGTCAGTTTGATATTACGTGTTTAATAAATAAGCACTAAATTGCTACTTTTTGTTATTTTAGTTTGCTTGTATATCATTTATCATTTTAAAAACTTTATGTATTTATTAAATGTATTATACTACTGTTTTGAACATTATCGGCGATTAACAATGATATACAAAATTGGCGATTAACAACCAGTTCTGGCTATCAGTCGGCTTGCTCCGGATAATACGTAAATACCGCTGTTTCATCACAAAACAGGACACTTCATATTTGTTTTCAGTTTAAAATAGGACCCTTCACAAAAATTTTTGTCTTAAAAACAGACATTTTGAAAAGCACTTTTTTTTTCAAAATAAACAGATCCCGAGTTTAATTCGAAATGAAATTTGATCAGTTAAAACAGTTGAGATTGTCAAAAAATTTATTACTGGCTTTTTTATGCACATTTTTTTTTCTTTTTGCTAAAGATCCATGTTTCTTTAAATGAAAAGGTCAAATTCATCAATATATTTCTTTGATTCAAGGTTCATTTAGAGAAATTGACTATTATAGTGGGCAAAATCTATTCGTATATGTATAATTCTTTACCTGTTGAAATAAATGTACGTTGGCTATGTACGTACAAAATATAAATTGTAAAAGTGTTCAAAATAAGGCAGAAAATTAAAGTTTTGTTGAATAAATAGTTCGACTGTTGATTTTCAAAAAATTACCTTTTTGAAATTTTTATATGGTTTCTAGGTCTTATAAATTATACTGACAAAGCTCTTGTACATGCTCCTATAATTAACATAATAAAAATTTCGTTCTTCTATTACCAATAGTTATCGAGTTACAATACTTTGAATTTTATGAAATTTCGATATAAATAATATATATATATCTAAGATTACACATAATTTATCATGTACAAATGAAATTTAAAAAAAAATATTGTTTTAGATATTTGTAAAATATTTTTTTTTTCATACAACCATACAAAAATAAAGAAAAAACTGCGTAGAATACATTTCAATGAAGTTAAAAAGTCCGGAACTTTATCGACATTTTTATTGCCAGATCATGAAAACGAAAGCAGATAGAAACTCTTTCCTTAATAATTCCATTCCTACACTAAAAAAAAAAAAAAAAAGCATGATAAAAGATGCATTTTCTACATTTTCAATTTGTCCTCCCGACGGATGTGTCTCGAATATCGTAAAAATAAATTGACCATGAAGCGGCAGTCCCGCTTTAAAATCACGCCAATGCACGGTTGTAAAAATACGTTTTGGCGAAGAAAATGACTGCTTTTACCGCGTGTGATAGAGCCAGATTTTGGAAGGAATCGACTGAGATTCAAATGGGCCTGTTCTATATGTCTAGGGAAAAGTGTTATTCAAGAGATAGTTGAAGGAGTGCAAATAATGGATTTTTTCTTTTAACCCTTTCGGGTCTGTTGTACTATTAATAATACATGTCTTTCCATCGAGTATTATTTTGTCTGAACAATTACTTGGCTACTTTCGGCAACGGAAATGATAGCATATGGCTATGCCTTTCTTATTATGATTTTACTTATGTTTTAACATTTAGTAATAGCAATAATAATAATTTTTTTCTTAATTTTCTTTGCACAGTGCACCGTTAGCACTTTCTTTGTATCATAAATATATTTCAGTCTTTAAATTTAAAATATAAGTTACTTTTCTGAACGAACCATGTGTGATAAAACACAAAAAAACATTAGAAAGCTTCAATACTAACTCAAATCCTATTGTAATGCGTTATTTTCCAAATGTCTCTAAACCTCTTCTTTAGCGTACACTGTAAAAAAAAAAAAGGACGATTTTACGGAAGTATTACTGGTAATCTAGACGCCAGTATAATATAATGTTTTTTAACGGAAAAACTTCCGTAAAATATTCCGTTTTTTCGAGTTTTTTCCAGATTTTACGGAAAATTTTCCTTTAAAAAACAGTATATTATACTGGCGTCTAGATTACCAGTAATACTTCCGTAAAATCGTCCTTTTTTTACAGTGTATTTTCATATTAAAATGAACAGAATAGCACTCAAAATAAATAAATTCGTCCGATTTCAGACAACGGATAATCTTTAAACTTTAGTAAGTCTATTTGGGTAGCTATGATTAACATTATTAAAATAAAAGTAAAAGTTGTTCTCAAAATGGAACAAATTTTGGACCCCGAAAGAGTTAACGCCGAATTTTTTAAAAGTTTTAATTCGACATTAAGTGATTTCAAAATTATAAAAATAAATAATAAATAATACTTATTGTTGGAAGGAAGAGTGTACCTTTGGGGGGCAAAGTGGTCATTTAACATTTTTTAGGCATTAGGCAGTGGCCACTGGGATAACAATCGTCAAAGATGCTGGTAATATTGTCTCCTATTTGGAAGCGAAAGATTACGTTTTCTAGTTTCATTTTATTATTTATTTATTTATTTATTTATTTTTTTACGAATTTTTGATTTTAGGCGGGTGGTACAATTTTTTTTTATCACAAATAAATAACATGTAGTGTTTTAATTACTTTCTTTTATTCTGTTTGATTAGTATGAAAAAATCTTTTCAATAATGCGTTTGAAAACAACAAGCCATTTAGACTGGAGGCAATGGTGTCATTCAGGGCAAAGTGGCCACAAAGAGATCGGGCAAAATGGCCAGAGAATTATTTTGCCTGGAAACGATATTGTGTTCATTATTCATGACCAAATAGTATCGATAATTATTTTCTTTGAAAGAAACAAAAAAAGTTGGGCAGTAACTTCTGCAAAGAAAGGCCGACATTGGCAGTCTGCATGTCTGCTGGAAGCACACGTATTCCACCATTCGTTACATTGATACTACTAAATAAAAAGACATAAAAAAAATTTGTCGACTTTTAGAATCGCCTCTTATCCTTTTTTCCCCTAATCGCAGAATTCCGAAAAAACTGTTCAAAAATCCCACCATGCTTTATTAACGAGCTTCACGGCTCGGGACACGGGGGAGGAGGGAGTTGAAATTGAAATTACATTATAAAATTATTTTTTAATTATTTTTTAGGATACAAATTCAGACTTTTGACTCTATTGCAATACATCATATTTTATTTTACATTTTTACAAAATTCGGAAATTTCCATGTGCGTTGATATCCATTATCAAACACACTTAACTCCTTGGAGGCCTACGTGTCACACAAGGTATTTGGAATCCTTGATTTTTCTCACAGGTAAATTTTTATTGTAAATTTCACCTTCTTTAGTCCGAGCATTTTTTCTATTTAATTAGGCAAAAAAATCTGTTTAAAAAAACGGCAATAAAAGATTAAGAACTCTAGAAAAGACGTCCTTCCCGAAGAGGTTACTATCCTACTAGTGTATTTATCGAAAATTAGTATTACAATTTTTGGAAATTTGAACTAAAGTTTAAATTTAATTTTATCAATTTTAATTATTGAAACGCGTAAATTGGAACTTTAAAAACAATGAAAATCGGTTCATTTCGGCAGTTTACATGTTTGGACTCAACCTGAGTTAGTTTCAGTAAGTAAATAAATAAATAAATAAATAATAAAATTATTTTAAAATAGCAAGGTTTATGAAACGCTATTTCATATTATGTATAGAACTTTTTATTTTACTTGGCAGTTTACACTTATTTTCAAACCATCGAGTAGCTCGCGCCACAATTTTGGTAATCTAAATGACGCTGCATCATTACATGGTTTACTTACATATTTGCTGCCTAGTTACAACGAATATACAGTATCACAATCATTGAGTATACTCATTGGTTACACAAATATAAATAATCATCCAAAACAAAAAATAACATGCAATATATGAAAATTTGAATGATGGCATTTAACAGACTAGGCAATTTTAAATTCCTTTCGGTTTGCCGGGTCCAAGCGTTTTATATACATATAAATATTTATATGCATATATACTTACATACACACGCACATATATATATACATAGATAGATAGATAGATAGATAAATATATATATGAAAAGGTAAAGACTAACCCTTTTTAAAATTTAAATTGAAAATTAAAATTGAAAATTTAGTCTCAGCTAATATTTTTTAACTTTAATTCTGAAGCTTAAAGCTATTTTCTCCTTTATAACTTTCTTTCCCAACCTAACTTTTATTACTTTCAGATATCATTTTTGATGTTTCTTAAGATTAAAATTACTGTTAAAAGTGCATTTTGCAGGCATTTTTGGTTAAGGCCTGATACGTCATCAGCCCGAGAATCGTGCATGCTTGGACCACATACCAATCAAAAGCTAATCAAACAACTAAAGAAATGTACCTCCTAAATTTACAACTGTGCCCTCTGCTGTAACACATCACGATATTATCAAGACTGAAAGAGAAAAATGAGAGATTTTGCAGTTTTGAGATGCTTTCTTAATCTACGGCCATGTAATTAATCTAACTCAAAATAAAGGGCTCGGGCGACATCCGAATGGGCACGCTAATCCAGGTGTAAAATGCATCTGCTAAAGAAATGAATCCCCAAGAGATTCCCGAGTCCCAATTGAATTCTTACTCACGATATATGCCGAAGTTACATATTTATATTACGTTTCAAAGTTTTCTGCTATATGTATACATATATACATATATATACATGTATGCCTACATGTATGTATATATACACTGTAATAAAAATCCGTTAAATATACGGCAAAAACTGCAGGCAGCAATGTTGCCGGCAGTTTTGTCGTAAAAATTACAGTAAAATTAGATGAGATAAAAAAAAATTACATCGAATTTTAATGCAATTTTTATGTCAAAAAACTGCTGGCAACATTGCTGCCAGCAATTTTTGCCGTAAATTTAACGGATTTTTTTTACAGTGTATATATAGAGAGATAGATAGATTTCTATGCATATAACATTGGCGTTAGTGTAACCGAAAAGTACCACATTTTTATTTATTAATTTTGAAAATGACAAGAGTAGACTCGAAAGATGTAAACAGTCGAATAAACCTAATTTTGCTGTTTTAACCCTTTGTCTACCGCATTATGAATTCATGAAAATTTTACATTCTAAAGCATTTTACGTAAATTGTTTAAACTAAATTAAAAGATTTACATAATCATTTTAATAAATTTTTGAAGGATTTTAGAAGGATTGAGGGATTTAGAAGGATTAATTAAATTTTAATTTACAGGGATTTTGTGCAATATTTATAACCCCACTCAAATCTTTTATTTTAAATTGTTTTCTTAGTATTTTGTAGAATTATAAAATGTACAAATAGGATGTTCTTACAATATAAATATAGAAATATTTCCAAACTGAAAAATGCCTATCCCCCTCCTTCAGCGTCAAGAAAGCTGAAAAGATACAAAGGCAAAAGAAATCATCCTTTTAAAATACAGTCGAGTCTCTATATAACGAAATCCACCATTACAGTAAAAAATTCGTTATATAGAGAAATTCGATGTATAGAGAATGATGTTAAAAATCGTATTTAATGTGTGAAATTTGAAGAAATATTATTTTTGATCTTTAGAATTAATTATTTGAAATGTTTAAAAGTAAATATTAACCTAACATTTTATTTCTTAATTATTTAAGCTGTTTCAAAAAAGAGAACAGACATTTATTTGAAAGCTTAATGAAAATCAAATAAGGAAGACTTGCATTAATTTCAGACGGAGAAATCTGTGATTTTTTCTTGTTTTGATTTTAAAATTGTTACGCTCTAAAAAAAAATGCTCAAATTTTAGCAAGGAATGAAAAATTGTAGTTAACATTTTCTTCCATTTGAAAGCCTCTCTTATGTGCCTCTCATTGATTCCTCTCTTACATGTACATCAATCCAATTGACTCTGTTTTGAGAAGGACGTGGAAAGGTGTATAGGAGATGGGATGAATTCGTTGGATTTAAAGAACAAGGAGAGAAGTAATATAAAAAAACTGAGCACTTACGATAAATCAAAAATAAGTGATGGAAAATTGATTCCATATGATTTCGAAGCCTTTTAAAACTGAGTAAATTAAGACCAATTTATGAAAAAATTCGTTATATGGAGATCGATATTTCTCTATATAGAGACTGTTTTTAATGCAATCATGCGAAAAGAAATCCGTTCCTACAAAAAATTCGTTATATAGAGAAATTCGATGTATGGAGTTTCGTTATAGAGAGACTCGACTGTATTTTTGTTTTGTATAACCAATAATGTTTTTGGAACAAGATAAAGTAATGTATCTCTAACTCATTCTAAACAGTATTACAACTAACTGACGTGTCAAAAGAATTTTGTAATAAGTAATTTTTATGGTACTTATAAGTACCGCTGACAGATAAAGGGTTAAAATTTTAATTCACACCATTTAGTAATTAAAATTAGTATGTTATTACAAAGTGATAATTTGCTGTATGATTTTTTGTAGCATTTATATATTTAGATAAATCTCTTTGATCGTGCCAAAATTTTACATGGATATGTTTACTACTTGATTTTTTTACATTCATTTAAAAGAAGTGTAAAGTAAAATATGTTTTGTTTATAATAGAAATGCCAATACGTTTTATTCATCTTTTAGTTATTTTAACAAAAGCTTTACTCTTCAAACTAACAATAAATTTGTAAATAACATTTACTAAATGTGACTGCTTACACAGAGCTAATATTTAAATTATCAGAAACATTTCATTTATTGTGTCATTCAAGTCGTAAACACACTTTACATCGCTGTTTCAATTATACTATAATTAATTTTTAGCTAATTTCTTCTTACAAAAGTCTTAAAAATGCTAATGATAAAAAAATAATAAGCTTTTGAAATAATTATAAAAGGAATGCTTATTTATCATCATTATTTAATTTATGTAAATACTTTATAATGTCATTTTCAAGCTTCATTGATAATTACTCTTCAAACATTGGTTTTATAATTTGAAATATTGTTTTGTAAAAGATATCTTATTACAGTTCCTAATAATACATAATGTGCAATAAAAATTACATGACTCATTATTATTTTTTCTTTTTTTTTTCAGTATGTATTAAGGCGACCTTAAAATGATGTTAAATGTCTGCTTTTAAATTTAAAAGGTCATGTCTTTTAAACAAACTTGCGCAAGAAAAAAAGATGCATTTATTTCAGTTATTTATTATTATTTTTTTTTTTAGTTTCAATGAAATTCTTTAGAAATTTAAAGATATTATAAAATTTATTTTAAATTTTAAGACATAAATTAAATGCATTTGAAAAATTACATTTAACTAAACCATTTTTTTTTCTTTTTCGCAAGCATTTTTAGGTGCTTTCGTATTTACATAAGAACGTAACACCTATAGTCATTAACTGGTCCGTCCGCTTGTCCGAAAAGAAAAGCAAAAACTACTCAACCGAATGGTTTGAAATCTAATGTGTAGAATTTATATAGAAATTTTTTAAGTCATTTCATATTTTATGAAAATTGAACGAAAGTTTAAAAAATATATTAATCAAAGTTATCTTCATTCGATTAAATCTTATCATGCGTCATTAATTCAATTAAAAAGTGAGGGTTTTGAGAGTTAGACTAACCGATGTAAGAAGCATTTTTTATTATAACTAATTTTAATAGATTTATTATAGATTAATTAATCAGTTCATTCTTAAATATTTTCTTTCGTCAAAAATATTTAAAAAATATTTTTTTAATATTTTTTTCATTTTTAAATATTTTCTTTCGACGGGTTCCACCTCGTAAAATTTTCAGAGATGGCAAAAAATGGCAGCAAATTCTGAAAAACAGAATTCTTGCTTCCTGCTTGTTTATTTATTTATTTGGGATGGAGATAGGAGAGCTGAGGCCAATATTTAAACGGATTTGTTTTTTATATTACCCATTGGTTGCAGATTTTTTTTAAATAGCCTTATTAACATTTTGAATTTTATTACATTTCAAATGCATTTTTCAATTTATTAATATTCATCCTTAGAAAGTACTAAAAAAGGTTTAAATTATATTAGATTATTTGCTCATGAACGTGTTACAATATATTAAAATAAATAAATAACATTTCACAATTATTGATAGATATATTCAGCATTACCTAATATTAAGTATTTAAATTTTGATTACATTGCACTTATTTATTTTACAACAGATGCGATTATCAAATCAAATTTGGTTTAAAATTGTTAATGACACTTATTATAAAATGATTTAACATGCGCAGGATAATCCACTCTCCCCAAAATTAAAGAAGCTTCAAAATTGCAGAGGTCGTAATTTCTAAGTCTGTGCGCTTAAGTCATCACAATCTCCACAATCTATAAAACTAATTAAGTGAGATTACGCTATAATCTAGTTACAAATATTAATTTTCTTTACTTTGATTGGTTCAAATTTCATTAAAATTAGTGAAGACCCATCGTAAGATTAGTGACCAAGTTTAATAAACTTGATGACTTGAGAGCTTCCAAGGGAGGGAAATTGCACCTCCTTAAATGTTCAAATTAAATTTAATAAATTTTCTTTTAAGCTATTGCATAGCTTTTATCGCGGGCTTTGAGCGCGGTGACCGAATCCAAAAATTCCGTAACGCGAAAAATCCTAACACATCCGTAACGAAAAAACCTAACACTCGGCTAACGTCGTTTCCGTTCGGAAAACTACGGGACGGTATCCTTCGGTAGACTTCGGCAGACATTGACGTGGTATTTTTCAGATATTAGGATATCAAGTCTCAAACTTATGTTTCTTATGATCTAATTTTCATAGCGCGGCCAAATTTTGTTTGGTAATTTATTATGAAACAGTGTTTATTTTGGTGGTCTTATTTATTTTGGTGACAGGAGACCCCCCCACCGTGAGGGTCGAAAAATTTAAAATGCTTATAACTCGCGATCTAATTTTCTTAGCGCGGCCAAACTTGTTTGGTAATTTATTATGAGACAGTGTTAATTTTTGGGGACAGGAGACTTCACACGGTGAGAATCGAAAAATTTAAAATGCTCATAAGTCGCGATCTAATTTTCGTAGCGCGGCCAAATTTTGTTTGGTAATTTATTATGAGACATTGTTAATTGTTGGTGACAGAAGACACCCCACGGTTGGGGTCGAAAAATTAAAAATGCTTATAATTCGCGATCTAATTTTGGTAGCGTGGCAAAATATTGTTTGGTAATTTATTATAAGACAGTGTTAATTTTTGGTGACAAGAGACCTCCCACGGTGAGGGTCGAAAAATTTTAAATGCTTATAACTCGCGATCTAATTTTCGTAGCGCGGCCAAACTTGTTTGGTAATTTATTCTGAGACAGTGTTAATTTTTGGTGACAGGAGACCCCACACGGTGAGAATCGAAAAATTTAAAATGCTCATAAGTCGCGATTTAATTTTCGTAGCGCTGCCAAATTTTGTTTAGTAATTTAATATGAGACTTTTATTTTTGGTGACAGGAGACCCCCCCCCCCCCCACGGTGAGGGTCGAAAAATTTAAAATGCTTATAACTCGCTATCTAATTTTCGTAGCGCGGCCAAATTTTGTTTGGTAATTTAATATGAGACTGTTAATTTTTGGTGACAGGAGACCCCCCACGGTGAAGGACGAAAAAATTAAAATGCTTATAACTCGCGATCTAATTTTTTTAGCGCGGCCAAATTTTGTTTGGTAATTTATTATGAGGCAGTGTTAATTTTTGGAGACATTAGACCCCCACGGTGAGGGTCGAAAAATTTAAAATGCTTATAACTCACGATATAATTTTCCTAGCGCGGGCAAATTTTGTTTGGGAATTTATTATGAGGCAGTGTTAATTTTTGGAGACATTAGACCGCCCCCCGCCACGGTGAGGGTCGAAAAATTTAAAATGCTTATAACTCGCTATCTAATTTTCGTAGCGCGGCCAAATTTTGTTTGGTAATTTATTATGAGACAGTGTTAATTGTTGGTGACAGAAGACACCCCACGGTGAGGGTCGAAAAATTAAAAATGCTTATAACTCGCGATTTAATTTTTGTAGCGCGGCCAAATTTTGTTTGGTAATTTATTATGAGGCAGTTTTAATTTTTGGGGACATTAGACCCCCCACGGTGAGGGTCGAAAAATTTAAAATGCTTATAACTCACGATATAATTTTCCTAGCGCGGGCAAATTTTGTTTGGTAATTTAATATGAGACAGTGTTAATTGTTGGTGACAGAAGACACCCCACGGTGAGGGTCGAAAAATAAAAATGCTGATAACTCGCGATCCAATTTTTGTAGCGCGGCCAAATTTTGTTTGGTAATTTATTATGAGGCCGTGTTAATTTTTGGAGACATTAGAACCCCCACGGTGAGGGTCCAAAAATTTAAAATGCTTATAACTCGCGATCTAATTTGCGTAGCGCGGCCAAATTTTGTTTGGGAATTTATTATGAGGCAGTGTTAATTTTTGGAGACATTAGACCGCCCCCCGCCACGGTGAGGGTCGAAAAATTTAAAATGCTTATAACTCGCTATCTAATTTTTGTAGCGCGGCCAAATTTTGTTTGGTAATTTATTATGAGACAGTGTTAATTGTTGGTGACAGAAGACACCCCACGGTGAGGGTCGAAAAATTAAAAATGCTTATAACTCGCGATCTAATTTTTGTAGCGCGGCCAAATTTTGTTTGGTAATTTATTATGAGGCAGTGTTAATTTTTGGGGACATTACACCCCCCACGGTGAGGGTCGAAAAATTTAAAATGCTTATAACTCACGATATAATTTCCCTAGCGCGGGCAAATTTTGCTTGGTAATTTAATATGAGACTGTTAATTTTTGGTGACAGGAGACCCCCCACGGTGAGGGTCGAAAAATTTAAAATGCTTATAACTTGCGATCTAATTTTCGTAGAGGGGACAAACTTGTTTGGTAATTTATTATGAGACAGTGTTAATTTTTGGTGACAGGAGACCCCACACGGCGAGAATCGAAAAATTTAAAATACTCATAAGTCGCGATCTAATTTTCGTAGCGCGGCCAAATTTTGTTTGGTAATTTATTATGAGACAGTGTTAATTGTAGGTGACAGAAGACACCCCACAGTGAGGGTCGAAAAAATAAATACGCTTATAACTCGCGATCTAATTTTCGCAGCGCGGCCAAATTTTGTTTGGTAATTTATTATGAGGCAGTGTTAATTTTTGGAGACATTAGACCCCCCACGGTGAGGGTCGAAAAATTTTAAATGCTTATAACTCACGATCTAATTTTCGTAGCGCGGCCAAATTTTGTTTGGTAATTTAATATCAGACAGTTAAATTTTGGTGACAGGAGACCCCCCACGGTGAGGGTAGAAAAATTTGAAATGCTTATAACTCGCGATCTAATTTCCGTAGCGCGGCCAAATTTTGTTTGGTAATTTATTATGAGACAGTGTTAATTTTTGGTGACAGGAGACCCCCCCACGGTGAGGGTCGAAAAATTTAAAATGCTTATAACTCGCGATCTAATTTTCGTAGCTCGGACAAACTTGTTTGGTAATTTATTATGAGACAGTGTTATTTTTTGGTGACAGGAGACCCCACACGGTGAGAATCGAAAAATTTAAAATGCTCATAAGTCGCGATTTAATTTTCGTAGCGCTGCCAAATTTTGTTTAGTAATTTAATATGAGACTGTTAATTTTTGGTGACAGGAGACCCCCCCCACGGTGAGGGTCGAAAAATTTAAAATGCTTATAACTCGCTATCTAATTTTCGTAGCGCGGCCAAATTTTGTTTGGTAATTTAATATGAGACTCTTAATTTTTGGTGACAGGAGACCCCCCACGGTGAAGGACGAAAAAATTAAAATGCTTATAACTCGCGATCTAATTTTTTTAGCGCGGCCAAATTTTGTTTGGTAATTTATTATGAGGCCGTGTTAATTTTTGGAGACATTAGAACCCCCACGGTGAGGGTCCAAAAATTTAAAATGCTTATAACTCGCGATCTAATTTGCGTAGCGCGGCCAAATTTTGTTTGGGAATTTATTATGAGGCAGTGTTAATTTTTGGAGACATTAGACCGCCCCCCGCCACGGTGAGGGTCGAAAAATTTAAAATGCTTATAACTCGCTATCTAATTTTCGTAGCGCGGCCAAATTTTGTTTGGTAATTTATTATGAGACAGTGTTAATTGTTGGTGACAGAAGACACCCCACGGTGAGGGTCGAAAAATTAAAAATGCTTATAACTCGCGATTTAATTTTTGTAGCGCGGCCAAATTTTGTTTGGTAATTTATTATGAGGCAGTGTTAATTTTTGGGGACATTAGACCCCCCACGGTGAGGGTCGAAAAATTTAAAATGCTTATAACTCACGATATAATTTTCCTAGCGCGGGCAAATTTTGTTTGGTAATTTAATATGAGACAGTGTTAATTGTTGGTGACAGAAGACACCCCACGGTGAGGGTCGAAAAATAAAAATGCTGATAACTCGCGATCCAATTTTTGTAGCGCGGCCAAATTTTGTTTGGTAATTTATTATGAGGCCGTGTTAATTTTTGGAGACATTAGAACCCCCACGGTGAGGGTCCAAAAATTTAAAATGCTTATAACTCGCGATCTAATTTGCGTAGCGCGGCCAAATTTTGTTTGGGAATTTATTATGAGGCAGTGTTAATTTTTGGAGACATTAGACCGCCCCCCGCCACGGTGAGGGTCCAAAAATTAAAAATGCTTATAACTCGCGATCTAATTTTCGTAGCGCGGCCAAATTTTGTTTGGTAATTTATTATGAGACAGTGTTAATTGTTGGTGACAGAAGACACCCCACGGTGAGGGTCGAAAAATTAAAAATGCTTATAACTCGCGATCTAATTTTTGTAGCGCGGCCAAATTTTGTTTGGTAATTTATTATGAGGCAGTGTTAATTTTTGTTGACATTACACCCCCCACGGTGAGGGTCGAAAAATTTAAAATGCTTATAACTCACGATATAATTTCCCTAGCGCGGGCAAATTTTGCTTGGTAATTTAATATGAGACTGTTAATTTTTGGTGACAGGAGACCCCCCACGGTGAGGGTCGAAAAATTTAAAATACTCATAAGTCGCGATCTAATTTTCGTAGCGCGGCCAAATTTTGTTTGGTAATTTATTATGAGACAGTGTTAATTGTAGGTGACAGAAGACACCCCACGGTGAGGGTCGAAAAATTAAAAATGCTTATAACTCGCGATCTAATTTTCGCAGCTCGGACAAACTTGTTTGGTAATTTATCATGAGACAGTGTTATTTTTTGGTGACAGGAGACCCCACACGGTGAGAATCGAAAAATTTAAAATACTCATAAGTCGCGATCTAATTTTCGTAGCGCGGCCAAATTTTGTTTAGTAATTTAATATGAGACTGTAAATTTTTGGTGACAGGAGACCCCCCCCCACGGTGAGGGTAGAAAAATTTAAAATGCTTATAACTCGCTATCTAATTTTCGTAGCGCGGCCAAATTTTGTTTGGTAATTTAATATCAGACAGTTAAATTTTGGTGACAGGAGACCCCCCACGGTGAAGGACGAAAAATTTAAAATGCTTATAACTCGCGATCTAATTTATTTAGCGCGGCCAAATTTTGTTTGGTAATTTATTATGAGGCCGTTTTAGTTTTTGGAGACATTAGAACCCCCACGGTGAGGGTCCAAAAATTTAAAATGCTTATAACTCGCGATCTAATTTGCGTAGCGCGGCCAAATTTTGTTTGGGAATTTATTATGAGGCAGTGTTAATTTTTGGAGACATTAGACCGCCCCCCGCCACGGTGAGGGTCGAAAAATTTAAAATGCTTATAACTCGCGATCTAATTTTCGTAGCTCGGACAAACTTGTTTGGTAATTTATTATGAGACAGTGTTATTTTTTGGTGACAGGAGACCCCACACGGTGAGAATCGAAAATTTTAAAATGCTCATAAGTCGCGATTTAATTTTCGTAGCGCTGCCAAATTTTGTTTAGTAATTTAATATGAGACTGTTAATTTTTGGTGACAGGAGACCCCCCCCCCCACGGTGAGGGTCGAAAAATTTAAAATGCTTATAACTCGCTATCTAATTTTCGTAGCGCGGCCAAATTTTGTTTGGTAATTTAATATGAGACTGTTAATTTTTGGTGACAGGAGACCCCCCACGGTGAAGGACGAAAAAATTAAAATGCTTATAACTCGCGATCTAATTTTTTTAGCGCGGCCAAACTTTGTTTGGTAATTTATTATGAGGCCGTGTTAATTTTTGGAGACATTAGAACCCCCACGGTGAGGGTCCAAAAATTTAAAATGCTTATAACTCGCGATCTAATTTGCGTAGCGCGGCCAAATTTTGTTTGGGAATTTATTATGAGGCAGTGTTAATTTTTGGAGACATTAGACCGCCCCCCGCCACGGTGATTGTCCAAAAATTTAAAATGCTTATAACTCGCTATCTAATTTTCGTAGCGCGGCCAAATTTTGTTTGGTAATTTATTATGAGACAGTGTTAATTGTTGGTGACAGAAGACACCCCACGGTGAGGGTCGAAAAATTAAAAATGCTTATAACTCGCGATTTAATTTTTGTAGCGCGGCCAAATTTTGTTTGGTAATTTATTATGAGGCAGTGTTAATTTTTGGAGACATTAGACCCCCACGGTGAGGGTCGAAAAATTTAAAATGCTTATAACTCACGATATAATTTTCCTAGCGCGGGCAAATTTTATTGGTAATTTAATATGAGACAGTGTTAATTGTTGGTGACAGAAGACACCCCACGGTGAGGGTCGAAAAATAAAAATGCTGATAACTCGCGATCCAATTTTTGTAGCGCGGCCAAATTTTGTTTGGTAATTTACTATGAGGCCGTGTTAATTTTTGGAGACATTAGAACCCCCACGGTGAGGGTCCAAAAATTTAAAATGCTTATAACTCGCGATCTAATTTGCGTAGCGCGGCCAAATTTTGTTTGGGAATTTATTATGAAGCAGTGTTAATTTTTGGAGACATTAGACCGCCCCCCGCCACGGTGAGGGTCGAAAAATTTAAAATGCTTATAACTCGCGATCTAATTTTTGTAGCGCGGCCAAATTTTGTTTGGTAATTTATTATGAGGCAGTGTTAATTTTTGGGGACATTACACCCCCCACGGTGAGGGTCGAAAAATTTAAAATGCTTATAACTCACGATATAATTTCACTAGCGCGGGCAAATTTTGCTTGGTAATTTAATATGAGACTGTTAATTTTTGGTGACAGGAGACCCCCCACGGTGAGGGTCGAAAAATTTAAAATACTCATAAGTCGCGATCTAATTTTCGTAGCGCGGCCAAATTTTGTTTGGTAATTTATTATGAGACAGTGTTAATTGTAGGTGACAGAAGACACCCCACGGTGAGGGTCGAAAAATTAAAAATGCTTATAACTCGCGATCTAATTTTCGCAGCGCGGCCAAATTTTGTATGGTAATTTATTATGAGGCAGTGTTAATTTTTGGAGACATTAGACCCCCCACGGTGAGGGTCGAAAAATTTTAAATGCTTATAACTCACGATCTAATTTTCGTAGCGCGGCCAAATTTTGTTTGGTAATTTAATATCAGACAGTTAAATTTTGGTGACAGGAGACCCCCCCCCCCACGGTGAGGGTCGAAAAATTTGAAATGCTTATAACTCGCGATCTAATTTCCGTAGCGCGGCCAAATTTTGTTTGGTAATTTATTATGAGACAGTGTTAATTTTTGGTGACAGGAGACCCCCCACGGTGAGGGTCGAAAAATTTAAAATGCTTATAACTCGCGATCTAATCTTCGTAGCTCGGACAAACTTGTTTGGTAATTTATTATGAGACAGTGTTATTTTTTGGTGACAGGAGACCCCACACGGTGAGAATCGAAAAATTTAAAATACTCATAAGTCTCGATCTAATTTTCGTAGCGCGGCCAAATTTTGTTTAGTAATTTAATATGAGACTGTTAATTTTTGGTGACAGGAGACCCCCCCCCCACGGTGAGGATAGAAAAATTTAAAATGCTCATAACTCGCTATCTAATTTTCGTAGCGCGGCCAAATTTTGTTTGGTAATTTAATATGAGACTGTTAATTTTTGGTGACAGGAGACCCCCCACGGTGAAGGACGAAAAATTTAAAATGCTTATAACTCGCGATCTAATTTTTTTAGCGCGGCCAAATTTTGTTTGGTAATTTATTATGAGGCCGTTTTAGTTTTTGGAGACATTAGAACCCCCACGGTGAGGGTCAAAAAATTTAAAATGCTTATAACTCGCGATCTAATTTGCGTAGCGCGGCCAAATTTTGTTTGGGAATTTATTATGAGGCAGTGTTAATTTTTGGAGACATTAGACCGCCCCCCGCCACGGTGAGGGTCGAAAAATTTAAAATGCTTATAACTCGCTATCTAATTTTCGTAGCGCGGCCAAATTTTGTTTGGTAATTTATTATGAGACAGTGTTAATTGTTGGTGACAGAAGACACCCCACGGTGAGGGTCGAAAAATTAAAAATGCTTATAACTCGCGATCTAATTTTTGTAGCGCGGCCAAATTTTGTTAGGTAATTTATTATGAGGCAGTGTTAATTTTTGGGGACATTAGACCCCCCACGGTGAGGGTCGAAAAATTTAAAATGCAAACTCACGATATAATTTTCCTAGCGCGGGAAAATTTTGTTTGGTAATTTAATATGAGACAGTGTTAATTGCTGGTGACAGAAGGCACCCCACGGTGAGGGTCGAAAAATAAAAATGCTGATAACTCGCGATCTAATTTTTGTAGCGCGGCCAAATTTTGTTTGGTAATTTATTATGAGGCAGTGTTAATTTTTGGGGACATTAGACCCCCCAAGGTGAGGGTCGAAAAATTTAAAATGCTTATAACTCACGATATAATTTCCCTAGCGCGGGCAAATTTTGCTTGGTAATTTAATATGAGACTGTTAATTTTTGGTGACAGGAGACCCCCCACGGTGAGGGTGGAAAAATTTAAAATGCTTATAACTCGCGATCTAATTTTCGTAGCGCGGACAAACTTGTTTGGTAATTTATTATGAGACAGTGTTAATTTTTGGTGACAGGAGACCCCACACGGTGAGAATCGAAAAATTTAAAATACTCATAAGTCGCGATCTAATTTTCGTAGCGCGGCCAAATTTTGTTTGGTAATTTATTATGAGACAGTTTGGTGACAGGAGACCCCCCACGGTGAGGGTCGAAAAATTTAAAATGCTTATAACTCGCGATCTAATTTTCGTAGCGTGGCCAAATTTTGTTTGGTAATTTATTATGAGACAGTGTTAATTTTTGGGGACATTAGACCCCCCCACGGTGAGGGTCGAAAAATTTAAAATGCTTATAACTCGCGATCCATTTTTCGTAGCGCGGCCAAATTTTGTTTGGTAATTTATTATGAGACAGTGTTAATATTTGGGGACTTTAGACCCCCCCCCCCCACGGTAAGGGTCGAAAAATTTAAAATGCTTATAACTCACGATCTACCTCTCTAATTTTCCTAGAGCGGGCAAATTTTGTTTGGTAATTTAATATGAGACTGTTAATTTTTGGTGACAGGAGACCCCCCCACGGTGAGGGTCGAAAAATTTAAAAGGCTTATAACTCGCGATCTAATTTTCGTACCTCGACCAAATTTTGTTTGGTAATTTATTATGAGACAGTGTTAATTTTTGGTGACAGGAGACCCCCAAGGTGAGGGTAGAAAAACTAAAAATGTTTATAACTCGTGATCTAATTTTCGTAGCGCGGCCAAATTTTGTTTGGTAATTTATTATGAATCAGTGTTAATTTTTGGTGACAGGAGACCCCCACGGTGAGGGTCGAAAAATTTAAAATGCTTATAACTCGCGATCTAATTTTCGTAGCGCGGCCAAATTTTGTTTGGTAATTTTTTATGAGACAGTGTTAATTTTTGGTGACAGGAGACCCCCCACCGTGAGGGTCGAAAAATTTAAAATGCTTATAACTCGCGATCTAATTTTCGTAGCGCGACCAAATTTTGTTTGGTAATTTATTAAGCTATTGCATAGCTATTATCGCGGGCTTTGAGCGCGGCGACCGAATCTAGGAATTCCGTAAAGAGAAAAATTCCTAACACTCCGGCTAACGACGTTTGAGTTTGGCAGACTTCGGCGCGGTATCCTTCGATAGACTTCAGCAGACATTGACGCGGTATTTTTGCATAAGTTGATAAAAAAATGCTATGCAATAGCTTTACCGTGGCAGTCCCCGAGTGCCACACATATTTTTTTATTTTATGATTAAAAAATAATAATACGTATTTTTTTAAATGATTCTAAAATAATTTATTATATACATAAAATACAAATTGGGATATCGTTCCAACTGTTTATAATTTGAATTCTGTTGAATGCATTTTGTTGGGACACCGTTGTTAATCAAATAATTTTTTAAGGATGGTTTCAGTTTATTACATATCCTTCTATATTGAAAAATTATATAATTATGGGGGAAATTTCTATAATCAGATGAACTCGATTATGACAGATTAACCTTTTAAAAAAATCTACTGTGCGGATGTTGATGAGACTTGCAATGACAGACAGATAATTTTAGGATAGTTTTACTGTATTGAATTTTATTTAATCGTTATTTTTCAAATAATATTGTAAATGATCAATTAAAAGAACTTGTTTTTAACAGCCCAAATCTTGTTTGCATATTAAAAATTATTGTTATGTCCTTGACTCCGGGTGTACGTTTATAATTCATTATCAATATTACAATGTCTAGAAGATGATGGCAAGAATCCAGATAAATTCTTTACTGTTAACAAAACGATATTGATTCATCAGAAGATTACATTTTTGTGACCTTTTGGCTGTTTGAAAAATTGCAAGCTTTTGATTCGTTACAACTATCAGGTTTCGCTAGGAAAGAAAAATCTATGTGATGAGTGTTAAAAAATTGTATCCCATAATTGCTGAATAATGCTGAGAGTCAAATATCGATCGCAGCGACATATGCTAATTCTTCAATGGCCGAAATGCTTTCTCAATTGAATCCTTATATAAAACTTACATTTAAACTACCATATGTCGATGCGGTTGCCATTTGTTGCTCTGAATCGTCCAACATTTATGGGATACAATTTTTTCAGCACTTTAGTTTGGCTTTTTTGCCCAATATATCGGCTAAAGACGATAATCAATATACAAGGACGAAACAGATTTAAAAGGAAATTTACAGTAATTGAGAATTACAACCGAAAACTCTACAAATAATATGCAACGAATTCTGCGGGAGTTGAACCCGGAACCCACCTACGCTTTCAAGTGATGCTACGCTGCATGGTGTCTTAACTACTCAGCTTTGGTAGACCTATAAGTGAATAACACCAATTTTCTCTGACACTTTGTACAAGAGTGGTGACATACAAGATATAATATTTAATTGGTTAAGAAAATTTTGGATGAACCCGAATCTCCAAGTTTCTAGGCCATGCCTGCCATTATCGCTAAGCTAATGTTTGTCACAATCGAACTTGTCCAGGCAAGTAACACGAAGTTCTGTATTGCAGGTTTACCACCGTTTAAAGAAAAGCTTTTTTCGGAATCTGTGCCTTGATATGAGAGTATGAAGTATGACATTTACTCGTTAAAGCACATTAGACACAATTTTGATGAAATAAGATTAGGACTGTAACTTTTATTTTAATCATACACAATAAAGCAGCGAACTCTCTGGTCACCATTCTTTTCACACACGATAAAGTCGCGAACTCTCTGGTGGCCATTCTTTTCACACACGATAAAGTAGCGAACTCTCTGGTCGCCATTCTTTTCACACACACAACAATTATTTTTTTTCTCTACTCAGTTCACTTCACATTTCAACCAAGAGGACTTTACGACGCCCTCTTACGGGACTTATAAATTCTCAATTTTCAACAATAAACAGAGCAGAAACCTACGAGTTTAAAAATTTAAATAATTGCAGACGATACTGGAAAAAAACGATTCGCAGAGACTCTTGGCAAGCTTGCCATTATTGCCAAGCTAATACTTGTGCTAATATTTATCTCACGCATAATCTAACTCATGAAGAAGGGAGTCGCCAAGTTATAGAATAAAAAATGCTATTGTTTGCTATAGTTTTGACAACTAGGTGCGACCAACGACATACGAAGCCAGTTTATGGGGTTTAAAATGCCATTCGCAGGAAATATTTTTTACATGGTAATTGGTAATATACTGTTTTATACCAATCGCCATATAAACATGATTCATTCCGTGTGACAATTTAAAGTTTTGAACTGACTGTGGATGTCTTTGTACGTGGTCTAAGCAGAGTCTGAGCATCGTATACCGTCAAGAGTCATATATACAGTGGCGGATTTGGGGGAGACAACGGGGGTTATGACCACCCTCCCTCGAACGTAGAAGTTTTCTAAAGGACATTTTAAAAATGAAATATACGTTTAATTGTTTCAAATTTACCCCTTGTTCAACAATGATCATCTTCCTGGCTCTTTAAAGCTTTACTTAAATCCAAAGTAAGTCGTATTCTGATACATACGATGAAGTCATTTTTAATCCCAGATGCAAGACATCTGCAAGGGCTCTTATTCAATGCAAATGTTATTGATTAGCGTTTTCCATTTTTCTATTAATGAAATCAATCTTTCGGAAAATTCCGCAAAACATGCAGTTTTAAATTGAATTTCAGGCCGCAACAGCTAATTGCTCTTACATGACGTCATTTCTATAACTATCAAATCCAAAAAAATGTCTTAAAAGGCTCAATTTTTGAATAATTCTTTGTCTTTATAAGAAGATTGGAAATTCTTCAGTTTGTTAGTTTCTAAATGAAAGGTAAAAATTTTATATTTTTGCAAAGATCAGTGCAATTTTTTTGTATTTACAAATGAAAATGATTTCCCAAAATTATATAAAGTAGTTATTTTGAATATGGGAACATCCTTCAACATAAAAGTTATTTATTAAGAGATATGACCCCTCCCCCCTCCCCACCCACAAAAAAAAGGAGCCATGACTTTCTGGAAATAGAGGGCTAGATCTGCACATGAGCATATATCGAAAGACATTAGTCTAAATAAAGTCTGACCATGCGCCCTGCACAGTAAAAATTGAAGACCCAAATTGGGTTGAAAGATTTTTGGGTATAGTAATTTTCCTGAAATGGTAAAGGATTCCAAAATGGTAGAGTATTGTTCCCAAAATAGATAACCCAAAATGGTTCAAAACAGAGCAGATCTTTATTAACATTAAATTAATCAAAAATTTCTGAGGTATAATGTATATACTATCTAAGATATTTTAATTGTTTTAATGTCATTAAAAATCAGACTTATTTAAAACGGTTTTGTGCTACAAACTGAACTTTCCAAATTGGAACAATGCTGTACCCAAAAATCTTTCAACCCAATTTGGGTATTTTGTTTTTACAGTGTGTGCGTATGTCCACATTCTCAGACAGATGTACTAGAGCACATATAAATAAAAACTTTATTTTCACGGAACGAAAGAGTTCAGTAAGTGTTAAACTGTTGTCGATGAAATGGAGTTGAGCAGTCATTGAAGTTAAGCAAAATTTGCACGTGTTTTTACGCGTGCAAATTTTGCTTAACTTTTTACTAAGATTAAGTTTATACAAATTTTTACAGTGTATGTACACTGTAAAAAATTTGACCCTTTTGCTGCATCGTCAATCCCCCATTTTTATAGAATATCTCTCTTTTGACCCATGAGATTGCTCCATAATAGAGTGAAGTAATCATTTGCTATAAAAGCGATGGACTGACGATGCAGCAAAAGTTTCAAAAATTTAACAGTGTATTCCGTAATTAATTCTGTGTTTAAAAAGGATCCTTAGAGGTGTAAACCATTGTAGCTATAGGCCCCAAAGTAGTTTTCACTTCGGTGAGCTTCAATGTAAAAAAATACACATATAATGTTTACTAAATGTTTTCCAAGTTTCACTTAAAACTATTTATAAACTAAATTTTCTTCCCTTTATCCTTTTATTTCTTCTTTTTAGTCTTTTCATACTGTTGCAATGAAGGGGATTATCAATCCGCATTCACACTTGTCTGGTTTAACATTAAAAAAAACAGCGTCTTCTTTTTTATTCAATTAAAGATCTTGAATTTTTCCGCATCGACTAAAACATTTAACGCTCATTTAATTAAAACCCTTTAAGTAGACTTTTAACAGCCAAAAACCTCAACCGCTGAGCTTATTAAACTTTTGAAAATGTAATTTTCGATAATAAGAACAACTGAGCCTGTTAAACAAATGAAGCAGAATTAATGCATTAAAGCTGATTTAAAATTTTCATCTAAGGAGAGGTTCAAGATTTTAGATTTTCTTTCCTTTTTCTTTTTTTTAATCATTTGGCAAATGGTTGTCGCTTTTGGAGACGTGCGAATCCTTGCGATGTTGGGTGATGATGAAACAGGGATCAATAGAAAAATAAAAAAGAATATTGCCCAGTTATACTGATGGCACTGAGCTCACAGGCTACGCATACTTATTGTACATTACAGCCTTGTATTTTCAAGGGTTAATTCCGTTCGAAAAAAAAATTAAGAAAGAGAAACAGCTCTCTCCTTTCCTCTTTTTTATACTTAACCATTAAGCCTCCTAAACTATCAAGAACATGCTTTATCATATAAAAAATCTATATCCAAAATTCAGAGCAAATCGGATAACTCTTAATAAAAACCCATTTAACATTTTTATAATTTAAGAGGAGCTATCCCCCTCTTTTATACTTAACCATTAAACTTCCAAAACTATTCAGAGATTTGAACGAAATCTGACAATTCTGCTTGAAAAACCCTTTTATATCAATTAAGGGGAGGGGCATTTGAACCCCCGTTCCCCCTGTTTATACGTATTCAATGAACACCTAATAATAGTCACGAAATTGCCTCATCAAAATGATCCTATATCTAAATTTTTTAACGAAAACTGTTAATTCTGCATGAAAAACCCATTAAATCAATTAAGGGGAGGGGCATGAGCCCCCCGTTCCCCCTCTTATACCTTTCGAATGAACACCAAAAACTAATCAGGGAAGCGCCTTGTCAGGATATACCTATATACAAAATTTCAAGTGGATCCGATATTTTTATCATGAGTTATCGCGTTACGCACGAACGTACGAACGTACATACAGAACGGGCAGGCACATACGCTCTCAGGCTATGATAGCCTGTGAGCTAAAAATAAATCCGGACATCACCAGATTTCAGATATGCTTCAGATATCTCTATTCTCGACAAACAGAGACAGCCATTTTTTAAATGGTTAAAACGTATTTCTCTACTTATTATTTTTAATGAAGTTTCTATGCAAGCGAGAGTTAAGTTCTTTTATTATTTCGAGTCCCTAAATAATGCTTATGTAATAAATGATTAGCGCTATGTCCTGGTTTCGATCACATAATTTATTTTACAATACTTACTTTACAATACTTACTACTTATAAGGCTAAATATAACAAATATCAATATAGAAAATATTAAGTGCATTTTTAATGAAACCGTATGGGAAATAATTCAGACTATTTTAAATATAAATGATTATGGCTTATCAAAAAGCGCATTCAACGTCTTTTTATAAGCCTGCATGCTTAATTAATTGGAATTTCTAATGACTAGAAAAGTAATTAAGATAGATTAGATATCTAATTTGGTTATAAACACCCATTTCATTTTAATTTGATGATAAATCACGTGACATGTGTTTATGAAATCAAAACCAACTTTCGAAAGGAGGATCGTTGACTGCATTCATAACCACACAATTCATAAAAGGATAAACATTTTACCTGAAATCACAGCAACACTTAAGAGACATTTATGTAAATTGGTAGATCGACAAAGAATAAATTGCGTGTTTCGACAAATGCAATAACATGCTTTTAATAGCTTAATGAGGTTTAATTTCCACCACGTTACTTATATATTTATTTAATTTTTCATGAGATGTTGATTTTTGGGATATACAGATTTTTATTCCAACAGGGAATTAAAACTCGGTAGCATTTAAAGGCGACAAGTATCGACGATATTCCTGCATGAAATGAATGCATGAAGTCGAAAATTTCTTTCTTTGCTTTAGTTCTCAATATCATCGACAGCGGGAGCTAAATGGTTTTAAACTGTAAAAATTTCCAAATTAATATCTAAGCAGAATAAAAATTAAAAGGAATTTTTGTCCATTTTCACACACTAGAATAAGCTTTTTAACAGTTTGAGACAGTACAGGGCCATTTATAAGTGATATTGAAGAAGTTAAACAAAGAAACGTAATATAGAAATTCTCGACTTTACACATTAACTAAAACAAAGAACAAAGCCTTTCTGCAAGAATTATTAAAAAATTGAAAAGCAACGTGTTAGAAAATACACAAATAAAAAAAAATCTATACGGCTGCTTTGAATTTACAAGCGCTCAGAATTGCTTTTTCTAGCCCGCTCTATCCTACACTGAAGAAGAATTTCGTTTAGAAATTGGATACAGCTGTCTGATGTTTTGTGTATTATTTGTGTATTCCGTCGTTGAAATTATTTACTTGTTTTTAGGTGCGTTTGCGTTCGTTATTACATAATTACGTAGCACACCTAGAGTCGTCCTTTAGTCCGTCCGTCCTTCCGTCTGCTCGCATATAACAACGCAAAAATTACAAAACCGTATCGTTTGATAAATAAAATGTATAATTGTTACATAACTTTGTCGAGTCATTTCAATTTTTTGAAATTTGGATGCGTAATTCAATTACAGGGACAACCAAAAGTTTTCCGTTGCATTAGGATCAATGGGAAAAATAGTTTCAAGAGCATTTTAATGATGTTAGATTCTTTCGCACATAATAAAATTTATATGCATATACGAAGTGTGTACTAAATTATACATTCTGTAGAACCTGTGGAGCAAAGAATATTTCTTATTAATTTACAAGGCCACATAAAATCATTCCATGACGTAATGATATAGGGAGGTTGGGGGGGGGGGGGCATTGTTTGGGGCGCGTTTTAATAACATTGAACTATTTCGCATTTTATGATATTGATATATGTTGCTGAGTTTACTACAAATTATTTCCTGCATAATAGAAAGGAGATAGTATTTACAGGGATACACAAAAGATTTCGGCTACTTATGCAGTATTCGAAGTTCTGTATACTATTACACCAAGATCTGCATATTTTTAAAACTTGTTACAGTACAAACGCATTTTATTTGCTACGCTTGACGTGCAATTTTCAACTTGTTTAATTTTTAAAACTAAGCATCGACCAAAATAGTGTTGTTTTTATTTCTACCAAGTTTATTACTAACCAAAATTCTAAGCTTAAACAATTCCAAATGATTTGCATTTTACTCAAGCTTTGCATCGTGAAATTACTTTTGAATAATATTTTATTTTCTGTTTTTTTATAGTAAAATTACAATGACATTGATGACCAGTTAAAAAAAAAGAATAAAAATGATGTAATAAAAGGAAGTTTTAAAATACAGTTTTATAACGTATTTCTTTTAAATAACAAGCTATTTGCAAGGCTGAACCATTTTCTTAACATACCGTTTATATCAGCCATTCAAGAACACAGTAAACATTTCCAAAAGATGTTAATTATCTTTTTCCATAAAAAAAACATAAACATCAAATACGATATTAGTTATAAAAAAGTGTAAAAACTTAGATCACATTAAATGCATTTGTAATCCATGCACTTATTCTTTTCAAAGGGATTAAGTTCGTAGACGTGTGATTTATAGTGTTGTAAATTTCGTGTTAGATAAAATAGCATTTATTTTAGTGTTGTGAGGAGTATAATAAAACATTCTAAACTGTTTACGAAATTTGCATTTAATGCATTTACGTGACCGAAAATAAAATATCGTGGATAATTATATTCTTTAATACAAAAAACGAATTTGTATTCTGTATTGTCATCATTTTGGCCATTTTTAAATAAGAGTGAGGGTTAATTATTCAATTCCGCATATTTTAATTAATATTTGTACAAACAGTTAAAATATTATCACGGGATTTTTGCTTTTAACCCTTGCCAACACATTTAAAATCGTTTATGAATTTGGTTTGTCTGCTTGTCATCAATTTACCCGTGCTCTAATTCAGGTAAATATACCCGGATTGTAATTTAATTCAGGATTACCATGGCATGTTCGGAATTAAGAGTGAACCTCAAAGCGTTTATAGTTCGTTTACAGGAGAATATCAGTACATTATTATCTGTAGTGGGAAATCGTATGCAGTGTATTTTAATGATGTCGCAATCCTTAAATCATATCGAAACTGACATACATCACTGATGTGCACTACAAGTCGCTTATTAAGTGTATAGTATTTGTGATTATTTCATTTACAGGGACACACAAAATAAATCGGGTACGCAGCTGCCTATGAACTATATTTACTGGAAGTGTGATTTCACTTGTGGTATACACTGTTAATTGTAATTAATGTTTTGTGTATTACTTGGGATGTATAAACTTTATAGATTACTTATAAGGCTACAATGAGGAAAAAATGTGGATCTGGCGTCTAGATTCTAAACTGTGGCTCTAGAGGAAAAAGTTTCCTGTCAAATTCCTATAAATTCTAGTTCTTCCTAATGTCGATCGGATTGGGATGAAATTTATATATGTTAGTGAGATTTACTATGGTACGTTCGGTATTGAAACATAAGTCTGTAGCATTTACAGTTTTTTCACAAGGACATTCAAAATAATTCCATTACATTAAGGCTTATGGAGAAAAATCAGTTGCGATGTATCTTACTCATGTTTCATTTTTCAACTATATTGAGATTAAATTATGTCTCTGAGGAGCACTGCAAGATGCTTGTTTTAAGATATGGAGTACAGAGCATTCATCGTTCATGTACTGAAACGGAACACATAAAATAATTAGGTTATAATGTTATTTAGGAACAATAATTGCTGGAAGTGCGTTTTCTGGTGTGGCAAGTTTTTAAATGTCCAATTTTTAATATTAATTAGATTGTATAAATTATATAAATCATATTAAACCGGGAAGTGGCAGCTCATACAATCACCTTATCGAGTTTACGGATGAAAATCTAGAATTAGTTAAATCTCGATTCTCATATTAAAACTCAATCGGTCTGCTAAGTCACATCTTGGTGAAAAGTACCTAAAAACCTTACTTTAATGGTTGACTCGTAGGTTTACCATTGTGCTTTACTGCACCCAAAAGTAGGAAAACATGGAGGAATGGGAGCAGGAAAACACAATGGTAAGCCTATGAGTCAACCGTTAAAATCGGGTCTTTAGATGTTAGGTAGACTAAGCCGACTGCGTTGTAGTATAATAATCGAGATTTAACTGATCCTGGATGAACTCCATGAGTTGATTGTCTGTGTTGTATAGGTGCAGATTTCCAAAATGATTAAGGAACCAATGCTCTTAAACGCAAATAATCCAGTCGCCACTTTGTGAAAGAAACGCATAAAAAGAATAGCGTTTATTATGGTAAAAAATTTTTTGGATTGAAAGTGAAAAATAATCACATATGCACAAAAAAGCACAAAATAATTACACGAAATATGCATATATTTTATTTAGTCACACAAATATTTTAATTTGGACATAAATTCAGAGTAATATTAATTTTAAGCTATGAATAGTCTGAAAAACAAAATTTAGCAAGATAGCGGTAAAATACATAAAGATTACGGAAACAACGCAAATTTCGTCAAAAGATTGCATAAAAAAGCGAATTTAGTTAGAGAATAGCGAAAAAACAGACTATCTTCTTTAGAACACGAGGAAAAAAACATGCGATTTTCACCAGAGGATCGCAAAAAAGTGCGATTTTATTCGGAGTATTGTTGTCAAATGGTCACCCACAAAAAAAGATGGCAACGTAGAAGCCAAAAAATAGCCACCTAATTAAAGAAATTAGTCGCCACGTGGCGACTAACGACCGTGAATTTGCACTTATACTGTGCTGCCTTCTTTCGGTCTATATACAGGGTTGCACAAAACATGTTAAGTGCATTTGCATTTTATAAAGGAAATTAGTGAAGGGGCATCTTAAAATGTTTCATGTTTTCTAACTGAATTAAGTTTTTGCATACTTTTTATAAGATAAATCTATAAAATCCTATATAGATCTGTACAAAAAATTCAGATAATTTTTTTTAAATTTTTGATAAACAACTGAAATTGTTTTTTCAGATATTGTTATGCATTCTACAAATTGCTCATTTATCTACCAGTTATCACTTACTAAACTGCGATGTTTTAAAATAGTATTCTGAATGTACTGGAAAATGTTTCATAGTCTACGCTTGACACACACTTTTACGTTCTTGTTGACTTATGGAATAGATTAAGAGCTTAAATTTACACCAGATATGTTTGTTTTAAGTCGAATTGTGATTTTCTTTTATTACTATTAAAAAACTTCACAAATAGCGAGTATGGAACTGTCCATAAATGATGTCACACTTTTTTTCAATATTTTGTACCCTCCTCCTCCTTTTGGTCACACTTCATCGTGACCCCCCTTGTCACATGTCTGGAAATATTGCACATAGATATACTTGCTGCACTGTAAAAAAAAGGGTCGATCTACTAAAAAAACTTTAGTGATCCTTGTAATTACTAAAAAATTTTTAGTAATCTTAGTCGGTTACAAGAAAATCTGTAAGAATTACTAGAAAAAAGGTAGCAACGAAGAGAGTTAAAAGTTTTATATTTTTAATAGCTCTTACTAAAACTCACTTGGTGTGGCCTTTATAGCTTAGTGGTTACAGTAACGGACTTCAGACTAAAAGGTCCCGGGTTCGATACTGGCCACCGCCGAATACGTTAGTAAAGGGATCATGAAAATCCTGTCGGAGCAGTTAGAAATGTTTGGTGCTGCCATCTATTGCAGTTTTGCCGAAAATCTTCTGCTTCAGAAGTCTGGATGCAGCTCGAAGGAACCTCCTGCCTTTCGGGCGCTCGTAATGGTTATTAAAAATAATTTTGGAGCTATTACTAAAATTTGCTTGGTGGCTCATACTAAAAATTTTTAAGTTAGTTATACAAAAAATTCTTTTGTTCAGTTTACAAAAGAAATGCTTGTTTCACTTGCAAAAAAAATTCTGTGGAATACAAATTTACTAAAAAATTTTTAGTAACCTCTTGAAATTTTTTTTTACAGTGTGTTCAGAAACAAAGTACTATGTCATATATTTTTTCATTTCAAATTTTATTTTTAAACTACAACTGTGTGTTTTTATGACTATTATACGAATAACAATATAAATGAGTTGAGTATTATTTTGTATGAAATAAGATTAAGATTTACAACAAAAATTATAATTAATATAAAATAGTAATACAATATTTATATGAAAGAGCAAACCCTTAAATGGAATTTAAGGGAGACCCGTATCCCATTTTTGGCCCAAAATCCTCAAAAGTTTAAAATTTTTTTTTTAACAGAAAACGATAAAATACATATTTGCGAATATCCATGCAAAATTTCAGAACTCTGGGACACTTGGAACAGGTAAAAAATGAGCTTTTTAAATTGTACTCACTATAGAGTTTAAAGCACTAGCGGCCATTTAAAACGTGTTTTCCTGAAAATGACTTTTTTCATATTTTGTCTAAGTTCAAAGTACTAAGGCTCAGTGGTAAAATGATTTAGAAACAAAGTGTTTATGTTTTTAGAATCTTAAAAAAATTTGCAACAAAAGTAAGGAGAGATATATTTTTTAACTATTTCTGGAAATTTTACAAAAATTGGTAAACATGAAAATTATAACGAATTTAAAGAAATTTACCATGCGTTTTTTTTTTTTTTTTTTTTTTTTAGCCGATTAAAATAGAAAATTAAAAATATCTCTCCTTAGTTCTTTTCTATATAATATAACACTATTTAAGAAATTTTAGTAATACCAAAATATTGAAAATTGAATGAGAAGTAGTAATTTTAAAAAGTGTATTTTTCGACCAAAAAAAATCATAAAAAGCCCCATAAAAAATATACTTTTTAATAAAAAGTATACACCAAAATTCATTACTTTAAAATCAATAATAAAAATTTTGGGTTTTTTCTTACGGGTCTCCCTTAACAGTACATGTGGTTTTAAATTTTATCTTTACTTTACGAACACAAAATACTTTAATTACAAAATAACTTCAAAATTTTATTCTGTTGATTTTAAACGCTTTTATTTTAACCAAAATGCGTGATGTCACATTCTTCTTACCACTTCCCAGCCCCCGTGTCACAAATTGTCACAATTTCACGAGCCTCCCTCCAACCTCTAAGCGTGACATCACTTATGGACGGCTCCTATATCGAAAAATTCACCTGTTACACAAGAAATTTCATATAAATTTGGAACACATTACAAGAAATAAGATTTTCTCCTCGAAGAATCTTAATTAACTCATTAACAGCATCTTTAAAAATCTAGTTGCAGAAGACCGTTCAATTTATTTCCTCAAGCTAAAAATCTTGAGACGCTTAATTAAATTCAGAGAAGATGACAGTCTAACCTAACAGGTGTGAAGCATTGGATCGATGTTGTTGCTATGGAAGGAGGTTGGATGTGTCATGTATGGTGAATGTCTGGAATCAGTTTGAACAGTGTGTATTAGTATGCATTTATGCTATTAATAAATGTATAAAATAAATATTAAGCTGTATTTATCTTTATTTTATTACCTGAGGAGAATTTAAAAATTTATTTCAAAGTTGAATTATGAAATGATGCAAAATATAATTGTATAAGAAAAATTATGCGTTTCATTAAAATAAAAATGTGAGAAGTAAAACTGATTACAGTACACTTAAAGGCTTATGAAAACCTTTTAGTAAACATATAAAAATATCAGTTTCAAAATTCACCATATTCTAAATTTTAAAAATAGATTTTATTATAACATTTTATTCTGTTGATGAACCTGTACTAAAAAAGCACTACAATATGAAATAAATAATATTAATTTAAAAAAAAAACTAGTTTTATCGTGAATTTCTGTCATTGTAAAAACTTGCTTTTATAATGAAAACCAGCGGATTCAATCAGTGATTTTTCAAAATTTCCCAACATTTCATTTTCTGGATTAGGTGCGTTTTGAAACTCACGTCTTCATACTGTAACAAAAAAAAAAAAAAAAAAAAAAAAAAAAAACTTTCAATTTTAACGCCCGTGAAAAACGTTTATTTTACAGAATATATTGTAATTATTACAGAAAACAGTTTTCCTCTGTAAAAAAAATACAGGTTTTATCTGTAAAAATTATAAAATCCATATTCTTTTACAGAAAAAAACTTTAATATATCAGTTTCATTATGTTTGTAATGATGCATCATCATCCAAATGCCATTGAAATGGTTTACTCCCACTGATTGTGATGTATTTTTGTCTGTTTTTGTATATAAACTATAAATGCTACAGTCTTCATTTTCTGTAGGGGGAGGGGGACATGCTATACTTTCAATAAATTGCATATAAATATGTGTCAGATAATGTCATGTAAATGTGTGTCATATAATATCATGTACATGTGTATGAAACAATGTCATATAAATGTCAATAGCATATAACATTTAGAGGGCAGTTCGAGTATATTTACGTGAATTAGAGAATAGTCAGAGAGAGAAGCCAAATGCATAAATATTCTTCAAAAATAAAGGAAAGTAGTAAAAAAGCATTAAAAAGAAAAGAGAAATTCCACGCATTTTCAAATCCTTAAAAAATACGAGATTTTATTTTAAAAGAATTTTAATTAACTACCAAACTTTTAAAACTCAGATTGGGATTTAAAGGTGTGTCAGAATAAAAGACCGTTAAATTTGTTTCTCGAAGCAGAAAATCTTGAGACCTTTAATTAAATGGAGTGGAGGTGATGGTGACTTTTGAAGCTTAACCTAACAGGTGTGAAGAAAGATCGATATTCCTAATGTTGAAAGGAACAAACACAATTATAGAAATGTTTTGGAATGTGGTCATGCATTTATAGATAGAATAGATGTGGTTCACATGACATTTCTTTAATGTAACAATAAAATAGTTAGGTTTTCCTTAAATAACCGGCGTCTTAAAATGGACTGACTGTTTTAAAAATTTAATAAATGGCAAATGGTGACAGCTCGTCACTTGAGAATAATAAGGTTCTATCTGTGTTTTTGAAAAAAATGACTTATCGATATAAAAAGGTTCTATTTGTATCAATGAAGCCATTTTTGAAACCGAAATGATATTATATATATTTATATATGACCTTACAATTATAAAATGACATTATTATAATTTAGAAATGCCTTCATTGATACAAATTGAACATTTCGATATCGATAAGTCATTTTTTTTCAAAAACACAGATAGAACCTTATTGTTCTCAAGTGACGAACTATTAAAATAGTTCTCGCAGGAGGTTTATGTAAGATGTCAGGATTTTTGTACCACGATTCTGGATTTTAGTTTAAATTAGTACTGATAAAGTCCGCTTCAAGCAATAGGTGCTCAATCAGATCCGGATTCCCCCCCCCCTCTTCTCTCTAAACATTGATGCTAAAGAAGGAGGTTAAATATATTAATGACTCCAAAAGAACAAAATTGTAGTGGCGAATGAGAACCACCCCATATGTTCGATTTCCTTCTGTTTCATTAATAGTGAGAGAAAAGAGGAGCCAAAAAATCAGGCTCCGATATAGCGCCTACTGCTTGCAGCGCCATCAACTGTTGCTATTTGAAACTAAGATCGTGAATTGTTGTAAAAATAATTTTGATATAACCTCCCTGCAATTTTTTTTTTTTTAATAATGTTCGGATAAAGAAAATTTCTAACGTTTTTAAGGTAGATAAGCTAAAAATGAGCAGCAAAACATGTCACAAATTCATCGAATGAACGTTCAGCCGACGATACTCTGAAACAAATAAACGAAACAAAGGGACATGAGGTTCTCAGCCTTCCTCCTCACTACTTCATCAATCTTTACTGAATGCAGGTAAATATTAAAAAATTTTAATTATTACTGATTTATAAGTATTTAGGTATAGTTAAAGCCCACGACGCCTAATCTCAACTCATGTAATGCTAAAAAAGCAAATGCGCATTTTGTAAAAATTCACCAATCCCTCGTAACTATTATTTTGGTTTATTTGGAGAGAATCACCCACATATAAACTCTTGAATAAAATCTAGTTACATGTAATAAAAGTGCATAAAATGTTAGAGCAAAATTAATGCGAGTGTGCATTGCATCTCAGTCGTGTCTACCTTTAAATGTTTTTAACGGTTTAATAAACAGCTGAATTAACTTTTAGTATTATAAAACCGTAGCACTCAAGAATACTTTTTTTATCGGCCAGTTCATTAGTAATCTGTGATTTATTTTATAAAAGTTATGATCAAAGCTGAAATATTAACAAATTCCCTGTTTATGCTTTTCAGTGAAAACTCAGCACAAGTATAATTTTTTAAATAAAAATAAACTTGGAATATTGAACAGAAGAGAAAAAAACACACGAGTGAAGCATCGATTATGAAACACTTTCCAACACAATTCAGAATGATGGGACAAAACTTCACCGTTTAATATGTTAAAATTGGATGTCTAAGTAAACGATTTGGAACAAAATAAAAACAACAACAACACATTCAACATATTTGAAAACCTAATGTAGCTACAGTCTGAAAATTATCCGAATTCTTCAAGCAGCCGTGTATATGATATATAGATTTGTATCTATAAACTACACGTATGGAAAATTTTAGTTTAGTTAGGAAATGCTTACCACGAGAAGAGAATAATTTACAGATCTTTCTTTTATTTAAAGTTATTCATATGAGAATCCATTGAATTTTATTTCAATAGCTCACATGTTTGTAACGATACGCTATCTATTCGCATAGATTTAATGTTTGGATGGTCTGCAGGAATACATGCATCTGCTTCGGTCGAATCTTAATACAAGACTCAACAGAAGGATTTATCATTGAACAATTCTAGATGAATATTTCTAAAATACTATAAAATTTTTCAACCAAAACTGAGATATAACGACATGTCTGTTTGTCCTATAAAGCTTATTTTTATAATTTTTTCTGATAAAATTTCTACAACCATATTTTAAAAAAAAGAAAAACTGAATGCATTTTTAATTTCTAAAGGAAATAAAACTTTACTTCTAAAGAATTTTAATGAAGTCATTAACTCTTTTAAAAGTCCGATTCCAATTTAAAAGTGTATCAAGTAAAAAAACCCGTAAAATTTCTTTCTTGCAGGAACAAATCTTGAAAACTTTAATTAAATTCATTTGGGATGACCGCAATTTTCAAGTTTAACTAAACAGGTGTGAAAATCAATTGATTCTGATATTGTTGCTATGCAGCGAAAAATTTTTGCAAAAAAAAAAAAAAAAAAAAAAAAAAAAAGCCAGACTCTTAATAAATTTACATTAGTTCTCGGTTAAATGCATTCCATCGAGTTTCTCGGTCATCATTTTACCGATATTTCCTTTATATTACATCTAATTCTCTCTAAAAAATTCGTCTTTATTCAAAGATATTTTAAATATTTCTTAAAACAGAATAGGAACGATTTACATCAAAATTTAGAAAACGTCAATTCATGTCATGGACTAACACAATCTGAAGTTTGATAAAAATCCATGCATTAGTTCTGAAGATTGAATTAATGAGAAAATCGTGAAAACTACTATATAGCAGCACACCTGTTGAGCAATTTACACCAAAAACTAATCAGCAGCAATTTATATGACGGAGTAACGGAATATAATTTTCTATTAATTTTCGCGTGTTTTTTCTTGAGATAGAGAGCCAGCAAAATTTGTGATAAAACAGACAAAATCACAGACTCACAGACAGAGATTTTGTAAAAACATTTTTTTCCTCTGACCCCCTAAAAAGTGTAAATCCATCAAAAACCAGAAGTCGGGCATTTTCACGATGTCAATACTTTCTTCTTGTAAAGATAAAAAAAAAAAAAAAGTAACATAGTTTTTTAAGAAGATGCATAAAATCTGTTTTATCCACGCCCAATCTGTTTTATCCATCAAAACCCACAGTAAGCCCAGTCTGTAAACAGTTGAAATATTCGGAAAGTATATGAATACGTTAGCCTACGTACACCTTCGTAGCCTAATTCGTTATTCTAATACATAAAGAATTTCAGCTATTACATTCGTGAATAGGCTAATTTAAATAAACAATATTTTTTGTAAAAATGTGTATTTTTGCAAAATTTTGGAAAACTTTAGAGCACATATGTGACTGGAAGATCTTGATGGATTTAAACTTGGATTTTATCTTGGATGGATTTATCTGCTTATGTTTTGTTTTTCCGATATGTAAGAATTTCAGCTATAACATGAGTGAATAGACTAATTAAAAAAAATACCACAAATGCCATTGTACTATCATACATCCTAACGTATCAGAAAAACTTTGGGCTATTAAGTACAAATTCTTTAGTTGATCATTTAAAGCAGAATTGGCACGGTTTAAACCAACTGTTTTTTTCTCAAATCTCTTTTATTATTATTTTTTTTTAATCTTTTTTTTTTTTTTTTTTTTTTTTTTTTTTTTTTGCCAACCTTGATTTAAAGTAGAATTTGGAAAATAACGGTATACTAAATCTGTCAGCTTGTTTTGCTTTCTACATCTATTTATTTTTTAACAGTATAAGTCCCTTCAAAATCCATTCAAGATAGCTCAAGTTATACGAAGAATGTAAATTCTTCCGTCCCTAAACTTCTCAAAGTCAAATAGTGATTTAAAAGTGCGTCAAAGTAAAATTAAATTTCTTCGGAAAAGTGGAAAATTTTGAAACTTTTAATTAAATTGAATGGAGATGACAGCAGCTTTGAATTTTAACCAAACTGGTGTTAAAATGGATCAATATTGCTATTATAGTAAAGGACGCAATTATAGAAAGCTGTCGCACTATAATCATGAATTTTAGATGATTAAAATCGATATTTATAAATATAAAATATTATACACTTATTATATATTTATTAATTTTTTTAATTTTTTTTTAAATATTATTATTATTATTATTATTATTATTATTATTTTTTTTTTGGAATTTTTTTTTCTCTCAAGAGTGAGTAACAACGAAGTACTAATGTTTTGAGACAATAGTGTTTTACCTTTGATGGGTGAAATACTCTCTGCTATTAGTCACCTAATGACAATAGTTACCAATAAATTGCTATTGAAATTCTAATAATGTGCTACTCTTCAACAGGATTAAAAAAAAAAAAAAAAAATTACTTTCATTACTTGTTACTTTAATGTAACACTGTGAAAAAAAGGTAAATTTACGGAAAAAACTGTTTGTAACATTGTTACTCTGTAAATTTAACGATTTTTTATAGGGGATTTATTTACGGTTGATAAAAAATTATGGATTAGAAATGATAAAATTAATTTTTGCAATTACGGAGGTTTGAAATTTGACGAAGAAAGTTTAAATATGACTTAACATTGTACCAGTTTTGTAATAATCGTATTCAATAATTAATTTTTTTATTGAACAATTAATGATGTACATTTAAAAAATGCCAAAAAAATTACAATAAAAGATGAGGTATAACGAGATACATGTCTAAGTTTTAAAACCGATTTTTATGTATTTTTTATGATAAAAATACAAAAAAAGAATAGATTTCTTTAGTTATTAAAAGAAATAAAATTTTATTTCTAAAGAATTTTAATTAACTGCCTAACTCCATCTTTTGAAAGTCACAACGTAATTTAGAGATGCATCAAATAATAAGATCGTTAAATTTCTTTCTCGAAGCGGCATATCTTGAGACTTTTAATTAAATTTAATGGAGATGTGAGCAAATTTGAAGTTTAACCAAAAAGGTGTGAACGTGACTCGATATTCCTGTTATTATTATACAGAGAATGTGCAGGAACATGCATTGGAGATGATTTGAGAATCGATTTAACTACGATGTTTCATTACAGAAATCAATTAATTTAGTTAACGCTACCAATAATCATTCTAATTAATTGTTGAATAATATGGAGTATGGTTTTAATAACAGGGGGGAACAGATTGTTGTAAAAGTTTATCATACCTACTGTTATGTCATTCGAGTAATTTTGGATGTATATTCTCATATAAAGAAAGAATTCGTGAAACTGTATCGTGTATTTTGATAAGAATGTTAATCTCTGTAATTATGTGACTAGATATTATTGACATTTAAAATATTAATTTATAATCATTAATAATGATCATTAAATAATGAGGAGTATAACTTAAACTACATTCTTTTAAGGGGGCCCGGGGCATAAAAATCTTCAAATCAAAAATCTAAAACACTATTATAGAATTTTTCGGATACTTAAAATGATGTTTAAATCCTGTTTCCATCTTAATTAGAGGAGTAAATATTAATTTTTTTCGTTTTGGTTTGTTTTCAAAATCTAGCTTTCAAGCAATGGTTGTAATCGAAAAAATTTCTTGTGAAAATGCGATTTTTTTTTTCTTTCATGATTTTTTTTCTTTTTTTTTTATGATTTATCCTTTTTAAATTCCTATATTTCAAGAACGATTAAAGATAAATGCTTCAAACTTGGAACATGTCTTTTTTGGCTGTTTCATTTTAATTTTGATTCAACAAATCTAAAAAAAAAGTATATTTACTTTTAAAAATATGATTCTTTTTAATAAAAGTTACATCATTTTTTTAAAAAATTTTTAGTTTAAATATATTTATTTTTCTAATTAATATTTTTAATAATGCTAAATCAAATTAAAATTTAGATATTTTTCTTATGCAAATATAAAAACATTGGAATTCTACAAATAATATTTTGACTTATAACGATTTTAAGTACCCTACTTTTTAAATAAATTTTAAAATTTTGAATTTTTTCTAAAAATTATGTGTTTTATCGTGTGATTTTGTTTACATATTATATAATTAATCATAAAAAGATTCAAAATTTTAACTCAAAAAATAAAAATTACTTAATAATGTATCCCAGACCCCCTTAAGAGTAAATTTCTGTGTATTACTTTCTGTGAAAGTGAAATATAACTGTTTTCGAAATATTTAATACAAAAAAATTAAAATTTTGTCAATCTTTCAAGCAAGAAATGATTCTGAAATGGTAAATAGCCAACTATTTTTAAGTCGTATGCTCATCAAACCCATTTTTAGGTGCGTTTGTAATTATGTAAATGCATAGCATCTATCATCGTTGTTCAGTCCGTCCGCATATACCAGAGCAAAAACTACCCGGTCGAATCATTTAAAATTTAAACTATATAATTGTTGCAGAATTTTGTCGAGTCATTTCAAATTTTATGAAAATCGGATGTATTACAGGGACAATCAAAAGTATTCCGTTACATGACGGCCAATGAGAAAAAATAGTTTCAAGTGCATTTTAATGGTGTCACACTCTTTCGAACAAAAAAGATGTGCATTTTTAAAGTACATATTAAAATATACATTTTGTACAATCTGTAGTGCAAATAATATTTGTTAGTAATTTACAGGGTACTATTACATAATGTCATTATTCTATTACATAATAGCATAGAGGGGAACATTGTTTGGCGTGCGTTTTAGTCAGATTAAACTATTTCACTTTTTATGAAATTGATATACATTGCTGAGGTTTGCTACAAATTACTTCCTGTATAATAGAAAGCAGATATATTAGACAAAGCAGATAGCATTTACAGGGACATAAAAAAAGAGTTTGGATACTCTACTGTTCCGAAGTACTGTATACTATTACAACAAGATCTGAATATTTTAAAAACTTCCTTATAGTACTAACGCATCTCATTTGCTACACTTGACGTGGAATTTCTAACCTGCATTTCTGTGTAAGAACTGCTTCGCTACTCAGAAAAAAATGTTTTGCATGGAGCCGAAATCAAATAGAGCAGCAGTAGCAGTTTCCAATTTTTATTCATACTCGACCCACCTTTAAGTAACAAAACATTTTCGCAGTCCATCCAATACAAATGGTGCATATTAATAATGGAAATTGTTGTATGACCCCTATAAACTATTATATTCTACAAAAAAGGCATTTTTTCATACGAAGATTACTTTATCAACAGAAACATGTTACAAAATTGAAAAAAAGTATTAAGTGAATAGGCTATCTGGAAATAAGTCTATCCGTTTTTAGGTAAACAGATATAAGTTATTTTTTAATTATGCGCTGCGTTCTAGGGGGTCAATTACTTAACCTATTCCCCGAAACCCTGAAACGCGTGGAGCCCAATGGGTATAAGTGGACTTCTATCCATGGACGTCCACATAGCTGAACGTCCACATAGTTTTTTCTTTCTTCACCGGTTATTGAAATAAGAGTTCTAAGATCCCTAAGAATTAAACAACACTTTTATACTCTAATTCAGTCAATTAAAATTGATTTTTAACTTTGAATTCAATTTACTCTAAATCTAGAGTTTGTCACTTGGCTACTCAATTATAATTTAGTGTAATTGCTTATATTCAAGCACAGAAATTTTCCAAATAATGGGATGGTGTACGGCACTGATGAAAGATTTCTAACGGAACTCGAAAGGCTTGTTATTCTAATTATAATTATTTGCATACAAATAAATTGGAATTACATTGCCGTGACTGCCAATTTCGAGGCTTACTTAAAATCAAATACACATATTTGAACCAGAAATTGTAATTAACAATTCACAATATGTAGTAAAAAACCCGATAAAAAGCGGAAAAACTTCCGTAATATACGGAAACTTTTCTGTTAAAAAACAGTAAATTGTAACCGACGTGCCGATTACCAGTACAATTTACGTAAAATCGTACCTAGTAAAATTCTGAGTCACATATATTTACATCTAATCTTCTCATAATGTTGAAACACATTAAAACTACTACTTTAACACCTTGAATCGATATAAAAAGTAACAATTCACGTGTTGCATCATCTTACGTTTTATGTTGATATCTACAGAATTAAGAAGCACGCGACCAAGCGCATGTGTCACAAAGCGGAAGATCGTGATACCGATTAAAGTAAGATTAAAAGTTACTTTTTTTAGATGGTTTTGACCAGTATGTCCTGTGTTATAATGAAATTAAAAACACATATAAAGCTTCTAGAAGAGTTGAACAGATAAGGTTCAATAAATGCAACAACGTGAAAAAGTACTTGTTATACATTTAATCTATTTACGGTGAAATTCCATAAATAAATAGCATAATAAATGTATCACGTGTAGAAGTATATTAGAGTTTTTTAAGTCAAATGTGTTTATTTAGGTTTTATTTGCACTTTACAACTAATCTCAAAGCTTTAAATTAACACATATATTTTGTGACTTTGTAACAACCTATCCTTAGGGACGAATGACACGTATATGTGTCGCACAAAATGCTCAGAATTGTGGTTTATTCCCAACATTTATTTTTTATTGTAAATTTAGCCATATTTAATCGGGAAATTTTCCTGATTAAATCATGCAAAAATATTTGTTTTGAAAAATTGTTGACTGAGATTAAAAATTATTATAAAATTCTACGTTATATTAATTCTAGTTAAATTAGTATTTTATTAAAAATTTCATGTTTGCTACTTTTTATACTACTACTAGACATTGTATTACACAAGAATATAATGAAAAGTATCTATTTAGGCTTTATGTGGCACTGGTACAAATACTACTCTAGCTGTTTTTTATGTCACTATAATAATTTCAAAGAAACAGTACAAGAGGTGCTTTAATTTAATTGTTATGTTTTTGTGCAACCATACATATGATTACATACACGAGATTAAAATAACTTAAATAATTAAATTTTTTAGAACCCATATCATCTAGGGTACAATTAAAAAATTACGTAAATGTTACACAAGCGCTTTACCTTTCTTTAAGAAATGAAAAATGCGTTGCCATTCTTATTTTGTGTTTTTTAGATAAATTTCTACAAAGACTTGAAGAAAAAATGTGTAAAATTAAACAACAGAAGTACTCCATTTTTTTATAGCTTAAAAAATAAATAAGTTTTATATCTATTTGAACTTGCATGCAACAATGAGAAGAAGAAAAAACTTGTATGACAAGAGGTATTCAGCTATAAATACACAAAATTTTAACCCTCTGACTTGTATAATTTTTTTGTACGGACTCTGTGTACGGACAGACAGACAGAAGACAGAGACGAATAGGGTTTCGTCAGATGAACGAAACCCTAAAAAGATCTATCGAAACAGGCTTTTGAGATCGAAACTTAAACAGCAACTGAATTTCGGTCGAAAACTAAAATGTACAAAGAATGCTTTTTAAGAAGAAATAATGTATAAAAGTATACATAATTATATTAATTAATTATAAGTGTGCACGGCAAATTCGTGAAACACTTTAGTAACAGTAACTGAACATAATAATTAACACTTATAACTAAGATTGTTTTTGATTACCTTGTAAAAGTGTTGCAAATGTGCTGTTAAAAAAATGATTCTGCAAAAAGTGTTGTTAAAGATTACTTAATTTTTCCAAAAATGTAGTTGTTGATATTTATTTGTAAAATTTTCTTTGTAAAAAGTTAACTCACTTCGTAACCACCTGCAATATTTGCCTATAAACCAAACTGTCTCTTATTTCATTTTAAAGGAAAAAAAGAAAATAATAAATACTACCATAAAACATGACATTTAATTTCAGCATCACAGCATTGAATTAATTTACCGATTTACCACGCAAAACATAAAAAATGCTATTGACGAGATATTTACCCGGCTAACAGAAAACTACCAAGAGTATGATAACTTTTATGTAGTTTTATTCGAAAAAAAAAATTGATTGAAAATGGCCGCCTTGTATATGAAAAAAGTTTATGACAGTCACATGATTTGAACAATTATAGCATAGATGAAATGGTGGCGATGGAACAACATTTGACAATTTATCACCTGCGCCAAGTACCAAAATGACTTCCTGGGATATAAAAAGCGAAGTGGTCCTCCCGGAACTGTTAACGACAGTCACACGACTTAGAAATTTATTATAGAGATATCAATAAATAGTTATTGAATTAATAAATTGAGGTAACATATTATTGATAAAATTTAATTAGTTAATTATATATCTGATCTTAACAAACCACTCAAAAGGAAAATAAGTATAATTCTGCAATACCATGTAACAATTTAAAACGTAACAAAACACACATTGCATTACTTACTTCTTAAGTTGATATCAATCATGAACAAGAAATATATTATGTAGCAGACATAGAAGCCAACATAAATAAAATCTACAAAGATGTGTACTAACATAAAATTTACATACTTAAATAGTTCTTAAACTTGGTCTTATCAAACAATTAATCGCTTAATATAAATTCCACACAGCTTTCCTTTAATTTAAAACGTATCACGGCGAATATTTCATTAACTTGCGTGTTGTATTGGCAGTTGGCATCCACATAATCAAGAAGCACGAAACTTGCGACATTGATCAAATGATTAAAATGAGATTAAAACAAGCAGATTTCTTATTTGAAATTAAATCTAGTTTTGACCAATATCGTTAAGAGAATAACGAACTCATTAAAAAATTCATTTAAAACTTCTACAAGCGTTTTACCTGTTCGATAAGTGAAGAATGCGAAAAAGGATTCGTTTAATGCATTTTCCCTATTTTTATACGAATCTTTCAGAAGAAATTCCGACATTGATTTAAGAAAAATTTCTGCTTTGTTGAATTTACTTGATTATTAAAATGAGTGATAAATATTTTTGAAATGGTTATAAGATAATCTGCGTACGTTGTAAAGAAATGTAGATGTTTCTGAATTTATGAAAATGTACAAAGCTTCATGAAAAAAAAAAAAAAAAAAAAAAAAAAAAACGTATGTTTTAACGATTATTGATGGTAATAGAAATGACATTTTATTATAGCATTCTGAATACGCTGGACAGTGTTTCATAATCTGACCTGTTTATATGATTTTTCGGTGTACGTAAATTCGTGCAGTATACATTATTAAAAGAAAAGAAAAAAAAGATCTAAATCACAATTATATACACAGATGATTATTTACGATCAGCAGACATTTGTGATGCATATTATCAAAGACTTTTTTATCATCTTTATTTCTTAATGTTCCAACGTGGGTATAAAAAGCACCATATGGAACAAAAAAGGACAAAATGCCGAGCAATCATTCAAAATTTATGCGTGGGCGAGCATAGATGATAAACGAATTATATAACATTCTATACTGATAATTGTTCAATTAACTCTATAAAAAACAGCCATAAAGTTTGTTTTTTTACTTTTGTTTTTATAATAGTTAAAATGGAATTTTAAGGAAGAAAACTTTAAACTAGGGCATAAAGTTTAATAAAAACTTAAGGTGACTAACCGAAAAAAGAAAAAGAACGCATTCAACAGATAAGGACAAGAACGTGTTTTTTAAAGAACACAGTGTGTGAATGTAACTATAACAGATTTGCAGAATTAACAGATTTACCATATCGTCATGGTAACCACACGTCAGTTCGGATTTTACTTCCTAAATCGCTATTTTTATTTAAAGAACTTCGTATGATGGGAAACACAAAGATTTTGCGTACGAGAAACAATCGAAAGGTTACTACTAAGATAAAAATTGCAGAGGAGTGTAAGATTTATGTAACAAAAATAAAATGGAATTTTAATATGCCCTGGGCGAATAACGTACATTAAAGGGCAATTTCTTTTTCTGTGTTCATGATAAAACTCTAAAAATATCACTATAATATCCTATACTGTTTAGATGTGTTTCTATATTCCTTAACCCTTTTAGGGGCAAGTAATTATATTTCTGTAATGTCGAATTCACATCTTCAAAACATTTTATTGCAAAATAAGGGTGTAATGTATCCCCACTTACTTGGGATATAATATCCTGAGGATATAATATACTCTGGGGGGATGTAATAAATCCCACGTACGCCGTTCTTCAAGGGGGTAAGAATGAATCATAGAGATGATGCATTTCAAATGCATTTCCGTAGAAACAAATTTTTCTTAGTCTTTAGAAATCTTACAAATGCTCCATGCGTGTTTTAATTTTTATCCACAACAGTTAATATAATCTCAGGAAGAATGTTGATTTAATTAGCTGTTTTCGGAATATGTTGATCTTATAAGATTATCAAATGAGTAGCAAAATCTATTAACAATTATTTTAAAGTTTTCTGTCTTTTTTTAAAAATTCACGAGTATGTTTTAAAATTGAAAAGAGCTTGTAAATTTTTTTATTTTAACTTTATTGAGATTAGTATGCATCATCAATAATCAATAAGGCGCTAAATTATAAATAAATATATATTAGTATAAAATTTTAAGGAGCTTTCTTAGAATGAATCTTCTTAAATGTTTGAAGATATTCGAGTATTAATAAAAAATAATGTCATAAAGCAGTAAAATAACATACCTATTTATTCATAGAATAAAAATTATGTTGTTTAGCGAAAATTTTTCTTCCATATGGTAAAAGAAGGGGGATAACTTACCTGCAAATAAAAAATAGAAAAATACATAAACAAGTTACAAATTGCTCAAATTACTTTTTTATTAGAATTTTTAACAACCGTAGGTTAGGAGGTAGCTCTATTTTTGCGCTTTTTGAAAACTGAAAAAAAAAAAACCTTTTAATATTTAAATTTTTAATTTGCGTCAAAAGTATTTATTCTACTCATGCATTAGTCCATACACCGCGAATATGGAAAAAATACGTATTATAAACTTTTTTTTTTTTTTTTTTTTTTTTTTTTTTAACAAGAAAGTAGACACCTAAAAAATGTCGAAAATGGAGCTACCTGCTTTTTTTTGGAGCAAATCCTTCAGTTGTTGGAGTGAACAATACATGAAAGATAATAATAAAATGGTTTTTGATTAATAAATAAATTTCTAGCGTAACAGATAATATTCTACTTTTATTATTATTATTATTTTATAAATTGGAGAGAAAAGATGTTTAGGAACGTTTTTACTTTTTTATTTAGCAAATTATATATATACAAACAGATTATCAGATTTTATACTAACTGGTTTCATTCCTTCTAAATTTGGTATTTGTCGAAAATAGTAATTTGCAGGGAAATCTTAACTTTGTCCAATCAAATGTAATTGAATGGACACGAAGCAATTGTACAAAAAATGTTAACATTTGATGTAATCACAGTTTAAACATCATATGTAGGCTGCAGTATACTTAAACTATTTAATGAATACCATCTAAAAATTTTGAATGCCTCAGTAAATTTGGCACTGTAAAGAAAACATAACAAATAAACAAAAAACAGAAACGTTTCCTTGAATAGAATCGCCGAATACAAAAATTCAGCTAATTTCGATGTTATTCACGATTTTAAAACCATTTCCTTATCTTAAAGGCATTTAGAGCAGAAATTAACAAAGATTAAAAGATTTACAAAATTAACAAAGGTAAACAGATTTACAAACAATGACATTCTTGTTATACAATTAACAAAGATAATTAACACAGATAAACAAAGATATTTCACTGATATCTAAAGCAAAGAAGGGCATTTTTTTAAATATCAAATCTGTTTCTGCAAATATCATCTAAACAATCATATTAAATGTTCAATGTTTGTGTAATTAACGCAATTTTGAAATAAAAAAAATCATAAATTCCCTTAATTCAAAGGAAATTATTATTAATTCATTTTTATATATCAATGCGTATAAATAAATAATGAAGCTCAGTTTACTATCGTATTAACTGAAAATTATTTTGTTGAAAAGAAATCTAAATACTGCCCTCATCTTAGATAGTATATAATTTCTTGGATGGAAATAAAAGACACTACAAAGTAGTTTTTTTCCTTCATTTAATTGATGCTGTATAATGTTACGCTGTCATTTATAGTTCTTTTTTTTTTAGGGTTATACGATATTGTTAAGGATTAATTCTGAACCGATAGTCTTGATTTATGATTGCGACTACGCAAAAATCTAAATTAAGCCAAACACAGAGTTATTTTAAAAAGAATTTTGTATAAAAGACATTATATTTCTGTTATTGTACAAGAAACCTCAGTATTAACAGTAAATAAATAATATCATAATCTTTTATAAATGCTACACTGAAAATAATAATAATAATAATAATAAGAAGAAGAAGCCTGAAATTCTATGACCATGCGTGTAAAGTTGTATGCTTACTAAAATTTTTACTAATTTTTTTTTAACCTTTTACTAAATGTTTTAACCTGTACACGGAACAAAAAACATCTAAATCTACAGAAGTAGTTTTTATAAAGCTGCAGAAATCTGTAGTTTTACAAAAGAATCAACTAAAAGCATAAGTAACCTTACAAAATTTTTATCTACACCCTGGTTACAGTTACATAAAAAGAGCTAGACATCCGAGTTTCCTAAAAAATTCTTAGTAACCGTACATAATTTTTCATTTCCTCAGCAAATGTGTATCTGTTATGAGAATTTTTACTACTGCTGTTACCTAAAAAGTTCTATCAATCCGCGTTTCCTAAAAAAACTTTAATAATTTTAAAGTTTTTTTTTTTTTTTTTTTTTTTTTTTTTTTTATAAGTATATCAAGCATTTTGTTACATATTTATTATGAAGTAGTAACATTATAATGAAATATTTAGTGAAAACATTATAAAATATTTAGTTACAAAATTATGAAATATATAATATCAATGTTGTTAAATTCTTATCAAAACATCTAGTAAATTATTAATAACAGAACAATATGATTGGTAATTGGCAAAATATTAGACAACTATTAAGAAATATACATAAGTATTGCAGTAATTTTTATTATAAACCGTTATGAATGTTATAAAATATTTATTAATATGATTAATAAGAAAACATTATTAACAGACATTATAAACATAATAAACAGGCTAAACATCAATCATAATTGAAAACATGTTTAAACTTTATAGCCTTTTGAGTGGTTTTAATTTCTTCATTTTAAAATGAAAATTATACATACACATTTTATTATATATTATGTATTTTACTTTATATGCATTATTATTCTAACAATGTTTAAAAATTAGATCTTGATAAGTTAAAAACTCTCGAATTCCAGTATGTTTCTTATTCCTTTAAAATTCAAGATGTTGAGTTTCGGTTATTTATATGGAACTATAAAAAGCAAAACTTCAAAGATTGGCAATATTTTAATGTAGTAAATAACAGGCATGCTAATGAAACTACTAATCAAGTGCTAATATTCACTCGTGTACAGGCGTTTCCATACAATAAATACATGAATCAGAAACTGGCCATTGCATTACACAAGTAAATCATAAAAAGTTGCTACCTAGCTTTTAAAAGCTGATGGCACATAGAGTACGACTATGCCTTTATATATGTCTGAATAATGTCTTTCAGGGTTAAAATCTTTGCTAATTACCGACATTTTTTTTTTAATCTTTATCAACAATCCTTTTATACTTCCTCGACAATAGGTACCTCCAGCGGTTCTCAAATCATTTGCTAAACATCGAAATTGGTGTGTAATGGAAAAATACTATTTTCTCAAAAACTATGTAACCTTGGGAAATCCTAATAGTTTTTGTGCAAGGTTTACATTAACCTGCATTAACTTACCCTTAATTTTGTCAAAATTTTAATTTTCGTAGATTCAAAAACTGAGGGAAGGTCAACAATATTTCTGAAGATGTAAAACCTAAAATTAAAAAATAATAATAAAATAAAACAAAACGAATTGTTCAGTTTGGCATTACAAAAGTTTTCACACGATGCCCCAAGCGAAGTAAAAAAAAAAAAAAAGAATATTCTATCTACATTTTTCCTAAATATATTTGCAAAAGGCTCTTCAGATCCGAAGCTAAAATAAGAATAGAAATATTCATTCATTGTTTTGTTTTTTTAATCTTTTTTCAAACAAAATGACATTGTAAATGATAAAAAAAAATATATTTTCTGAATTTATCTTCTTAAATCAGACGTTTAGTAATTCATATTCAAAAATATGGATCTAAAACTACAAATCACCTTACAGCATCAATTTAATAATCATTAATCTAAATTAACGTAATCACAAATTTAAGCGCTCTCAATAAGTACATAATCCACAAATCCTTAAAGAAAGAAAGAAAGAAAGAAAATTGATCAAAAAGAAAAAAATATATACTTTTATAGCAATTTTTTGCACACATTCTCTTTTGGACAATTTTAGGCATTTTGCAAACTCAGATAAAAATAACTTTTATTTTATGAGGACTTCAGTTTAGATGCAGGCATTTATTTGTTTGCTTTCAACGCTAAAAACATTAAGCTATTGAGAAATGGTGTAAAAATGTAAAAAAAAAAAAAAAAAAAAAAAAAAAAAAAAAAAAAAAAACAGACATTTTAATTTTTATAAGTAAAAAGAACTGAGGTCCCCAAATGGGGACCCAGAAATCGAAGAGGATATACATATGTTGGTCAATAACCTCAAATACTTTAGACTATTGGAAGTTTCCATTTTCTATTTTTTACCAGTAAAATGTCTGCGACAGACAGACACAGAAGTGATCTTATAATGATTTCATTTTAGCTCATTAAGTATGCAATCCAAAAAATTAAAAAAAAGGGTGACGCCTAAGGAAAAAGAGGTCGTAATTTTTTGCTTTAACACGATATATAAAAATAAATTTTGTTATCGTAAAATCGCTTTAATTCGAATATATTTCTTATCTCTTCACGATTCAAGCCAATGAGTTTCAGTAATATATATAAAACTATGAAAAGCAAAACTCGAAACCTAGGTAATATTTTAACAGACATGCCAATAAAAAATTTAAAAATGGCGACATGTAAGGAAAAAGAAGACTTAATTTTTGCTTTAATACGACATATAAATTCTGTTACCTTAAAATCTCTTTACCTCGAATATGTTTCTTATCCCTTCAAGATTCAAGATATTAAGTTTCATTTATTTATATAAAACTATAAAAAGAAAAAATCGAAACCTAGGCACTATTTAATGTAATAAACAGCAGACATGTCAATAAAAAAAGTAAAAATGGCGATGTGTCAAAAAAAGAAGACTTAATTTTTGCTCTATCAATAATAAATTTGCGATATAAATTCTCATCAATAGGTCGTTTTACATCAATAACAAAAACTCCCCGAAAAACTTATCTTATCTTGCCTTTTTCAGTTTTTTCTGTAGGAAACGTTTGGCCATAAATCTTACTAATGGTGCGAAAGAAAATATGTTTAGAAACTTCTGAAAACTTTTTTTTTCCGATGTAAGAATAATTAAGGTATTATAAAAGGGGTTCAAGATTCTTTTTAATATTGAGTGAGATTCTGTACTTATTCTAGGTATCGTATTATTATTCACTTTCATTTATAGAAGACATTTTTTTAAGCTAAAATGCAACCAAAATAGGGAAAGACATTTTTAAAATGTCATATTCCAACAGATAAAGAAAAAAGATTTCGGTAAAACAAAAATCTAAGAAATATTTTTTACACAGAGAAAACTACTTAGTTGAAAGAACTAAATATTTATGGCTGTTCAATAAGTAATAAGACTAATTTTATTGTCTCGAAACCACTCAACTGAACTACGTTCAGGTGGGGGGAAGGGGTTACAAATTTACACTCCTGAACACAGTTTTCAGATTTTGAGTTCAAAATTTAAATTTAAGTCTAAGCTTTTGAAAGCATTTTATAAAATACAAAAGATAACGCAAAAAAATAGTTGTTTGTTATTCTAAGGTCTAAAGCCCTATCTATAGGCATTTTTTCAACTTTATCTTTAAATTTTATTTTCCAGAAAATACCGAGCGAAAACCGCAAACGAATTGACTAATTTTTCCGTTTTTGATAATCATTTGAAATTTTGGACACTAATTTTAATGGCGCCTATCTCCTTCAGAAGACGTTTGGGACCCTTAGTTTCCCGTTTCATATTGTTTGTGTTGATGTGTACTATCACCCCTTAAAGTTTTGCCCAAGAGTTTATATTCCCCCTTTATGTTTTGTACAACTTCTTAATGAATGAGGTACATGCAGCATAACTATCAACAGAGGAATGATATATTAAGTAAATTTATAATTAATATCTATGGATTTAAGGGAAAAGAGCATCAGTTTGCATGATGTATGAAATCAGAATGCGCATCCTCGTCTCACGTGTGATTCCGGTAATGTAATAGAGGAGAAATTTGAGGGCTATTTCAGGCATTAATATATGCGTTCAATTCATCTACGCTGATTAATATAAACCGTAGATCCTTTTGGAGTATCTATCATACCAGATAAGTAAATATGCTCTGAATTGTTAAGAATGAGTCATTACATTTCATACTGTTAACAGTATGAGTTTGCAGTTTTGCAAAATATCATATTTATTGGTGTAATTTCTTAATTTAATGCTGTTTTAAACTATGCAATGGTTAATTTGTGATTTGACGCAATCGTAGACAATTCTGAAAAATAGGAAAAAAATTGTAGTTTAACAAATTATAATAACTATTTAGCATATCTAATCAATTTGACATGTTAGATTCCGATTAAGATGATGAAAGTTTGCCTGTTTGAAGCTTACGGGATTCAGATTTGAGTTCATTCAATGCAAATTTTCAGCTAAGGATTAATAATAATGAAAAGATCAACGCAGCTAAGCTGGTTCGGTAGCTACAGAGTTTCGACCCCACACTTCCAGCGTTTTGGGAGTCTTTGATTTAATCAATTTTCTTTAAAATTTGTTCGGTTTCAATTTTTGATTAAATCTGGCATTTGCTAGAGACTCGGATATTTGGGACGTGGGTAGGGACCTTTGACATTGGCTTACGCTAGAAAATCGCAAATTGAGAGTAGAAAAGCTAAGGATCAAGGACTTTATAAACGGTAATAAATAAATAAATAAATAAATGCGGACATCACAAGGTGTGTTTTTGACCGAAAACAACAACCTTTTTTAAAATGGTTCAAAATAAAAAACTTAAGATTAAAAACCAAGTATCATAATTCAAAGACATGAAATTTGAAATATGAAAATACACATAAAAACGCATTAATTATCCATTAATAACGCATTAATTAACTACGCGTTTGTCGTAACAAACTTCATACTCGTAGAAAGCCGAAAACATATACAAAGTGAAATATGTTCTTCATACTTGTGAAGTTTCAGAGAAATCCGACAAATGTGTCTTTAAATATTCGACAAAATGTCTAAAATTGAAAGTGTCCGGTCATTAATGGCCTTAAAATGCATATACAGGACCGCACAAACCATTTCAAATGCATTTCTGTTTATTCAAGGAAATTGCTGAAGAGGAATTATCAAGTGCGTTATGCTTTGCCTACAGATCTAAATTTTGGCATACTATGTATAGTATACATACAGATCTAAAGAACTTTACACTCTATACAGCGCTGCACAAAACAATTAGGTTAATTTGCGCAGGGACGTGCGAAGAGAAAACTGCGCCCGGGGCAAAGTTTCAATCTGGTGCCGGCCCTACCAGTGCCTCAGAGGTTCTGACCTCTGAACTGGTAGACGGCAGATGCTGGGTTCGAACCCAATCGCGGCCGTCCGCCTAGCCGTTCGGAGTTTTCGTGGTTTTCTTCGAACCTTGCGTAAATACGGGTTAGGTTCCCTTAGAAAGACCCCCCCCCCCAAGAAGGGCATTCCCCCCGCTGGGCCTATATCCCTAGAGTAGATAATCGGCAGACACAAAATAAACCAAACCAAATGAATCCGGTGCTTCCTCCCCCAACTTTTTCTTGTAACAGCCCAAATATGACGTTGGTAATATAAATTTGGCGCCCCCTAAATTTCCGAGCCCGGGGTGACTGCCCCCTTTGCCCCCCCCCCCCTTTCACACGGCGCTGAATTTGCGGATTGTTGATTTTAATTAGTGAAATTTGATTTTCAAACGTGTTATGCGTGTTCCAACTTGTTTCTTTAGACCAAACTTGATTCCAACTTAGAACAAACTTGTTTTCAATTAGCTTATGAACTATGCTTTTCCTACCGATCTAAATTTGGGCATATTATGCAGATCTACGGAATTTTTACAGTGCTGCACAAAACAATTTGGTTAACTTTCGGGATGTTGATGGTAATTAGTGAAATTTGATTTTCAAATGTGTTATGAGCATTACAACTTGCTTCTTGAGACACCATCTTCCATCTATTAAATGGCAAAGTTTTGTTACAATATGATGTGCAGAAAAAAGTTTTATAATTTATGCTCAATGAATGATATTTAGTCCTTGTTTAATTTCATTTTATTTTAGAGAATATGATAACTAGTTTTGCAGAAAACTCCCTACTTAATGAAACACAACCATTACCACACGAATGATTTATCGAGTAGATTCAGAATGGATTTAGGAGTTTAAACACAGAGAACTGCATATAGTTTGCATGATGTATCGACTCAAAATAAGCATCCTCGATTTAAGTGTAATTCCTGTAATGTTATGCTATGGAATTTCAAGTCAGTTTAGAACATGAACGCGTATTGAATAAGTTCGCACTCATTAATATAGAAGCATACACAAGTCTGTCATGTATTTCATTGCACAATTCTACGTTCGGAAAACTTTTTAAAATGCACAATTTTGAATAAATAGAGTTTTTTTAAACCAATATTATTAAAGATTGATAAAAAAAAAAGATAAAATGATAGCATTATTTACAAAACATTTTTAAAAATTTGAGTTTTCTGACTTTTTTAGAGAAAAAAAAATTCTACAAAAGAGAGTATACATTCATTTTTAATAAATGTATTTCAATATTGTTTGCACTATATACTACTATTAAACTTACCCAATGCTTATTGTGCACTTACTGTCTTAACTGTAGCCAGTATTTTGAAATTTTAATACATAGTAAAGTTGCCACAGGCTGCTATATATAACTTTTTCCTGTTACCTCTAAAAAGCGAATAAATTTAGCTACTCCGATGTGTCCGCTTTTACTGTAAATCGTATTTAGGGGGAAAAGTGTGAACATATCCTTTTGAGTGCTTTCCAACATTTTACGACCACTTATTTTGCCTACTATTTGAACTTTATTTATTCGCCACTTCCTTTCATCTGTTGTGAAGACAATAATTTTTAATATATCAAAAAAAAAAAAAAAAAAAACTTATTTGGATACATTTATAATAAATTTGTATAATTTATTTTTTTAAAAAAGCACTCTGCATTTCTTAAAAAAATAATGATAATGATAATCCCGAAATAGACTTAAACTGCAAGGTCTCAAAGTGGTGTTATTCTTTTCATAATCGGAAATCAAAAGGGTTAAGAGATCATTTCTCCCTCTCCCGAAAATCAATCGAAGTCGAGAGCTGAATAATATAGGTAAAGTAAAGAAATTGATAGTAAAGAAATGGAATAAGGCTTTTTCCAGAAATGGCATACAGTATTATTTTCCAATTGAAGAAGCGGGTCAATGGATTACCATGGCAACTTCGCATCAATCGATTTGGACCGAGCACCTGTTAGTGACAATTTTAACAAATCAACAACGACTGTTAGTTAGTCAGAAAGATGAATGGGTTTGGGTTCCTATTTCATAAAGTGTAACTTATTATGTTGCAATTTTGATAAATATTGGATTAGTATTGAATATTGCTTAAAAGAAGAAAAAAAAATCTATGAAATAATTTCCTTTTTAAATTCCACAGAATAGCAAAATGTGTGTTATCTAATTAACTTTATTTACAAACATCAATTGCTTTAATTTATAAAATATACTATTCATAGACATGGATAAAATATAATTTATATTCTGTATATGTTATATAAATAACTAGCCGCACTTGGCAATCAATTTGGTTTCCTTTATGCAATGCTAAGTGTTTTATGTTACTTTTATTCATAATTTAATTTACTTGGTCAGCCCATCGCCAAACCGGTAGATTCTGGCAGAGAAATAAAAAACTTGGTATATTTATGTTAGTCGGTCACAGATTAAACATCGCCAAATATTGTTACCGTTGCAGTTTTCGAATTTCATTACTTTCATTTAAAATATAATGTTTTACTGATTTTATTTAAAATACACAATTTTAATTTGAAACTGAAGCATTTAAAATTCCTTACTTTTTCTTATTTCATAAACAAAAGAAAGAAGGAAAAGAAATAGAAAATAATAAATGCCTCCATAAACCATGGCATTTTATTTCAGCGTCAAAGTATTGTCTTATTTTACCAACTTACCGCGTGAAAAAATAAAAAATGAAAACTAGCAACTTAAAAAATATTTCGACCAGATTTTCACACAGCTAACATTAAAATACCAAGAATTCTTTCCGGTCATGACAACTTTTATGCTATTTTTTTTTTAATAATTCTGATTGAAAATGACCGAAATGCATATGAAAAACCTAATAATTTATGACATCTCAAGACTTGAACAATTATAATATAGGTGAAATGATGGCGATGGAACAATATTTAGCGATTTATCATCTGCGCCAAGTACCAAAATGGCTTCCTGGCAAATAAAAAGTGGTCGACCCAGACAATGACAATCACATGACTTAGCCTTTTATTACAGAGATTCTACCAAGAATTTGAATGGATAATGAATGACAGGTCTAAATTTTTTTATATGAAACATTTTGCTACAAGGTTGCAAATTGCAATCTACAGATTTTTTGAGAGATTTGTTTTTATGATATCCTGCTTTATGTGAATTCTCAATTTCAAATTTTTCTTTCAAACAGTTTTCTAAGCATGATTATGAAACTTCAGAGATCTACTTTAAAATGCCGGCTTTGTCGTGCAGAGAAAATATATTTTGCTCCTTTTATTGAAACATTTTGAGCTGGTAATACTTAAGACATATTAAGCTAGTGAAATGGTTAGATTGCTAAGAAATAATACATTAATAGAAGTGAACAATACATTAATAGTCATTTTGTAGTATTTCAACAATCAAGCACCGAATTTCAATTTGGATATAATCCCTAAAATAAGCTCAATTTAAAATAATTCATTTCTCTGAAACTAATCATAAGAGTTTCATGAAAATTTATATTCAAGATAATTGGAGAATGTTGAATTTATTTACGGTGTCAAACTTAGGATTGCTAATTTTAAAAAAATGTTTAGCTCCATTTTGTTATGCAGATAGCACAATAAGCAAGTTTTACGGGCATCATTTTAAAGTAAACTTTATTTCCAGTCGTTTTGTACCTGTAACTTTCTCTACAAAAAGTCGTTAGGGAGTGTTGGGATGTTTTATTATTTGCTTCCTCGATTGTACTTAGATAACGTTATAGGTTTTTTTTTAGCAATTGTTGCTTCTTCCCCCTTTTACGATATCAAATTTTATGTTACTGTTGATTTAAGCACATAAAAAACAAAACAAAATTGGGTTCGTTTTGACATGTAGATGAAATCTTGCTAAATTTTTATAATTTAGTTTTATATAATTTTAGTAAGGAGTGTTTATTTTTTTTCCAAGACTGTACCTACAAAGACGTAATTTAAGTATAATTAGATAATAAAAAAATATTTAGTTGTCAGTACAAACTATATCAAAATACACCTAAGATCATTTGATTGAATAAATTAATATTTAAAGTTTTTTTTTTTTTTTTTTTTTTTTTTTAAGTAATAAAAAGGGCAATTAACGTAACACTGAGAATGTCATAGAACATATTGCGTAAATGAAATCTAAAAAAAAAAAAAAGAAAAGTCTATTGCTTGTTAGTTTCTGTAACATTTTAAAGTTGCGAACATGCAAATTTCATTCACTGATTACTACCGTAAGTACTCCCGGAAGTCCCGGGTACTCCCGTAACTCCATTTTTAAGAAAAGATACACTTGATAATTCTAATTGTTTTCTAAAATACTGATATCCATATCCTAATCCTATATCCTATATCCATATCCTAATCCTATAAATCTTTTATGCTCCGATGGTACTTTAAAGTACTATTAAATTAACTGTAATAATATATATATATATATACAATCGAACCTCTATATAACGAAACTTCATACATCGAATTTCTCCATATAACGAATTTTTAGTAAGAACGGTCCCCTTTTCGCATGATTACATTAAAAACAGACTCTATATAGCGAAATATATATCTCCATATAACGAATTTTTTCATAAATTGATCTTAATTTATTCAGTTTTAAAAAAGCTTCGAAATCATATGGAATCAATTTTCCATCACTTATTTTTGATTTATCGTTCAGTGGAGAGGTTTTTTTTTTTTTATAAATATTACTTCTCTCCTTATTCTTTAAATCTAACAAGTTCATCCCACCTCCCACACACCTTTCAACATCCTTCTCAAAACACAGTCAATTGAATTGTTACACATATAAGAGAGGAATCAATGAGAGCACATAAGAGAGACCTTCAAATGGAGGAAAATATCAACTACAATTTTTCATTCCTTGCTAAAATTTGAGAATTTTTTTTTGAGAGCGTAACAATTGTAATTTTAAAATCAAAACAACAAAAAATTACAGGTTTCTTCCTCTGAAATTTATGTAAGTCTTCCTTATTTGATTTTCATTAAGCTTTCAAATAAATGTCATTTCTCTTTTTTGAAACTGCTTAAATAAGTAAGAAATAAAATGTTAGGTTAATATATACTTTTAAACATTTCAAATTCTTAATTAAAAAGATCAAAAATAATATTTGTTCAAAATTTACACATTAAATACTATTTTTAACATCATACTCTATACATCGAATTTCTCTATATAACGAATTTTTTACTGGAACGATGGATTTCGTTATATAGAGGCTCGACTGTATATACAGTAAAGCATCGTTTATACGACGATCACTTATACGACCTTTACATTTATACGACGTTTTAATGTGGTCCCGATTCATTCCTATTCATTTTAATGTAAAAATATATCTTTTATACGTCGATTTTTCGATTTTGTATAGGTTTATTTTTGTTTATTTTTCTTGTATATTTTACAAACGAGTGGAAGTTGGCAGCGATGAATGACACAAAAGAGCGTGTTTAAATGCACTCCACATTATAAAAATGTGGGCTGGTGTTCGATTAGTCTGAAAAATTGGCTTATGTCTAACAGATTACACTGGGCGGGCTCATTCTTTTTTCGGGGATAGTCAGTTTTTCTGACTTCTTTTAAGTTGCAAATAGACTATCCATCTAACTGCTATCAGTATTGGCGACTTTTAGTGGGCCATGCGGGGTTTTTGATCTTTAACTTTAAATGGGAAGGAAATGATGTACTGCAAATGAGGAACCTTTCGGTGAAACATAAATAAAGGTACGCATACTTAAATTGCTTACTAATCCCCCCCCCCTCGTTTTTAAGATTATTTGTTTATTTTGGTTTGTTTAGTTTCAAAATTCATGCAAATCATCACGTTAAACATTAAAATTAAGTTAAAACAAAATTAATTCAAGTTTTGGAAGTGAAAATCGATTATACGTCGTTATCGTTTATACGGCGTTTTTCGGTAGTCCCTTCGGCATCGTATAAACGATGCTCCACTGTATATACAGGGTGAGTCATAAATATCGAAACAATAGGCTATCTCCTCAAATATTGCCCCTAGACCCATCCTTCCAATTGCAAAAATTCATAAAAAAGGTGAAATTTCTGATAAGATAAATTGCAACTCCATGGGGGGGGGGGGGGTCTATTTGAAAAAAAAATACGAAAATTAAATTTTTATACGGCCCCCGTAGGTCAAAATTCCCAATTAGGAAATTATTCCTTATGCATTCCTAAATTGAACAAAACAAATTTCATCTCCGTATCTAAAAATCCCACAGAGATATTAAATCCCAAAATCCTCAAAAATTTCTGACTTACACCACTTTTCCCTGCCTCTAAACTGTGATTTCTTCTCTGTGATTCAACGCTTGTTAGGGAACATTCACAAATTGAAAATTGATAAAAATCGGTTTAAGATAGCGCTTTTTCTTTGAACATAAAATAGCAGCGTATAGTTTTTACGCTAAATTGGTATACCAGACGTCTGCCCGGGTCAAAATATCTAGGTCAAGTCTCAAACCGACCCATAGGGGAAAAAGTTCGGCGTGGCATGAAAAAAGTCAACATCATAACCCGGACCGGTCTGGAAAATAGTTTAAATCATAGCCCGGTTCAGTCGCAAATTTCTGCATAGTTTTTTAATTCGGCGTGCGAAAAAAACGCTTCATATGGAGAAGTTCTGACCAAAAAATTCTTTTATAGCTTTTCGTTTTTTATATTTATACTTTTTATTGTTAAAGAAGCACCAAAGGCTGTAATATATTTATTTTATCAATGAATCTTTATTTATAGGTAAATGTTTCACTTATATTTTAACATCGTTAATCCATATCCCATGTGTTGGAGACTCTGGAAAATGTTATACACTAAAACTTTTTAAGACGGAATCACATAGGAAAGAAAAAATACGTTATAGACAGATGCTCTCCCAAGAAGATGTAATTGGAGCTTATTTTCTTTTCAGGTACTATTGCATTTATTTTGCATGGATCAACATATTTTCCGTTTGAGACAGAACTCCGTCATAGACAGATTTTTTTTCACTGGTTTTATTGTATTTAATTTTTTTTAGCCTTTGAATAATCTATTTTAAAAAATAAATTTTAAAGGGTTTTTTATTTTATTTTATTTTATTTTATTTTATTTTATTTTATTTTATTTTATTTTATTTTATTTATTTATTTATTTATTTTTTATTTTATTTTATTTTATTTTATTTTATTTTATTTTATTTTATTTTGTAAAATAAAAGTTTTAAAATCTATATGTTTTTCGTAAAAAAATTCGATTGAGCCGAAATTTATTTATTTTATGTACGTATTAAGTCAGTCAGAGACAGTGATTTTAATACGGGTTTTGTCAAGACCGGGTTTGAAAATTTCATCCAGAGTGCACCTAAGTTGAAGGAAGTAGTCTCCACCTTTATGAAAAGAACGCTAGGCCCGGCCTGGCGGGTCCTCCGAAAAAAGTAACATCTCGGTCCTGGCCCTACCTGGGCCCAGAATACAGATTTTTTAACATCCTCTGGAGGACGATAAAAAGCCTGAAGTTGTCAGAGGTAAATTTAAAAAGAAAAAAAAAAGACTTAATCTGCATCTTAGAAAAAGCATTTTTTTAAATAACTAACGGACATTTAAACAATACACTTCGTTTTTCTGCATAATGAATTTTTTATCCTGTATTTCTTGTCTTTAAATTATTAAATGTTGAGAATTTTTAAAAGAAAAAAGAACTTGAAACACGTCATTTTTGATTTTTTTTACATTAATTTTGTTTCGGCAAATTTGAAAATATGTTTACTTTTGAAAAAAGGTTTGTTTTTGAAAATATGATTTTTTAAAGTTACATTATTTTTTCAATAAATATTTTTAATAGTTTTAAAATTAATATAAATAAAAACCTTGGAACAAAACTAAAATCAGATTTTCATCTTTAATTAAATGGAAGGAAATTGAAATCCGATAAATAATGTTACGAGTTATAACGATTTTTGATTGTCCCATTTAAACCAGTACTAACTACATGAAACTTTTATAAATTGTATGAGAAATTTTAGAATGCTATTTTCTAGCAAAATATAATGCTATCCATCACAAAAAAAGAAAAAAAAATCAAAATTCTAACTCAAGAAATATATTTTTCACTCGTTTTCTAGAACTGTTAAAATAACATTGTTTTTGAATTGCGCGCTTTTCAATTTGTGTCTAATCCCTTAAAACCTGATGAATTTTTTAAACGGGTATAACTTTGCGAATTTTGGAGATATAAAGATGCAACTTTTTGTGTCTTATTCAGGACTGAATAAGAAAAGTTTTCCTAACTGGAATTTTTGTCCTACGGGGGCCGTATAAAAATTTAATTTTCGTAACATTTCAACTAGACCCCCCCCCCCCCATGGAGTCGCAATTTATCTTATCAAAAATTTCACATTTTTTTATGAATTTTTGCAATTGGAAGTATGGGTCTAAGGGCAATATTTAAGGAGATAGCCTATTGCTTCGATATTTATGACTCACCCTGTATATATATATATACATATCTTTTCCCAAAAGCACTATTGGTTACACCTAATAAAAATATTTTTAAAAGAATGATTTCTTTTCTTTTGCACCTTTTCAACTTTTATGTCGCTGAGAAATTCGGAGGAGGGGGGTCAGTTTAGGATACATTTTTTTAGTTCTCTAGATAGCACCTTATATTTGTACATTTCCTAATACTACAAAATACTAAAAATAAGATTGTTTTAATAAAATTTGAGTGCAATTATAAATATCGCACAAAATTCCTATAAATCAAAATTTAGTTAATTAATTTGCAATTTCCTTCTAAAATTTACCAAATAAACGTGTATATGCTTTAGAAAATGATGAATTTATAACTTAGGACATAAAAAGTTAATATTTCATTAGAAATGGCACACACAAAATATCTATAAAAATCAACAACGATTTAACCCACATGTACAGTTAATGAACTAGTATTAGGTATGGATTTAACAATCTCTGCAAAGGATTGTAAAAATTAAATCGATAAAGTCTGCTTACTTCTCTCTCTTTATCGATTTCTCGTTTTTTCCACATTCCTGTAAAGTATCTAAATTGCCACTGAATAGTTTTTAGCACTTTGAATAATATTTTTTTGTTTTTGTCTTTTTCCAGTAACTGTTTCCTGCAATTTCAAACTTTTCTTATCTTTTTTTTAAACTACTTTTTTATTTCATAAATGTTATGAGTAATGATCTGTCGATCGAAGTTTTAGTTGTCCTTATTCTGTACTGATGAATGAAATGAAATTATAACCGAAAGGAAATAATCTAATTTTTATATCAGCTGTTTGCAGTTGACATTAATTATAAATAGAAGTTTTCTTATACGTCCATTAAAAACATTTCAAAAATATGCATTAAAATATTTAATTGCTATAAAGGACGTCAAATACTAATAAAAACATTAAAAGATCTTAATAATTTTTACATGTTTTGATTGAATTTACTCAATCATCATCAGAAAAACAAAATACAAAGAAACACAAAGATGGAAAATGACAACAAACTATTACAAATGATCATTTTAATAGTCATTTTAATAGATAATCATTTGTAATAGTTTATTGTCATTTTCCATCTTTGTGTTTATTTGTATTTTGTTTTTCTGATGATGATTGAGTAAATACAATCGAAACATGTAAAAATTATTAAGATCTTTTGATGTTTTTATTAGTATTTGACGTCCTTTATAGCAATTAAATATTTTAATGCATATTTTTGAAATGTTTGCAGTTGTTTTATTGAGTGGTAACGAAGTATAAGTTATAGAGGGTGTCCACTTTCAATGGTGTCGGATGGCTAAAATATGTAAACCGTTATTCATAGACATATAGTTCTAATCACATTTTTTTTTTTTTTAATGAAGTACTTCAAAAGTTGTTTTGATCAATAAAAGTTTTTCTTTAAAAACTGCTAGCATTTTATTTTTAAGGAAGGGGACACAGTATCTTGAAATTGGTTAGAACATCGATTTTCTTTTTTTAATATTAACTGAAAACTTCTTTAATTGAGAATAATTTGACACCGCATTTTTTACGCGTACGACTGTTATATTGTGAGATATTGTAAGTTTTGTCAATAGATCCAGCACGATTACTCATACAAATGAAAATTTTAAGGTAATTTTTCTCCCTTTTTAAGTATTTACAACTTGCTTTTCCGAAAAATACTAAAGCCTTTTTTGCTAATTTAGATAAAGCTTTGAAAATTTTCACTTGTTTTCCATTTGTATTTAATATTTCTTTGGATGGATTTAGCATTCAAGTTTATAGTTATTTTTAAAAAAATATTTGTATTGAGAGTTTGTTGATTTTTTTAATACACACGAGAGAAAGTAATGATATTAAATGTAAAATCCTACACATCTAAATCCATGCACAATTTTATGTACACTGTTAAAAATCTTGTCCTACTTTGAACCTCAAAGTTAGTCTGTCCCCATACATGGAAAAAAACCATGACGAAATTTAACATTTCTAGCTCAACAGTATTACAGAAAGTGGAATTTCAGCACTTTTTAATATTTTGTTCCTGAACATCTTTGTGCTGTTGCATCCACATAAAAATACAGCCTATGTCAATGAAGATATGTTATTCAGCATTTTGACCCCATTGTTTTAGAAATCGGCTCTGTAATCCAGGGATATAATACCTCACAAAAGAATCACAGAAGCACACAAATATTATTTTTATAATATTAGCATATATATATTTTTTAATTTCCATTATTTTGTTGTTTCTATACAATTTAAATTTTTTCCCTCGCACTTCAGCCGGAATTCAGTTTCGGTTCTGATTTCAGTCTTAAAAATCGGTTTCTGTCAATTCTCAGTTAAAACTAAGGAGTGACCAACATAGATTTTTTAGACCGAAACAGAAACAGAATTTCAATAAATGCCCCATTTTCGGCTGAAAACAAAAACGAAAATATTCCAAAAAATTTCTTATGTAATTAATGCATACATAAATATCCACAATTATATGCACTGTAATTAATTATAAGTGTACGTGGTCCAAGTTGATTCGCAGTGTCTCTGACCATTTTTCTCCATATAAAATAAAATGTAATTAATTCATGAACAACGACACAAAATGATTTTCTAATTATATGAATTTCATTTAACTAAAAAATGTTTTAGATATGCATACTTCAATTAATTTTTTATAATGCTTTTTGTAAATGATCCTCTGTTAAGAGTATTCAAAACACTTCTCTGTTTCAACCTAAATATTTTCTATTATAGTTAAGTCTGCAAAATTTCATAAGCAGGTGAAAAGCGACTTCAAAGAATGGTCAGATAGGCAAGTGATAATTATAAACAGTGAAGCTCATAGAAATAAATAAAGGGTGTTTCATTTGAGCCGATGCAATTCATATCAGTTACGAAGTATATTGAAAATTTACGAACGAAGAAACGATATTTTTGGAATGCAGATATTTTCGGTCGAGCTTCAGTCCGGCCAAATGAGCAGGTATGTTATCCTTGTTCGTTTTCAGTTATAAAATCCACCAAAGTAACATATTTCATATTTATTGTATTTATTATTGGTTAAAAAAGGCTACATAGAAATACTTCGTACAAATTCCTTTTCTAGAATATATATATAAAAATATATTTTTTGGCAAAAGTAAATGTTATCGGTAAATATTATTCGAAACATAGCTCAGTCACCAAACAAATTCTTTCAAGGAAACCCAATAAGAACTATAAACAACTCGGCTTGAAACTTTCGATGCAATTTTCGCTACCTAAATTACATGCATTGTTATTTTAAACTCCATTTATGTTATCTTAGAATAGAATAAAAATGTCACAGATAAGTTTTCCAGAATATGGCAGAAATATAGAAATAATGTTCCTAAAGCTAATAAATTGTTTCGCTGTGTAGTATCAATTTGCAGAAAACTGATTGATTTTGAAATGAAAAGGAACTGTTAAAGGGACAGAGTACCTTTGAAAGCATCTCTTGAATTTTGAATAATACTGTTATATGTGTGGTGACACAATACTTAATACTAAAAATTAAAAATCAAAAGAAAACCTTGTAGAATAGGTTATTTTACTAACACTGAATTTTTTTTTTAATTAACTTTTTTAAAAATCTTTACTTTTTTATAAATATGAATATTTTTGTTTCAATTTTTGCTTCCACTTTCATTAGAATATACTACATAAAACTGTGCATGGATTTTTAGAGGTATGGGATTTTAAATTAAAATTTTTTTTTTTAAATGAATTTGTTTAATTTAATTTTTGATAAATATGCGCCTTAATTCTTATTGTGTGCCCTTCAATAATATTTAATGTACAATTTAGTTAAAATAAGAAAAGGAGGTGTTAATGTTCCTTATCCCTTTAAATAAAGAAGTCAAAAGTCCCCTTAAAGAAAGAAGTCTAAGAAGATTAAAAAAGAAGAAGACTTAACCCCTTTCTGAAAATTGGGATATTTGTTTTTCCTAGTAATAAAAAAAATACGAAAAGGCTATTTTCTGTATTTATCACTGATTAACAAAGAGATCGAAATACTTTATTTGTCTCTCAAACGGAACAAATACAGTTATTTATTTATTTATTTCGGAAATATTAAAAGGAAAATGTTGCAAAAGCAACTCATAGCATGTCTCAGTCACAAAATATATTCTTGGAAGAAAACCCAATAAGAGCAAAATAAACAATACATATACCTTCGATCATTTTGGATAACAAGATACTACAGTGAAAGCGGATTTGACACAGAAATTACATACATATGCTATAGCATTTTAAGATTGATGCTCTTTGTCAATAGAATAAACATGTCACAGACAATATTTTTAGGACGTATTTCAAATGTTGAAAAGTAACAAATAAAATGTAATGAAATTCCTTCTTTTTTTGTTTGATACCATTTTGTCTTTGATTCTTGACGTACTTAGAGTCTAAGCATCTAAAGAAATATCTTCAGATTCACTAATAATAACTTTTAATTTTATCTTTATTTAACTAAATTTCAGTTGGGAGTATAAAAGTAATAATAATAATAATAATAATAATAATAATAATAATAATAATAATAATAATAATAATAATAATTAATAGAATTATTCAAGAAATTTATCAGATACTTGATTCGCGATATATTTCGTAGTTTTATATATATATTAAATATTTAGTTGGAAATAGAATAAATTATATGAATACGGCGGGAGGAATATTTTGAGCATCAATGGAGATTTACATGCAAAAATAAGGAAAGCTTCTAGAAAAATTGCGAACTTTAAACAGCAATAAGAAGATAAATGTAAAAATTTTCGAATTTTACTAACGCAAATATTATCGGATTTGCAGCTAAATAAAATAATAAATATGTAAGTAAAATTATTGCTTTAAATAAAATAAAATAAAATGCATTAGTATTGTTGTGATATACTGATATTTTTAAATTTAATGTATTGTTTTGAATAGTAAAACCAAAATAAAAAGATATTTTATATTTATTTCCGAGAAACAAGTCGTAAGTACAAGTATTGCTTTTGGATTTCTATTCCGAAACGAAAGAAATATCATTATTTTTCTTTCGAAATAATACACTAAGAAATGGCATCGGCCAATGTAATTCAGAACATGTCTCGGTGGCAGAATAAATTCTTTGGAGGAATCCCAATAAGAGCAGGATAAACAGTACACCTTTTGGAACACTTTGAGAAAAAATTACAAGAGTCAACTTAAAGGGGTTTTTCTTTAGAAATTACACGTATATCCAATGTTGCTTTATAGGTGAAAATAATAATAATATAAAAATATTTATGTAAAGGTTTTTGTCTGTTTGTTTGAATGTGTTAAATGGCACAGATTTAGTTTAAAATTATCATATATGCAATCATATATCATTTGTTGTAAAAATTTATTCTTAGTATGTATTTTAAAGAAAAGTAAAAAATAAAAAACTGAAAAAATAAATAAATAATAAAAAAAAATTCAAAAAGCTATCTCGTCTGTAAAAAAAAAAAAAAAAAAAAAAAAAAAAAAAGAATGAAAATAGCGCCACTAGCATTTTATGGGTAGTTGAGTTTCCTTACTTTCATATAACAGATTTCTTAAAATAACGTCATTTGTAATATTTAATTCCTCCTAGTTATATATCTACATGCATATAAGTACTCTAACATGAACAAAGAATTCAAATGACACAGTTGCCATCTGTAATTTTTAATATTTCTCTATCGTTTAAATAATAAAATCAGAAGAAACAGACGTTTTATTTTATATCAGGAAACAAATCGCAAATAGAAGTATTCCTTTTGGATTTAGTTTTTCCAATCAAACAAACAAAAAAAATTATCGTTTTTCATAAAAAATAATTAAAAAATTAAGATTACTTTTTAATATACGCCAATGGTAATCTGTTTTCTTTTTACTTTTTTCAAAATTCAGAATTTTTCATCATAATTCTATAACTTATCTACGTAGAACGATGTACACTGTAAACGTGGAAAGAGTGAAAAGCTCACTTTTTGGAAGAGTGGGAGGCATTTTCACTCTTTCTGGAATGACTTTTGTAAAGATAGACTCCTAAAGGAGTGGAATTTTCCACTCTATAAAAAAGAGTGGATTATCTCACTCTAAAATCGAGAGTGAGAGAGTCACTCCACTGTTGAGAGTGACTGTCTCACTCCGTTATTGAGAGTGAGAGATTCACTCCAATGATGAAATTGAAATCCTGGCATTATAAGCTTTTAAAAATTCCCTTTCAATCATGAACCAATATATGGAGTAAAATAATAAAAATCAGGAAAATGTGACACTTTTTAGCAGCAACGTGCAAGGAGAAAACTGCACAAGGGGCAAAGTTTCAATTTGGTGCCCCTCCCCCCCCCCCCGTCTTCTTTTTGTGGCAGGTGTCATAAAATTGAAAAGGGCGAAAACACAATTAAATTCTATTGAATACATATTTCATGTTTACTTCACTATTTTAAACGATTTAATTTTAACAATTAAATAATATAACATAAAATTTTGCTTACATTTTGGCAAAGGGTATTTGGAAAACAGATGTGGATTAAATATATCTACAGTAAATTATAATAGTTTGTAATTAACCCTTTTTGGATTCCAAGAAAGAAGTCTTATGCCATTTTCAGAATGTATGTTTTTGTCACAAAAAAACTTCCCAATATACACACATCTATTTTTTTCTTTTTTCAAAAAAAGAAGAAACAAAGCAGGTTAGTAGTATAGATTTTGAAACCCCCACTTTCTGCTCCCGAGGCGACTGTCCCCTTCGCTCCCCCCTCCTCCCACACACACACTTAACACGGCCCTGCATTTTAGTTTTCAAAACTACACTTCATAATTCAACCTTGAAAATTAAACCAATTTGATATTAAACCGCATTTTTTTTTAAAGAGAAAATCGTCATTCCTAAAAGAGTGACTTATGACATAATGAGAGAGTTACGTATGCATGCATTACGTAATCATTAACTAGTCAGGAGAATCTTGTATTTCTACGATATTTTGTGCTAAATATGAGATAACTATCCGCCACTTTAAAATCTCCTTTTCGTTCCCTGGGTTCACATTTGTGGACATTCATATCAGCGTTTTGATCTTTAAAAATGCAGAGTATATTGTATAAGCAGAGGGTATAGGTTATTTTCATGAACGTTCATGGATAGGATATCGACTAAAGCTTTATTTGAGAAACACAGGGTATACAGAGCTTCTTTAAAAAAATCTAGAATGTACGCGGCGTGTAACCTCGGATACCCTCCACTAAATCGTTGGATATTTTATTACATCGATTGTTATTGAAACTTAACGGTAAGTCATACTTAATTTTAACTTTTTATTCTAGTACGAATGAATGTCATGACCTTCATTTAAATAATTATGTTATATAGGAAAATATTGTTAAAAATTGTTTTCAAAAGCGATTAATTTCCTATTCTAAACTATGATGTTGTTTTTTAAAACATCTGTCTGCCGTAACATGAAAACTAGCTAAAATGGCTGATATAAAGTTCATTCACAGTAAATATAAACATTAATTTCAGTTACTTAAAAGATTAAAATAATTTCTGGTGTGGAGATTTTTTTGCTTTTTTACTGTTTTCGGATTACCAAACTTTAGTTTGGAATTAAATAATAATATTCGATTTAATGATATTACGAAATGCTTTCAGTTTGAAAATTAGCATTATTTTACGAAAATATGTTTTTGATCGATACAATTGTGATAATTTTGAAAGGTATTTCTTTTACTAATAATGTTTTAAATTATCATTTAAAATCATAAATCTTTATACTAATATTTTCAGATTTAAGGTTTGCCAACTTTAAAAAAATAATAAGAATTTCTTCTATCATATGGCAAGATTTTTCAGAAATTGTTAAATCTAATAATATATTGAATTCATTTATTGTAGTATGCTGTTGTTGAATAATACAACTATAAAAAACTAATTATATTTTTAATGTTTTTCAAAGTTTTCTTATAAAACATACGAATTTTTTTTTAGTTGATATTAATAAAATTCAATGTATAACTAGAATAAAAAGTTATAATTAAATATGGCTTAATTTTCTCCGAGAGTAGTTTTTGTGTGCGTGTGTGTGTGTGTGTGGGGGGGGGGGGGGGGGGTTATAGAATTCCGGTGGGAAATTGCACTTTTTTACCGTTGAAAACAAAAAATATCAAATGCTTCGGGGAGGAGCAGTAACACAAGGTTTAAGTTTGAAATAAATTATTTTAGTTAATTTCTGTCGGTAATATAATTTAATTCATATGTAACTTTAAATAAGTTTTTTCTTAATAATTCAATTAATGTTATAAACTATGAATTAAATAAATATTGTCAATAACGTATTTTTTTTACACTGCCCATAAAATACCCATAAACTAACATAAAAAAAAGAATTCGCTGCAAAAATATGAACATTAACTCCTACAAAACAGTGAGTACTCACTCCTATGAAAGAGTAACCATTCACTCCTACCAGTGGGGAAAAAACGCACTCCTTTAGTAAGAGTAAATAGTCACTCCTCCGAAAAAGTGATTATTAACCCCTGTTTACAGTGACTGTTCACTTCTCAGTAGTGAGTATTCACTCTTTAAAAGAATCAACAATTCCACTTTTGTTCAAAGTGAATACTGACTCTAAAGAGGTTGGGCATATTTTGAGTCTGCGATAGAGTGACTATTCACTCCTCCGGAGTGAATAGTCACTTTTTTTTTATTTAGAGTGTACTATGTACGAAAACCACCCATGAAATAGTATCTATCTAACAGTGGGAGTTCAATCAAAATACTTTTAGTAGAACTGGAGTAGTAAGCAGTTGGAACGAAATTTCCGTTTGTATTCTACACATATAAGTAGAAGATGAATGAGCCTAAAAACTGGACCCAAACAAAGTGACTTTTTTTTGACCTCCCACAAACATAAAATATTTCATTTCTTTTTTCTTTAAGTTTCTTCAAAACTTACCATACATATTTTATATCATTTATCTTTGAAAACAAATCGTATTTTAAGATTTATTTTTCGAACCAACTAAAACCATTCGTATTCCTAGAATAAAATAATAATAATAATAATAAATTGTTTCAAAAATGCAATTCAAGGCACGTTTCAAACGCAAAATAAATGCTTTGGAGGAAACCAAATAAAATCTGGATAAACAATATACCTTAGAAATATTCTGAGAATGAATCACTACCGCAGAAGTTTCATAAGTTATGTGTTTTATGTTATGTATTAATTCTATTTAATGTTCGATGCAATTTTTCGATAGCATGGAAGTTTTACAAAGTTTTATAAAGTTTTTCAAAGATATATTTCGAATTTCGAAAACCAAGCTTAATACTTTAAGGTTGAATCAATTCTAAAAAGTAATAACTAGAAAACAAGAACTCTGCTTTTTCAGAATTTAATGTCGCCAACGATGAAATATATATGTATATAAATCTAGATGGTACAAAATATGTTTCAGTTTTAAGACATAAAACAGAAGTTTTTATTTTATGTACAATGACGCCATTTGAATCTGCAGAAGCATTCCACATTTACAATCCAGTCTTAAAAGATATCTATAGAACAGTATTCATATCAGGTCACTATCACGAATAATACTCAAATGCAAAAAGCGACGTCGTGATTAATAAAATTCGGCTATATCGTGGAATACGCAGAAGTCGTATAGGAAAAAAAGTGTTGTTCCTACCAAATTTATTGCTCTTAATCAATATTCTTTAGGATATTTTTTTAAACATAGACTAAAAAAATTATCACGAGGACAATTTTGTTGAAAATAGTGGCAGCCATCATAAAATTCTTCCTATAAACAGCGAGGCATGTATACGTTGCATACCTGTTGGATATACTATTTTAGAATAGTATTTCTAAAATAATTATATCTATTAATATTATTAATAATTAGGAGTAATAATATTATTCTAATTATTAATTGATAATATTAGAATGATATTTCTTATATTATTCTAATATTATTATTCCTGAACTATTTCAGAAATAATAAATTATTTTTTTTTAATTGTTTGATTTGGTGGAAAGAAATAGCTTAAAAGGGAAAAACACTACGTTTTCATTGGAGACCTCATTGGAAAACCTTATAACAAAGGTTTTGTATAAGCTATCTTCACTGGTCGATATCAAACTATATGCGCGGAGGGTTGTATAGCCCTACCTTTATAATATGATCCTGAGTAGCTGATGCAACAAATTTTTCTAAGTATCTTAATAAATATTCTATCAAGGGTGTTATAAATAATCTTGACATAAACTGTCAAAATGCAACTTTGTCATTGTCCGAGTTTATATTTCTTCAGCTCTCCAGTCATAAAATTTAATTGGGGACCTCACAGCTGGATAAACAGTCCAATATACACCACTTTAAAATACTGCATTCTTTAATTGATACCAACGATTGTTAATTAAGAAAATAAATGTGGAACTGTGACGGGTGCATTGACGAAGACTGTGTTCATCATTTTTTATACTGTATGTTTAATTTTGAAATTGATTTTTCAAAATAAACATTCTTAAAGTTCCGGGCAGGTACCTTAGCTAGTTTCTAATATATCATAATAACACCAATAAATATCTACATTAAACTTATATTATGTATAAATATAACTTGTCTCTTTTAAGATTCTTTTCACATTGTTATTGAAACTGGAAAATTCTGAATCTTGATATAAAAAATCATCCCATATTTAAATTATCTCTCGACGCATACAATTTACTTCTTCCAACAGTTTATTGATTTATTGATTGTTGAAACATATTCGGTCACTTCGCCTGATATATCACTATGGAAGAATAAAATATATTATGAAATTCTTCGAAGCAAAATATGCCAAGGAGCCATTTTAAGAACATTTATGGAGGGATATTTCAAGAGTATTAAGCTATTTATTAAGGACGCCATTTCGATCCTGACACTTGTCGTGTATTTTCTAAATCATGAGTGATAGTTGCCATAACTCTTCATGATATTTCTTATTAAAATAAACAGTGTTATATCTCTGGCATTTTGAACAAAAAAAGCGGCAGTTGCAACGACATGCCTGGAAATTTTCTACCGCGAATCAAATACACAATGAGAAAAGAAAAATGCCGCCTTCACATTTCTGATTTCCTAAACTATAAATATAGATTTCCTGACTAATGCGATTAAGGTCAATAGCGAAACTGAATAGACGAAATGATCTAGAATGACGAGTTTCTTGTTTTCTAGGTGACGAATCGATAATGAATAGTTTCAGTAGCGAGAAATTATCGTTTGATATCTGCAATGGTTTTTTAAGCTAGAATTATACTAACTATAGCTAAACTAAATTCTTATATTTACATTTATTTGCGAAGATTTTTAACCTCTTCAGACCTGATATATCCTATAAGATGCACATCTTTACGATTTTTTTTCAGTTTTATAAATACTTTTAAAAAAACTATATCACTTTTAAAAAAAGAAAAATTGATGTGAAGGGAACCTAAGAAAATAGCAATATGTTTCTTATAGCGCTTTTTTTTTTTTTTTTTTTTTTTTTTTTTTTTTTTATAGCGAGCTACGAGTTATATAAAAATAGCTAGCAGAACAAATGTGTGAATTAAAAAGCGCTTTACGTATTAGCGATTTAGTAATGTTACTTAGATTTTTATTGCTTGAGTACATATGATGAAGTATATTTATTCACTATGAATGAGTTAGACGGTGGATTTTGATGTAAGGGAAGATATTGCATGATTTATGCATGATATTGATGAACAATAAACCAAAAGATATGTTATTTTTTTATCTTTAGAAAAAGTATTGTAATCAGGTACGTTACGCAACCTGCTGGACGAGATGTGTATGATAATAATTATATCGTAAAGAGATAGCAGTAGTTTTTTAGAAGGTTGAATATTCAATTTTTGCGATTGTTTAAGAAGTGTTTTGGTATCGTTTAAGAATTGAGATTTTAAAAAGTACTTTAGCAATAGCAATGTTGTCGCTTTTCAAAAAAAAAAAAATAAATTATGAGACTTTAAAAAGTACTTTATCAGTGTCTATTTAAAAGAAAAAGACGGGTGGAGTGTTGGGAAGGTGAGGTGAGGTTATAAAATATTCACTTTCTGCGATCGTTTTAAAATTTTTTGGAGTATCGTTTAATAATGATTCTCGTTTCAGAAATTTTGTCTCACTATAGTTTTTATGTATTGCAGTATCAAGTAGAATAACAAGTTATTAAATCATATATTCAATTTTTGCAATTGGTTAAGATTTTTTTTTTTTTTTTTTTTTTTTTTTTTGGTATAGTTTCAGAATTTAGATTTTAAAAAGTGCTTTAGCAATGTTGGTTTTCAGAGGAAAAATAAATTATACGATTTTAAAAAGTGCTTTAACAGTTTCGGTTTTAAAGGGGAAGGGGGGGGGTGGATAGAATATTCACGTATTTATATAAAACAAAATGGAAAACAACTGCAAATTAGAAAAAAAAAATCTAAAAATTTCTTTCGAATAAACAATTTTATATGACTTGAGAGAGATGTTACAAAAAATTAAAAAGCAAGTAACACTGGACAAGTAACGGTTCCAATCTGGTAAGAATCAGAATCATAATAAAAATAAAAATACAAATACAAATCATTTCAACATCTATACAAATGGCACGCGGCAATGAGATGTAAACAACATTCTTTGCGTCTCATTGTCGCGTGCTATTTGTATATTGACCGTCAGACGATTTTTATTATGATTATGGTTTTTATGAGATTGTAATCGAAACATGTCCAATGTTACTTGCTTTTAAATTTTGGTACTTCTAGGTTAACCCGTCGACCAAAAAATTATCGCCAAACTATAAGATTAAATGCCAATAATGGATGACCGTGAATGTCACATTCAATGACATTAAATGCGATTCACGTGTTTGAAATGTCATCAAGTGATTTTTATTTCGACTTTTTATTAATATTTTTATTAATATTCTACTAATTACTTGTTTTTTCTTTATTTAAAATAAAAATTATGTCAACATGTATAATTTGGCTATTAGTTCGGCAATTTGTATAATTTGGCGAAATTTGTCGACGGGATAACCTAGAAGTACCTAAATTTTTTGTAACACCTCTCTTAACAAATATAAATAGTTTATTAAAATGTTTATATAAAAGGCGAAGTTCTTAAAATCTTGTTATTTAAAAATCTAATGGGTTTAATAAATGTTTTATCTAAAAAACACCTTTTAGCATTTCTATGAATCCCTTTGAGTTTCTACAAGTAAAAAGATTGGAAATTTCTTTAAGGTACCTTTGACATTAGATGACAGTGTTACAATTGTTGAATATTCTTCTGATAGTAAAAATTCTCACTGATGATGCACGAACAGCATCATCATTTAGTCATATATACAGCATACTGATATATACGCACTAAGTATATGTATGATAAGTCACAAGATAATAACAAAAAACTTCTCGGATATGGCAATCTCAAAACTTTCTTCTATTGCATACATGTCAGTACTTCCAGAAAACTAAAGCATAGCAGCATAGCCGGAAAAGTAAGTTACACGAAAATCAAATCACCAAAAACTAATGTCACTATCTAAGTGAATCTGAAGTTTGATGAAAAAACGAACTTCAGATGCTGAGATAGAGTCATCGCAGAAATCGTAAAAAAATCTGGATAGAAGCTTCGCCTGTTTAGCGATTTACTGCAAAACCTAAAAAATACTACTATTTTTCAGAGACTGACTGAATCTGAAGTTTGATGAAAGTTCGTGCATTAGTTCCCGAAATAGAGCTATTGCGAAAATCAGGAATAATACCGCATAGCAGCACCGCCTGTTAGGCAATTTACACCAAAACTAATCAGCACCATATTATATGAAGAATTAACGGAACCTGAAGTTCTATGAAAATCAATCCATTAGTTCTTGAGAGATACTTATTGCAGAAATCCTGTAAAAGGCAGTATATCATCACCACTTGTTAGGCGATATGCACCAAATACTAATTAGCTGCCTGTTATATCAAGAACTAACTGAATCTAAAGTTTTGTGAAATTCCTTGAATTAGTTCTTGAGATAAAGCGGCCACAAGTTTTTTGCCACTTGCCACATACAGAGTGACAGGGTGACAAATATATTTATATTATTATTTCGTAAAAAAGAAAAAAAAATGTTCTCTGACCTCTAAAATGTGTAAATCCGTCGAAAATAGGAATTCGAAAATATAGATAGAAGAAAGTAAAAATTTGGACATATTTTTTTATTTATAGCTTTTCATATAGTCTGTATTTTTACCCAAGCATTATGACTCGATGGCACTTTTAAATACCACATCAAGTAATTAGCCTTAATTAACAAATAAAAAAAATCTTTCATTTTAAGCATATATATTTCCAAATATATCATAGTAATGCAAGGAAAAATTCAGACAGTTTTTTAAATTCACATTTTGGAATATTAAGGGTTAAAAACAAAGAGGAAGTTTTTCTTCTTAAATACCGAATTATTACGTTCTTCAACAATATTTTATGTAATATAAATGTTTAAAAAAATTCTTTTGTTTAAAAAACAAAGAGTAGAGTTTGCACAAACACCTGAGATAAATTAATATAAGGATAGGAATTAGAATACAAAGATAAAAAAATCTCTAAAAAGCATGAATAAAGATAAATTTTATGAGAATCAAAGAATAAAATATTAAATCTTTGTTTCAATGCACATATTTAAATACACATAAAAGATAATTATAAAATAATAGGAAAATAGGATTCTAAGTACACTGAAACAGTGCACATATAAGTTATCAATATTAATTTTAAGGAACACAAAAATGCAGTGTTTTCTTAGAACAAAGGCTTTTTGTTATTGTAAAGAAAAACATGTACAAACACTGACGAAAAACAGCTATAAAATAATTAAATTTATACAGGTTTTTTAAAAGTAGATTTCCTTTTCTTTTTTCAAGAATTGCATGTAAGGGAAATTAATTAAACAATTTCTTATGCAATATTATTAAGCATTCTGTTTTTTTCTTTCGTAATAAATATTTTAATAATTCAATTTTTTTTCATGGTAGGAAATATCAAAGTTATCAAAATTAATGCGCATTGGCAGTAATAGTTTTTTTTTTTTTTTTTTTTTTTTTTTTTTTTTAATCGAAAAAGGAATTTATGAAGTTTTCTCCTTTTAAAACGTGAAACTGCGTGAAAAAGTGAACTAGTAAAACCCATTAATTAGATTTTATGGGTTTCAAAAGTTCGTTAATTTAATTTTATGTCAGTTAGATCATAATGACTTATAATGAGAAAAAAATGGATAGAATAAGGTAATTAAAGTTCTTTCGCATTATGTTATAAAAAATATTCTCCTGATTTTTGACGTAAAAAATAAAATTCTTAATTAAAAAGATTTCACTTTTTGCATTTTAAAATAAAATTTCATCTATTTCTCATCTATTAAAAAAACAAAGGAAAAAAAATTGTGCTTTGGAATTTAATCACTATTTTTTCTTCTATTTACTAGTTTTTCGCATTGATTCCATTAAAAAAAAATAACCTAATTAATATAATTAAAATCTTTCAGCATTTTTCTTTAAAAGTATTTGAGAAATTTGTTGTATTACAATCGACACGCATATTTGTTGAAAATAAGACAATGCGTGTACAACAAAGAAATCTAAAATTTTAAAACACTTATTATGGAAAAATATACTAAAACAAAGATGAATAGAACAAGAAAGCATTAAAATGAAGTTGCATTATTAAATGTATTATGGTATTTTGTTAAAAATTAAAAAATAATAATAATAAAACGACAGACATAAGCCCTCAAGATTTTTAAATTTATTAAAGTAAAAATTTCGAGATGAAACTAAAAGTACGAGAGTTTAAATAAATGAGTCTACACAGAACGCTTAAAAACGAAAAACTGTTTACAAAGGAAAAAATAAAAAATTCCTTCATTTATGGTAATTGCAATTTTAAGTACATACATAAAATAAACTTTTTTTAGAACTTTTACGTTAGTAAATTGAATTAAATTAGTGCCGTCTTAAGGTCTATTCTACGTAATTTAAATATTCAGTAGAAATGTTTTTAAACATCGCTTTAAAAACAAAGAAATAAAAATGTTGAAACAGCTGGGATGAACTCATGAAATTAAATTAAAAGGGAAGAAATGATGGAAAATATATTTAAATGCAGACTGATTAAAAAAAAAAATAATAGTAATGAAATATCATAAACTTCCATTTTATGTCCTTATTTATAGGTACATAAAATGGAGTTTTTAGATAATAGAGGAAAATTAACTATGCATAAATGGTTCACTTTAACAATAGTATTAATTCGAAGACATTAATTAATTTTTTTCTGTTAAAAAAAAAAAAAAAAAAAAAAAAAAATATATATATATATATATATTACTTTTTGTCTTTCTAAAGAAAAAAAAATGTGTATAGCAAACTGCACTGTAAAAAATTATAGATGTCTCTTAATCTAAAAAAAAAAAAATAATAATCAGTTTTCTCAAATCGGAATATCACTTTTTTTAATGCCATCGAATTAGGTGGCGCTGCTATGCTCATTTTTTTTTTTCACAATTTTGCAATAACTGTATCTCAAGCACTAATGCATGGATTTTCACCAAACTTCATATTACACCAGTACCTAATAAAAATTGATCCTGATTAGTTTTTGGTGCATATCATCACCTAAAAATGGCACTGTAATGAAGAATTTTTAAAGATTTCCACAATACCTTTATCTCATAAACTAATGTATGGGTTTTAATCAAACTTTAGGTGCAGTTTGAAATTGGCATAAGTTGTTGTTGATAGATTTTGGAGTAAATCACCTAACTGTTGTCAATGCTATGCTGCATTTTTCACGGAATACTAACATGTATGAGAGAGAAGAAAGGATACTACTTGGTTATCCCGTCGACTAAAAAACTATCGCCAAACTATAAGATTAAGTGCCAATAATGGATGATCGTGAATGTCACATTGAATGACATTAAATATGATACACGTGTTTTAAACGTCATTAAGTGATTTCTATTTCGACTTTTTGTTTGTATTTTTATTAATATTCTATTATTTTTTTGTTTTTTCATTATTTAAAATAAAAATTATGTCAATATGTGTAATTCGGCTATTAGTTTGGTGATTTGTATAATTTAGCGAAATTGGTCGGCGGGATAACCAAATAGTACCGAAGAAAGTTTTGGGATTGCCACATCTGACTTGTTGAATTTGTTACACTAAGAGAATATGTGGGTTGACCATACATATCGAAACTTGTAACGATACATTTATTTGTTTGATACTTCATCACTCCCCTCACCTTCCGAAGAGCTAGGTATTGTATTTATTGTTCTTGTTTAAGCTGTTCAATATTTTTACAATCATCTTCTTCATCACGCTCTTTCATGAATTTTCTTAGATTCTGCTTTATGCCTGACACACTAAGCTTATTTTTTTAAACATCATTTTATTCATCACATATGACAGATAGTAGATATCAAAATATTTAGAAACTGTAATGTGTAACTTAAGAAATTTAAGAGTTTTCGGATTCAATGAGCTCTTTCCCAAGTCTTTGATACTACCATAAAGATATTATTCATCTCCAGTCCAAGGTAAGTATTTTTATAAGTCTCCATCTTTCTCAGTAGATACGGAATTATTATATCGGCTTATTTATTCCAGCTTAAATTTCAAATAAGTTGTTATGATAAATCATTATTAGGATTATTAATAACAGCATAGCACCTTGACATTAATACACGACGTTAAAATTTACTTAAAAATTGGACATCCATTTTAGCAAAATCAAATACATAACATACCAAATATCCGTTTAAAGTAAAACAACTTTGAAAATGAGTATTTTTTACACCCTAAGGCGATAGTTAAAGTTCTCGCTATCCAAGAATCGTACTAATGTAGAATTTTGAAATCGTTTTACATAAAATATTACAAATTAAATGAATCTTAATGCAACTGAATCAAAACAATTTCCGATTTTCTCGTGGTTTTTAAAGGTTCCTGGTTTTTCCTTTTCGTATTAACTGGAAGAAAAAGAATTTCCTCCCTTATCTGCTATCCTCTGAGCAAAACTTTTTCTTGAGAGATAATGAGCTTCTTTAACTTTCCAAGAAAACCAAGAACAGTGCAACAACTCCAATAAAATCAGATACTTTCAAAAACTTTCTGTTTCACAGAAAATCTTTCTTTGCCTACTTCAATTGCTTCGATAAAAATTGCCTTTTTTTTCTATAATTTTTTTTTCTAGAACGGAATACGCTTCATAGGGGAGACAAAACAATTTTAAAAATAAAAATCTTTCATTTTATCTGTAATAGTTATGGTTTTCACAAATTCTCATACTTATCCATTGGTCCTCGGAAAAATAAGTATGCATTGTATAAATGATTATTAAAATGAAACAAGAATTTCTTTTTATCATTGAAACTATTGTGCCGATAAATTACTGTACATTGAAATATTTTTTAAGCAAATCTTTGAAAATAACAATTGTATATTAAAATAGCAAATAAAGCCTTTGTGCAAACTTGTATAAGGATAGAAAACCAACGATTAGAAATGCACAAATAATGCATGAAAAGGTAGCAAACAGCCGTTTTGAATATACTATCGAGATTCTTCATCAGTATAAGACACAGCGTGCCAGAAAAACCAAAGATGAGGAAGCAAAGCTGAATCAGCGTACTTTTTCTAGCACGCTGGGTCTTACTCTGAGGAAGAATGTCGATAGTTGATTTGAAACGGCTGTTTGCTATTTTTTTATGCATTATTTGTGCATTTCTAATCGTTGGTTTGGTATTTTTAATCAAATGTATATACTTAAAGTTACTATATAAATATGAAAATTGTCTTATTCCTCCACACTCTACCCTATCTTGTTAAATTATATAGATTTATTGAATATAAAATATCTGTTGAGATTAAACCAAAGAAGAAGGCGTACAAATAGTATATAATTTAATGGTATCAATTTGTAGAAGCTGACACACTTGATTAAATATTCTGCTTGGAACATTTGAATAATCAGAGTAAAACTACATTTTTCACAGCTTTAAGGAAAATGAAAAAAAAAATATTTTATTTTTGAAACGGCGTACTGAGAGAGAGTAAGAGAGTTGGGTAAAATTTTGTCTTCTTTAAGATTTTAACTTAAAAATAACACGTTACGACAACGGATCTTGAGATATTTTTAAATAATCAAAAAAAGTTCGTAATTTGTTGTCTTTTAGCTACAGAAATTCTTCTTTCAAGTATTTTAGTGTAAAATGCACTTTTTCTATGCTGGCCTTAGTATATACAATTCGAAAAAAAAAAAAAAAAAATCCGACATTTTAAGATCCCAAGATAAGGCCTTTTTTTGGAATATTTCTTTTGCACTATTTCGATTAAGGATAATATTTTAATCCTCTCCGAGCGTATATCTCCTTGCATATGTCAATTCGAGCGTATATCAACAGTATTAATAGTATATGTCTTTTCACTGAGTTTTTTCTATCTTAATACTTACTTTTGTGGAAAGAGTTCTATATGCTGTTCTGGTTTTTTGGCTAGGTTTTTTTTTTTTTTTTTGGCGATAAAAGTTTCAAAGTGATTACTGCGATCTTTAGCATTTGAGGTTATATATTGTTAAATACATATAGATCGTTTACATAGATATAAGTTTATAACAGAAAAATTTGCGTTTATAAAAATTTAAAAACCGTTTTTATCTGCCATTTTGAAAAATTTGGTTAGATGCTAAAATGACCTTTTGGGTCTTTATCGATTTCTTCTCCAATCGCGTCAACCAGAACAGGATATGGAACTCGTTCCACTTTTGTTATTATGTGGTAGTGACAATATATATCTATAATCATAGTATATGATAGTATACTTATTACAACGACTTCATTTATGTTTTGGCATTTAATAATAATAGAAATAATAAAAATTTGTTTAATTTTCTTTGTATTGTTGGCGATTGTTTCATATTAAATATGTATTCCACTTTAAATGTAAAAAATAAAACCCTTAAAGTTTGTTTTGGTCGATCCTTACTCAACACAATTACATTAGTTATAGATTGTATAAAATAACATTTTTCGTTAACTATCAGTAAGCCGCAAATCTTGTAATTTAAATAAATACTTTTAATGTTATTAATTCAAAGATATTTTTTTCTCAAATTCTCAAATTAAAATATGTATATATATATATATATATATATATATATATATATATATACACATATATATATTTATATATATATATTACTCGGGTTTAAAAGATTTATTTTAACTCAATCGAATTAGCGGAATAGTTTTTTGGATTGTGTAATTTATTTCTTGCTAGTACAGTAAATTGTAAAATTAATGCACGCAAATAAAAATGATGATGTTTGAATAGAAAGAGAAATTTTTACTTGCATTCATTTAGATTCTGTGCATTAAAAGAAACTATTTACTTAAGTGCGGTGTGAAATATGGAAATTTTGGGAATGAGAGAAGGAAAATTAAGTTAATTTTTGTGGCAGAAAAGGCAGATTTTATAAACAGCAATAAAACTAATAGGATGTGGCAATCCCAAAACTTTCTTCTATTTCATAAAATAAAACATAGAAGCGTCACCGGTTAGTAATCAAAATCTAATCTGCAACAACTTATTTCAAGCTCTAACTGAATCTGAAATTTGATGAAAATGTATGTATTAATATTTTAGATAGAATCATCGCAGAAATCCAAAAAAAAAAAACTGGATAGTAATGTCACCTGTTGAGTGATTTACTCTAAAAACGAAAGAATACTAATTTATATCAGGGACTAACTGAATCTGAAGTTTGATGAAAACTCGTGCTTTAGTTTTTGAGATAAGAGCGATTGCGATAATCACGAAAATTTCCACATAAAAGTGCCACTCGTAGATCTATTTACTTCAAAATCTAAAGAATACAAATTTATATTAGGAACTAACTGAATATGAAATTTGATTAAAATTCGTGCATTAGTTCCTGAGATAGAGTTATTGCAATTATTTTGAATAATGACGCATACCTGTGGGGCGACTGGCACTAAAGCGTAATCAGAACGAACCATATTATATCAAGGACTAACGGAATTAGAATTTTTATGAAAATTTATCCATTAGTTCTTGAGATACCGATTTTGCAGAAATCGTGAAAAAGTTAGCATACAGCGCCACCTGTTGGATGATCTACGCCAAAAATTAATCAAATACAGTTTCTATCAAGCCCGAACTGAATCTAAAGTTTTATCAAATTCCGTGCATTAGTTCTTGAGATAGAGGCCCACAAAATTTATGTCACATACAGACAGAAGTTTTGTAAAACCTTGTTTTTCGGGTTTTCTGACCCCTAAAACGTGTGAATCCGTCGGAAACCGGAATCCGAAAATTTTCACAAATCGATTATTTTTTTCCTTATAAAGATAGAAGAAAGTAAGAATACCACGTAGAATCGAAACAAAAATACCGCAAACACAAGAATAATGAAATTAATTGCTACGTTAGAAATGGAACTTTGTGAATGTGAATTATTTTATGTTATTGTTTCATTTTTCTGTGTAGGTATTTCTTTCTAAATTTTACAAAGCTGTATGGCTCCACTAGGAAACTCAAAACCAGGATCTAGGAACATGCAGAAAACATAAAAAAAAAGTTATAGTTTACTTAGACCATATAGCAAAAAAACCTTTACAAACATATTTAAAAAAAAATTTTCTTTTAAGATATTATTAACAATCCATCATCAGAAAATCAACAGAGATTTTGTTACGCAGCGCAGTAAGAATATTATGCAATGATTCAGCATCTATGGATCTTCCTAAAATTTGGAAAGAAATGATATACAGAGTAATAAAACAATAATATAAAGTATCTCATGTTCACAAATTTCCATTTTATTTACCCATCATACGTAGTATAGGGTAAGTCTTGCAATCGTTTTGAAAATCGAAATTTTTTTTTTGACGGATTTACATGTTTTAGATACTAGAGATTCCAAAAAACATATTTTTAGAAAAAAAATTTTGCCGTCCGTCCGTCTATGTGTCTGTCTGTCTGTCTGTCTGTCTGTCTGTCTGTCTGTAACCGCTCTATCTCCCGAACAAATTCAGATAGAGACTTGAAATTTTGTATGTATTTAGTATGTAAGAATGGGACGAAGCCTATTTAATATCAGTAACCTCGATTATCCGGAACTATTTTTTCCGGACTCTCGAAAAATCCGTTCTGATGAAAGGTATATAAAAATTTTCGAAATTTTTTATTTTAAGAACTGGACGTAAAAGGCAATAAAATAACACAAATTTTGCATAAAAAACGAAGTCGATCGGATTATTAGTTGTCGAGATATATGTAATCCTGTTTTCCAAATTCTTCGATTTTTCATGACCCTGTATTTCATTCAAATTTCAATTCATAGGTATATTTTTATTGGAAATGAGAAGCTTAATCCAACACAGTAAATTTTTAGTTAATATGATTATTATTTTTTGAGTAATAAGGATGTTTCTTTTACGCAATCTGGTACTACTCGAGTATTTTGGCGTTTTATATAATTAGTCAAAATTGGCTCATCAGCAATTCATTAATGGAGCTTTATTGTATGTTAAAATTATTTATTTATGCGTTTAAATTTTTATTTTGGAGTTGCCATAGACACGCGTATTATTTTCATATTTTATATTATGATGGGTAAGTATTACGGTGGCCCCCAACGACTAGTTTAATATTGCAATCAATATTTCATTATGCTTGTATTCACGCATTTATTTATTTATTTATTTATTTATTTTGTGTGTGTGTGCGTACTGGTTTCTCAATTTTAATTTTTTGTTAAATTATTATTATTATTATTATTATTATTATTATTATTATTATTATTATTATTATTATTATTATTTTATTTTATTTTTCGAGAATGTTGTCATTGGATGCAATGCAATGAAATATGTCATTATTGAAATAAATAAAGATATTTTATGCGTATTAAATATTTATTTTTCTTACCTATAGAAAAATTTAATACTTTGAAGTTATTTTTAGCTTTAATGCGAAAATGGCATTTGTAATGATATTGTAATCTCCATTGTTTTTCTTCTCCCGTAAACAATGGAAGTAACCCTATTGCCATCAGTGTGAAGAAATTCCATAAGGACTTTTAAAATGAAAATTGAAATATGGAAATGGGATTATATTTGAAAAATAGCAAGAGGGGGATACATCTACAAATGAATTGCTTTTATTTACTTATTTATTTATTTTAAGAATTATCGAAATTGGTCAAGTAAAAAACTCAAAGCAGATGACTAAAAAAAATGGTCTTGTTTTTTAAATATATAGTTTCTTTTTTTTCATATTAGTCTTTTTCTTATATAAATTTTTTTCACAGAAAAAAATATCCAATATATTATCATACAAACAAAACATTTCTTTGCAAGTTAACGAGCTTCTTTAACTTTTCAAGAAAATCAAGAGCACTAAACAATTCCTATAAAATCAGATAGTTTCGAAAACTTTCTATTTCACAAGAACGTTTCTTTACGCACTTCAGTTACTTTGAGACAAATTGTTTTTCTTTTTCTTATTGTTTGAACGGAATTGCCTCAAGAGAGGGACAATGGCAGTTCGAAAAAGAAAACTTCCTACTTTCGAGATTAAAGATACTTATTTATACTGTCACTTTTCAAGAGCATTTAATAATCAGCTAATAGTCAGTTTATCTTACCTTTTAATTGTCCAAGTCTTATTCGGCAACAAACATTCAGCAAACTTTTAACACCAGAAGATACAGCATGCGATCCATCGTCAACTTAATCTATAAAAAAGGAAAAAAGCGATAAGTTTACTTTTTGAAAAATAATGCAAATTAATTTTTGATTATCAATCATACACTGTTAAAAATTTTGTCCTAGTTTGAACCGAATTCTGGGTGCTCAATAGCTGCCACCATCAGGTGGTGAAATCTCGAACCAACATTTGGAGCTTTCTATTGCAATCTTGTTCCAGCTGTCGCGAATTCGATTAATATTTGTAATTACTTTGGTGTCCACACTCTCATAGTGACTCCATGGTCATAGTTTTGTTTTTCGCAGACGATCTCGAGAAATGAAAAAGTAGTAGTAGAATTATTCTGGAATAAAGTGTGTGTTAAGTTTTTATCTGAAATGTTTTGAAGCTTCGTTTTTTTGTAAGAGATTTAAATTATTTTTCACACGTTTAAAGTAAAACGACGATGTTTGTATTTTCGGGTAGAATTTATGACATCGAGATCGCAATGTTTGTGATACCAGCTATTGGAACTTCCTTCCTTCATCCAGAGCTAAAAATGTTGGTATGAGATTTTCCAATCTGATGGCGGCATCTACCGAGCCTTAAAAATTGGTTCAAACTAGGACAACATTTTTAACAGTTTAATACACATCCATGTAATTCAGTCAAAACGCATAAATCAATAGTGGCATGACTGTGGCGAGATACTATCCTCGAAATTCGAAGCTTGTAACTCATTCGCTTGCTAAATTATCATACTCATTACTTTGAGCTCTGGGGGGGGGGGGGGAATTTCTTCAAAATTCCAAATCTCCCATTGTCACCAGTATTTTGCAAAGAAAATTTCGGTTTACAATATACACGAAAAAATAAATTAATTAAACCTTTTCAAATTAATTTCCTCGAGTATTTTGGTGCATTGAGACATTTCGGAATTAAAATTAAATGGTAAAAAATTCAACCATCATATAAACTCAAGAGTTAAGTCGTAAAATTTTCTTATCTCCATTGAAGTTTATTTGAAAACATTCAAGTAATTTTAATGAAAGTAATGCAATTTTTACCCAAAACATTTCATACATCAATTATAAACGAAATTATAGAGATTGTAACAATTAAAAATTCAACGTGTCACTATGCAGCATCCTTTAAATCTCCCCCCCCCCCCCCCGCCCAAATTATGGGTTAAAATGCTTCGTGCTTACAAATATATAAATAAACATCCAAGAAGAAATAAAATAAAATAACATACATAATTTAACTGTGACTGGATGATGGCTTTTCAAACCAATACAATATAAATCATGCAACTTTAGAATATTCTTATTTGATTTGATAACAGCTTCGGTAGGTCGAAACATGTAAATAATTTATTAAAATCTTCTTTGCTATTCGCATAGATTTTATTTAAGACCTTTTATCAACTAATAAAGTATATAATCTCTGGGTATTGCAAATTTTTGTACATTTATTTGAACGAACTTAGAAATGGCTGTTTTTCAGAAAGTAACAAGCAATAGTATAAAAAAAATATGCAATGATATTACAAAAAGTTAGCGGCAGTCTTGCTGCTTCCATTTTGAGGAATAATTCAATCAACGTAATTGGTATTACGTTGTACAAATGTGCAATATTGCACCAATTATATCCGTTTGAACTTCACTGTTTTACAAGTTAAATTATTCCATGAAGTTGAAAACAGCATGCTGCCACCAATTTTATAGAATAACATAAATATTTTACAGTGTGCATGAAATACAATGTGTGCAATTTGTTATACATATATTTAGTCGATTTATGACCTTTTATCAATTAATAAAGCGTATTATGTCCAGGTGTTGTAATTTTTGGTATATTTATTTGAACGAATTTAGAAATGGCTGTTTTTCAGAAAGTAACAGACAGAAAAAAATAATATATATGCATTATATATATATGTAACGATACGATATAAGATTGGTGGTAGTCTTACTGCCTCCATTTTGTGGAGTAATTTAATCGACAGGACCTATAAAGTAGCTTTTTTGTTTATACTTTAAAAAAGTGAATTGAAGATCAGCAGTTGTTTAAGTCTTAGATCAGCCGTGATAACTAAAATTACTTTGCGTAATTGAAACAACTCAAGTAAGAGAGACTGAATAAAAAGAGATCAAGTATGTATGTGGCATTTATTAAAGAGAGGGAAATATCATATTCTCGCGGGATGGCCCCCGGTAAAAAGACAATGCAGGAGCTCTACATCTTTACTGTAGAGCGGTCAGAGATAGAATGATATTGACCGTCAGATTTTGATTGCCAAATTTTGTCGAGCCAAATATAGGTGCCCTTTAGCTATTGTAACCCCACAAATACAGTTCATAAAGAAAATTTAAATTAAAAACGTGCCAACCGGACCATTAATTTGGCGTTTAATATATCAACGTACAAATATGCATGCCAACACTGGTTGCAGGGAAAAATATCTCGAAAAGCAAAATTTTAATATAAACAGAGCTTAATATTTTCAGCCGAAAAGAGACTTGTATTGACTATTAATATGAGAATGAATGCTGTAAGTGGCTAAGTTACCGCAACAAAGGAGCATATGGTTTAAGAATATCTTTCTATATTCTCTTTTTGATCAAATGAAAGTATGCTCGCTCAGATAATGATTTTAGGATAGAAAATATTTGTTTTTGATTTATTTTATTAACGGCCTTGGCTGAGTATAAGAACCTCCGTAACTGGAATTTAACACAAAGAGAAAAGAGATAGATATATTCTTTTTAGAAAGTAAAAGGAGGGATTAATTAATTTGAAATTGCGAAAGATAATATAAATTTTAAACTTGAGAGTTTAATTTAAAAAAGGGAGTTAATAATAATACGTGATGTCATGTTAATTTCGACATCACAATGACGATACTCCGTAAAATTAGTGGCTGTCTTACTACCTCCATCTAATTTAATTGACGAGACTTCTATTGCGTTACGTAATGTTATATTATGTAAAATTACACAATTTACATCTCTTTTAGCTAAACTGTTTTATAAACTTCATTATTCCACAAAATTGAAAACAGTATGTTGTCTCCAATTTTAAGGAATAACATAAAGTTTTATTGTGTGTATAGTGTATGTTGTGATTTCTTATATATATTTAACTTAAAAACAACTATTTTTCTGAAGATCATAAACAGATACTACAATTTTATATACAAATAACTAAAACTAACACATAGATGACACCACAGATGCAAAGAATAAAAGACATTCATTTAGTAATCAGAAATTTATTACACTTTTTATTTCCATTAAGAAACAACGGAAATTAAGAAAGAAAGAAGACAGGAAAGAAAAGAACTGCAAGCAAATGTAACGGAAAATAAAAAAAGAAAGATTCATTAATCTGAGATGTTAATGTATAATATCACTCAGAGAGTAGATTTCTTTGATAGGAGAAGAAAGAAGACTTGAGGGGCTGAACGGTGCTCCTAATCAATATTCTGAAAAAGATTTGCAATCAATGCAGTTGGATTTTTCTCTAGCAATATGATATTTATGAATAAAAGTTACGCTATTTCTTTTGGCTGGATGCGGCAGGGGTTCATCAGATCTTGTTCATAATAGAAGGTGAAAGTGTAGCACAATGAAAGTGTAGCACTGTGGTTTTTATATAAAGAAAGTTTGTAAAGGGAGTCTTTTTTTTTCTTTTTAAGGAAAAGAAGAAAAGTCAAAGAATATATTGTATTTTTTTTCTTTTCAAGGAGATCTTATAATCTTACTAGTGCTACGGGGTGGATGCACCAAAATTCTTATCAGAAAGGCAGTATTGTAATCAATTACTTTTGTGTGGCCCTGTAAATTAATAAAAAATGTTATAAATGCTCTGTTTTAATGTGGTCTCAGCGAAATTCAGTGATTTACATCAGTTTCGGTACGTTTGAAATAGCAAAATGTCATTAAAAAAACTCTCCAAACGATTTCCCCCCATAAACCATAATGTAATCGAATTCTTTTCAGTGTTTCTGTAAATGAACCCATTAATCGTACATACTTCGTATGAAATACAAAACTTGCTTTGGTGACTCTAAATAAGCTTTGTCAATTTCATGGATATTACCAGAATATTTATGAAAGTTGGAGGGTAAACAAACGTTTGACAGATAGACAAACCGAATGTATAAGCACTTTTCAACTTTGTTGGAAAGTCCTAAAAAGCTATTTTTTTTGTAGATCATAGATAAATGCTTCAATTTTATCTAAACAGATAATTAAAACTCAACAAGATATCAAAGAATAACCTAACAAGGTATCAAAGATGCAACGGAGAAAAAAAAAACTCATTTAGTAATCAGAAATTTATTGCACTTTTTATTTCCTACAAGAAACAACGGAAATTAAGGGAAAAAAAAGAAGAAAGGAAAAAATAACTCTAAGCAAATGTAACGGAAAAGAAAAAAAAAAGTTTTGTTAATCTGAGATGTTAATGTGTAATATCAGACAGGGCTTAAGATTTCTTTGATACGAGAAGAAAGAAGACATAAGGGTCAGAATAGAGCTCTAATCGATATTTTGAAAAAGATTTGTAATCAATGCAGTTGAATTTTTCTCTAGCAATATGATACTTATGAATAAAAGTTAAGCTGTTTCTCCCGGCTGGAAGCGGCAGGGGTTCATCAGATCTGGTTCATAATAGAAGGAGAAAGTGTGGCACAATGAGCTGCGGTTTTTATGTAAAGAAAATTTCTAAAGTGAGTCTTTTTTTCTTTTTAAATAAAAGGAGAGAAGTCAAAGAAGATATTGTATTTTTTGTTCTTTTCAATGAGACTTCGTAATCTTACTAGAGCTATAGGGTGGATGCCTTAAGCTCTTATTAAAGCATTATAACTAATCTAATAAACATGATTATTTTCCCTCGCTCCCTCAGCATCCGATTTAGTGATGGCAAATTATTTCGCTAAACTATCATGGATATAACAAACGATATTTTGTCTTATTGCTAGAGATTTTAGCAAGTCGGAAATTGAACGTCAAATGTGGCAAATGAATTGCGCTCATAGTACGACGAAGTTTTAAAAATATTCAGATCTTGGTGCAATAGTATACAGTACTTTGGATACTATATAAGTATCCGAAATCTTTTGGGTGTCCCTGTAAATATTATATGTTTTCTATTATAGAAGAAGTAACTTGCAGTAAACCTCAGCAACGTATATCTATTTCATAAAATGTGAAATAGTTGAATGTAACTGAAACGCCCCCCTCCCCCAGACAATGTTTCCCCCTGTACCATTATGTATTGGAACACTTTTGTATGGCCCTGTAAATGAATAATAAATATTCTTTGCACCACAGATTGTACGGAGTGAATATTTTAGTACATACTTCATGGATTCATATAAATTTTATTATTTTGGGAGAAGTCTGACATCATTAAACTGCACTTGAGGCGATTTTTTTCCATTGGTCATAAAGTAACGGAATAAGTTTGATTGTTGCTCTATTTAAACTATACATCCGATTTTCATAAAATTTGAAATGACGCGACAAAATTATGAAACAATTATATATTTTGAATATCAAATAATTCGATTGGGTATTTTTTACTATGTTACATGCGAACAGACGGAAGGACGGACTGAACGAGGAACATAGATGTTAGGTATTTACATAATTACGAGACTCACATAAAAAAGAAAATGTCGTACGGACCAGTACTGGGAAGAAAAAGGCTTGTTTTTAAAAAATCAGCTATTTTTACTTACCCACACAAAGCTGAAGTGCGCGGAGTCTGATCATTAACGATTCAATGCAAGTTTTCGTCAATATTGAATTTGAATCAGAATGTCGAAAAACTAATCGTTTTTCCCAAGGGGGCTTCATTCATGGCGATTTTTTGAGCTAAATTTGACTATATTTGGGCAAGTATCGCCATCCTTGACGTGAATCTGATAATGGAGGATATATCTACATAGTTTTAAGTATATGTGAATAGCAGCAATGGTTAATATAATAAAAGTAAAATTGTGAGAAACTACTCTTTTTAAGGCTTATAAATACAACCAAAATATGGAAAAATAAGTAAATCTAGAATTTCAAAATGCTATCTTAGTCATGTTTTGAGATAAGACAAAATACATCATGTTTCGGAATCGTCACATCAAGGGCAAACATTTAAAGATAAAAAAAATTCTTTTGAATTTGAAATCTTTAAGTCGACATAATGGCGAAACAAGATGGTATGGTTGAAGCTGGCTAATGAGTTAAGTCGAGACTAGCTAAATCATGTACACAAGCTCAATGACATACTAGTTGGTTTACAATTTTGAGTGCCATCGCATAAAAAAAAAAAAAAAAAATAGATTTATATACACACATATCTACTAAATTTTAATTCAATGAAAATATTTTATCCGTTGGTTCTTTAGCTTACAATGTTAAATAAAATTCGCTGTCTTCTTCTTCTGTTCTTTCGTATACTTTTTCTTTTATAAAATTTGCACTGTACTTAATATTATGCCAGGGACATTACGATATGTTTACTCATTATTATGTCATGGAATAGGGATCAATGAAATTATTTTCTTAATAATCATTATCATTTTTATATTCAAAAATAGGTTTCCTTCAAATAAATAAATAATAATAATGATATCTTATTAACTATTTACATTAGATTTCTTTATAAATTTCTAAAAGAAAGCTCATATAATTGATTTCGAATTCAAAGAAAATATTTTAATGATTTGTTTACTCTTTATTATTTATATTAATATATGTTTACTTCAAAGGAAATTAAACATACATTTTTTATTAGCCATCGTACGAAAGTTTACATTGTATATTAATGCAGTTTCTTTTTTTTAGCACTCTCCAACAAAGTTGAAAAGTGCTTATGCGTTCGGTTTGTCTGGCCGTCTGTCCACACTCTAACTCTCGTAAATATACTCGGATTGCCATGCAATTTTCTGACGTTATTTAGGTTTACCCCAGCACGAACCCTATTTAAAGTGAAGTTTCTATGATGATTAGTTTATTTACAGGGACAGTCAAAAGTTTCCCATAACATTACGGCCTATGGGGGAAAATTGTTTCAAATGAATTTTAACGTTGTTATCACTTTCCGAAAGTTTAAAAAGTGCTTATGCATTTTTAAAAATCATTCTGCTTATGCATTCTGATTATTCAACTGGTTTGTCTGCACGTCTCTCCGTCTGTCCGCGCTCTAACTCCTGTAATTACACTTTAATTGCCCTGAAATTTTCGTATGTTATTGACGTTTACCCTAACATGAACCCTATTGAAAATTAACTTTCTAGCATGATTATTTTATTTACAGGGAGAGTCAAAAGTTTACTATTACAGTACGGCCTATGGGGAAAAATTTTGTCAAAGGCATTTTAAAGATGTTACACCCTGTCAAACATATTAAAATTTATATGCATTTAAGAGGTGCTCTAAAATATGCATTCTATAAAATATGCGGTGAAAATATTGCTATTATTCATTTACAGGGCCACACAAAATAATTCCATTGGATAATGGTAAAGAGATGAATAGTGTGCGACATGTTTTAAATCTATTAAACTGTTTCATGTATAATAAAAGTGATGTATGTCACTGAGGCTTAATATAAATTATACGATACTATCTTGCATAATATAATTTACATTGCATTTACAGGCACACACAAAAGATTTCAAATAGTATATTCTTTCCGATGTACTGTGTATGTCTCCCATGATGGCTGATAGATGGATTTAATGCATTTTACACTCATGTCCATAAATTAAGGATAATTCAGAATCACATGGAAATCAAACTCTAAAGTAAAAATTTCGCCTGTAGAATTATCACACACATTTTCTAGACTTATATGCAAATTTCAGAAATCCACCAAATGGCGCCGATAGTACGTCACAAACCCGAAAGTGTGAGAGAGGCGTATATAAGAAACGGTGGCAAAGAAGTAAAACTGTTAACAAGCATTTTCTAAGCCTGTCAGTGCCAAAACCGAATAGTTATGATACAGATGACACATATGGATGATATTTTACGTGGTAGAATTATCGGCCGTGTGGAATGTAGGCGTACTCAGATGGAAGTATGCGAGGAACTTGGAATTGCCTAAAGTGTAGTATCTAGACTTTGAAAACGATTCCAAGATGATAGAAATGTCAGTAGACGTTACAGTACAGGTCGTTCCCGAGTTACAACCACGAATGAAGACCGTTATTTGGCAGTAACTGACAAAAGAAACAGACGGAACACAGCATCAGACCTGTCTCGTGAGCTCTCTTCAGCCAAGGGTCGACTGTTTCAAGGGAAACCGTGTGCAGACGTTTGGAAAATATTGGTCTATATGCTCGCAGACCTGTTAGATGTATACCGCTCACGGCAACTCACTGTCGCCTGCGGTTAGCCTGGAATAGAGAACATGCAATGTGGACATCGTCACAGTAGGCTTGTGTAATGATTTCCGACGAGTCCAGATTTAGCTTGCAGTCTGATTTACGCCGGACAGAGAGCATTGCTTGCTGAGTGGAGTAATCTTCCCTACGTTCAACTCGATAATTTGATACTCAGCATGCCTAGGTGTTGTGAGGACTGTATTTCATCGTCTGCGAGACACACAGTTTATTAACCATCATGCCAACCATATGATGTTAAGTTTTTTAAGGAGGGTATTTTTTGTAATTGCTCTAGGGAGCAACAATTGTAGATTTTATGAATGTTATCATACATATACCATTGTTTTCGTTATTTTTCTTTTTATTTAATAAATGGGCTTGACGAATAAGTCACGTTTGTTTTGTTTCCGTACCTTTATTTGCTAGAACTGGCATTATCCTTAATTTATGGACATGAGTGTAATTATGATATACGGGTTTAAGTTTCCCTAATACTTTGTACATATATGGTGTGTATAAATGTTTAGTTGATATGCAAAGCTACCTAAAAGAGCTCGCCAACGCTACTGAGTATGAGCGTAAATTTCTTAAAGGTGGTTTTTAAATAAGGTATGCATGTTTATGCTGAATTTCATTCAATTTACAAGGAAATGTTTGCAATATACAGATAAAATGATATATAAGCCCACGCAAAGAATTGGATACATGGACGCCTATGAATGATAATTTGTAACGATGTGATTTCAGAGGTTTTTGAGTTTAAAATAAGTTTTAGCTTCTTACTGACGTGTAATAAAAGTACAAGGTAAACTACAAGGCTGAACAAAAGTTTTCAAGTATGTTTCCATTTATTAGTACAAATAACTGAAAAAAAAATTAAGCTTTTTTCTTGCTAAACTAAATTTTTTATATTATATAGTACGTATATCAACTGACACATCAAACACAGGGCTGTTCAAAAGCATTGGAATACATATTTGGCTATATACCCTTATTTCCCTAATTAACGGAGTTTTGTTAAATATTTTCTGGAGTGTTGGAAAGTGCTTCATAACCTATGCTTAACGCATGATTTTTCATACTTGTTTAATTTTAAGCACAAATTTCTTAAGACAGAAAAAAAAGTCAGACATCGGTTTTTGTTCAAGCATAAAATTAGAAAAAAGAACTGTTGCAATAAACTTCCGAAACTGAAAAATTAATTAAACATTGAATTACATTTAATTGGCAATATATTTTATTTTCAAATATCATTACATTTTCTTATTAATCAAAAATTTTAATGTAGTTAAAAAAAATATCTGTTGCCCTTGAATTTAATAACTAAGAAACGAATAATTAGTAAAAAGAAATAAAAGAAATAATTAAAAAATTAATATTGCTCGAAAAGCAGAAACACTGAAGATTTTCAAAAAATATACAATAATAATAATAATTGCATTTATAGCTATCTACTTTATGAAGGAAAAGCATTTTATCAATTAACACGTTGAGTGCCACGTCAGCATCGGTGACTGACAATGAACTTTTTTTCAACCCTTTATTTACTGATGTTACTAATAAGTACCTTTAAAATTACTTATTATAAAAATTCTTTTAATGAGTCTATTAGTTGTAATACTGTTTACATTGAGTTACAGATACATTACTTTATTTTGTTCCAAAAGCATTATTGGTTAAACAAGACAAAAATATTTTTTAAGGGATGATTTCTTTTGCCTTTGTATCTTTTCAAACTTTCTTGGTGGTGAGAGAGGGTGATGGGGATTTTTAAATTCGGGAATATTTCTATATTTATACTGTAAGAACATCCTATTTGTACATTTTCTAATTCGACAAAATACTAAGAAAACAATTTAAAATAAGAGATTTGAGTGGGGTTATAAATATTGTACAAAATCCCTGTAAATTCAAATTAAATGAATACTTCTAAATACTTCAATCCTTCGCAAATTTATTCAATGATAATGTAAATCTTTTAATTTAGTTTTAAAAATTTACGTTAAATGCTTTAGAATGTAAAATTTTTATGAATTCATAATTCGATAGATAAAGGCTTAAACCGCCTTTTATATAAGGATATAATCCTCTAACAAATAAAAAATAAGTAAATTTTAAACAAAATTTTAATACACTGTAAAAAAAAAATGTCGATCTACTAAAAAAACTTTAGTGATCCTTGTAATTACTAAAAAATTTTTAGTAATCTTAGTCGGTTACAAGGAAATCTGTAAGAATTACTAGAAAAAAGTTAGCAACGAATAAGAGTTAATAATTTTATATTTTTAATAGCTTTTACTAAAACTCACTTGATGTGGCCTTGATAGCATAGTGGTTATAGTAACGGACTCCAGGCTAAAAGGTCCCGGGTTCGATACTGGCCAGTGCCAAATACGCCCCGAATATATGCTGTGTAAGTACTCGTTAATAAAGGGATTAGGAATATACTGTCGGAGCAGTAGCAATGTTTGGTGCTGCCATCTATTGCGGTTTTGCCAAAAATCTTCCGCTTCAGAAGTCTGGATGCAGCTCGAAGGAAACTCCTGCCCTTCGGGCCCACGTAATGGTTATTAAAAATAACTTTGGAGCTATTACTAAAATTTACTTGGTGGCTTATACTAAAATTTTTTAAGTTAGTTATGCAAAAAATTCTTTTGTTTAGTTTACAAAAGAAATGCTTCTTTCGCTTGCAAAAAAAAGTTTGTAATGGTTACTAAAACATTCTGTGGAATACAAATTTACTAAAAAATTTTTAGTAACCTCTTGAAATTTTTTTTTACAGTGTAGTTACATAAAACAATCTATATATATATTCAGTTTTATATCATATTTTGCACTGTCAGACACAGGTGATTGACTCGGCCAAAAACGGAAAGTTCCGTACCTATCACCGGTGACATGACGTCGCATTCAACGTGTTATTAAATCGTGTGTAGTAAATAAAATTAAAGGGTAACGAATTTTTATTTTACAATTTAATCAAAAATGGTAGAGGGTGACGTTTTATATTTACAAGCGTTTATATAAATATAGCTCCAAAAATGTTTTTTATTTTTTTATTTTTTTAACTAATGTTTTTTTTAAGTAATTTTAAAAACAAAAATTGAGAGACATGATTTATTAATTTATAGAACAAATCTAAGATTAATTGGTGTAATACAATGCGTTACTTCACATTCATCTACCTCCACCATTTAGATTCTAAATATACACCCGTATAATATTGTAACTTAGATAATTTTCATTCGTACATTAAAATCTAAAATCTCTGGTGTTTTTAATAATCTAATTTAAAATTTACAAGTAAAAAAAAGAGAGAATTCATTGTTCTGTTAAAAACGTGAATAATATTTGTAGCTTTTTATGGTGTCATTCATCTGACACGTAGGGATTCATTCTCCTTGTGCGTCTCTGTCTTCTATCTGTCCATTCATCACAGAGTTCTTACACAAAAACTGTATAAGTCAGAGATTTTAAATTTTGTATATTTACAGCTGAATACTTCGTGTCACACTACAAATCATAAAATTTTGAAAAAGTATTATATTCACTAAATTAATTTTATCAATGTCATCCATTCATTTTAGTGATTTAAATTATAAAAGAGCAACATAATTTTTGTGTTTTTCGTGAAGGCATCATATCTTGGATGTAAAGTATCTCGTTAGAAAACAGAAGGTTCTTAGTTCAAACCTCGGTGCTAAAACACAAAATTTTCATACTAAGATGGATTTAATTAAAAGAGATTTCGTATTTCCTGCCAATTTAAGGATTTTTTATTACTTTTCTTATCACTGACACTCATAACACTTTTTTTATTCAATTTTCTGTTTATTTTAAAAGTGTTTGCGATTTATTAATGGTTCAGGATTTTAAATTAAATATTTTTTTTTCGTTTTTAAAAATTAAAATTTTTATTTATATCTCCGCTATTTTTTTCGGATTTTCAAAAAATTTAGAATTTTTTATTTTATTTAAATGATTTGATTTGCACAAATTTAATTTGATTTGTTTTCCCTTCATATTTATTTTTAAATTAAATTTATTGGTGTTACCATCCATGTAAGAATTTAATAATCATAAACTAACAATTTGGATTTATTAATTAAAAAATAAGTTGTTTTGAAAGAAACTTTAAACGAAATCAGTGCGATCATACTTACTCTCTTTTTACTTACCCATCATACGTAGTATACGGTAAGTCTTGCAATCATTTTGAAAATCGAAAAATAAATTTTGACGGATTTACACATTTCAGATACTGGAGATTCCGAAAAACATGTTTTTAGAAAACACATTTTGCCGTCCGTCCGTTTGTGTGTCTGTAAACGCTCTATCTCCCGAACAAATTGAGATAGAGACTTGAAATTTGGTATGTATTTAGTATGTAAGAATGGAATGAAGCTTAGCAACCTCGATTATTTGGATCTATTTTTTTTTTCGAACACTCGAAAAATTCGTTCTGATGAAAGGTATATAAAATTTTTCGATTTTTTTTTAATTTTATTTTAAGAAATGAACATAGAAGACAATAAAAAACAAACATTTTGCATAAAAAACGAAGTTGATCGGATTATTAGTTGCCGCAAGATTTGTAATCCTGTTTTCCACATTCTTCGATTTTCCATGACCCTGTATTTCCTCCAAATATCAATTCAAAGGTATATTTTAATTGGAAATGAGACGTTTAATACGACGCAGTAAATTGTTAGTTAATGGGATTATTATTTTTGGAGTTTTAAGGATGTTTCTTTGACTCAATTAGGCACTACTTGAGTAGCTTGACGTTTTATATAATTTGTCGAAATTGGTTCATATCAGCAATTTATTAATTGAGCATTACTATGCATATTGAAAATATTTAAATATACATTTAAATTTTGTTAAATTTTGTTTTAGAATTTCAATGCATTTTATTATTAGCTTAAACTATATGTTTTATTCTCATATATTATATTATGCATATCCATGATGGGTAAGTATTACGGTGGCCCCCAACGACTAGTTATTTGTTGTTGATATTTTTTCTCGTTTTCACTATCCTAACAACTACATCTTCACAAAAGCAAACAAATACAATGCACTTTTTTCACCAACAGACCTCCCTCCCCCTCTCTCATCTCGTCGTTCTTTATTTTAAATAAATAAAGAAATAAACTCAACAACCTGACAATGAATTAAGATGTAAAATTAATAATTTTACTGCTGCATTCGTTTATTTTACTGCGTTGACTTAAAACATGTACACAGAAAGATTTTTCTTTAAATGAATATCGTGTAATATTATTTTTTATTTTTTAGCAAAAAAAAAAAAAAAAATGTTACAGCATACTTTTAAAATGCAATACATACATAAAAATATAATTTTTACACTTTGGATTTTTTTTTTCTTTTATGGAGTTAAGAAAATTTATAAGTGAAAGAAAAAAGTGAATATCTATTGCTATAGTAAAAACTTAACTATCATAAGTGTTCTATTACTATTATTTGTTTTACTATATCTTCATGAATCAAATAAAAATAAATAAATAAATAAAAACTATGTAAAGCAAACATTTAAAAAAATGTGAACATTCTTTGAAGAAATGCTACTAATAAATTAAAACATAAAATAAATAGTTTTATTTTTCGGTGATTACACATTTTTTAGAAGCTTTTAGATGCATTTTAGCACTTCCAAAAATAGTTTTAAAAAGTTTATTGACTCAGTTTTTCTATTCGTCTGTCTGTCTTTCGTTGATCTGACTTGCGTATTTGTAGTCTGACTACCATGAAATGGATATGTATTATTGGGGCTTACTACGACATGTTCGGTATTGAAAATGAAGTGAATAAATTTTCGGTTCAACCACAGGGTCACATCCTAATATGGCCGTTCGTGCAATATTATGTATTCTATGTTGATATTAATCAATAGATGTATTGATACAACCCCTCAACAACGGATTTTGAGCTTATTCTATCAACGACAGCTTACGAGAATTTTTAAGGTATAATTTTGAGACTGTCACAAAAGTCGCTCTAAACATTTAGCTAATTCAAAATGAAAATGAAATTTTGATAATGTTCACGCATGCGCAGCGAAACATTATTTAGAAAACCTGCTCATTTTTAGTACAATTCTTATTATATTTTTAATTATGATTACAGGGTATTGTGTAAAATGTTGGTTGTCATATTTTCAGAAAAGAACATTTTTTTGTATTAAACACTCAGCAAATTATACGCAAAAACCTTAGCAAAATTTGGTACAATTTCTATAAAAACCTTAATTTCAATACCAGGATACATGTTGTTCTCATAAAAATGAACACAATTTATTAAAATAAGCTACTTAATCATAATCTACAGTTTGAACGCATTTGTTATATTAGTTTTTACAGGGTTATCCAAAAGTCATTCGTTCTTTTTCAATTTGTGACGGTATCCTATGGAATTTTGGGGGAAAATCTTCGCTCAAATGTATGATCTGTACTATTATGTTTACACATTTAAAGTTTCAGGTTGATTCTTCATTTATTTTTCTAGATATATAACAAAACGTTTAAAATCTTATGTGGCCGATCACCTTTGGCCATTTGGTGCATTTATGTAATTTTTTACTTGTATGTCTGATAATTTGTAATGGGTGCATTATTTTTTTAAAGGAAGTATAAAATTATCATAATTCAAATTATATGTATATATATACATATACACACACACATACACACACATATATTGTACATAGAAGAAAATAACAAGCGGGAAAAATGCATATTTTCAAAAAATAAAAATGCTTCCATGCAATGTAAGAGTGCTTATAAATTAAAAAAAAAGTATTATACTTTCAACTGCTTGGTAATAAATCGAAACATAAAATAAATAATTCCATTTTCATTCCTTCAGTTGTTTACCTTTTTTTTTCCAATTCAAATACTTCTTTTTTTCTTCTGTCGTTTTTCTTACGGAGTTCACTTAAAAAAAAATAATAATAAAAACAATAAAAAAATAAAAATAAAAATTATACCAGAAGGAATTCTTTTTTTTAATTATTTGAATGTGAGAGGAAACATATTTTTCTCTACCTTTAGTTTGTTTTTAATAAAAGAAAATGTGAGAAAAAAAATTGTAATCGGGGGGGGGGGGGGATAAAAGTATTTCCTGGGCATTTTAAGAATCCACTTTAGTATTTGTGCCGACAACAAACAAATCTCGATTTTTATTTTTATTTTGCTCTTTAAATTAATGTTGGAATCTCACAGTTCAAGCATAAATTCATTCTCTCGTGGAATTATTTGGGGAAAATTCTAGATAAGACCAAACAAACAAATAAGTAAAAATTAAAGTAGTCTTCAAAAGAAGGAAAAAAGTAATTTTTACGGTCATTTTTGTTACTTACGAAAAGCACAGAAAATGATTTAAGATATTGTTAATCATTGTTTTTTATTTTAAAAATTATATTTCTGTTATGAGGGACACATTGTGAATTGCCAGCGCACATTGAGAAAACACTTCACTGTAAAAAAAAAACGGACGATTTAAGGGAAGTAGTACTGGTAGTCTGGACGCCAGTACTATTTACTGTTTTTTAACGGAAAGATCTCCGCTTTTTTCTGGTAAATATTCCGTTTTTTTCGAGATTTTTTCTGGAATTTACGGAAATTTTTCCGTTAAAAAAAGTAAATACTACTGGCGTCTAGATTACCAGTAATACTTCCGTTAAATCGTCCGTTTTTTTTTACAGTGTTGGAATACTTTCATTCAAAAATTGTTTTTCAATTATCTTAATGTGTACTGAAATGTATTCCGATTATGCTTCCCTCTAAAGGTAGTGTTCCGAAAGCGTTTTGTTCAAGATATTTGTTAAATTGAAACGGGAACATATTTGAGAAAAGATTGATAGACTCTTTCTCAGTGCTACTTTTGTCGCATATACATCCGCCCATTGCCGCGTAGGGGATCTGTTCCCCGGCGGGAAGTTTCCGATTTTGTTATTTTCTATTGTTATGTGATTCCTGTTTGTTCCTATTTTATCCTACATGCCCTCTGTCGCGTTAGGTTCTTTTGCACCTGGGAAGTACGGCCTTGTTACGAGTTTTTGTATCACTACCTCCCACTGTCGCGATTCTGGCGTTTTCAGCTTTGGTTGAATTCTGTATTTTTTTAGACCTTAATAAAGGCGACCGGGAGGGACATTGTGCTCTACAGACTTGGTTTCCTTGTTTCAGCTGTCCCTCTTAGGCAAACAAATATATTTGGATTAGACTTGGCAATTTGATATCATACCATTTTTTAGTTTCCTTTGGTTTTTTATATATTTATATTCCAAAAAAATTCCCAAAACATTGCTTTAAAAAATTGCAAATATAATTTTTTCAACCAAACAGCATTTTGTTGAACACAAATTTTGTTTCGTATCTAAAATTTTGTCCAGGCCTGAATTACAACACCTTAGTTACACAAAAAGACTAAATGAAGTACCGAAACTTTCCAAAACAACCGAAAACAAGTTAATCCGCACGTTAACTGTTCAGAAAAGTTTCAGTCATTGTTTCACATGTGTCACAATGACAAACAGAAGAAACTTTTTGGAACTTAATTAGTACCTAGTGTATGATAACTCTGTAGAATGGGAGTATAACAATTACAATCAACAAATAGTTTAGTTATGTTGTCGTAAAACTCCCTAACATAAAACAGCTATTTCTAGAATTTTCAAAAGTTTATATGTATTTCGTTATTACAATTCTCTATTCAACAAAGGTTATATTATTGTTTGTTTTAGATTGAAATAAGAGAATATTTTCAAATAAATATAGTGGTTGACATGTGAATTTCCTAGGCAGAGTCAGTTTGCAGAGAATTTAATTACGAAGTACTCGAAAACATGTGCCAGTTCTCATCAATTGAATAAATTTAATTTTAAATTTTCAAAAGTTTCCTCGAATAAATTAATAACACAGCTAATGATAAATGCATATGTTACCATTTGGCTGTACTGCAGAGTTACGCGGATTCATTTAATTAAACTATAACACTTTATTAAGTTTCATAAACATATTTTATACTATTTTAATGTCGCCGGCATGAAATATATTTCTCGGCAGAATATTTGAGCTAATTTAGTTTATACAATTGCAATATTTGATCAGAATTAAATTTTTTATTTTTATTTTATAAAATTTTTAAAAGTAATCCCCTTTGATTGATAAACATCTATAGATGATATTTTTTTAGGTTTTATCACATAATATTTTTCAATTATTTGAAACCAACAACATGTAAATATTTTCAATAGTATAACTTTAAAAAAAAATCAGAGAATCTAAAACGCTAATAAAAAACATGACTTGTTCTTTTTTGTCTTGTTTCATAAGCGCACGTTCTCCCCCGAAATATACGGTCATCAAGATTTTGAACATTATTAACTTAATATTTTGGCATTTTAAACAATTTCAGCAACAATTTGGCGCGGGCAAAAATAATGAAATGTTTCAAAAATCTCTATTTTAAATCTCAGTTCTGCTAAGATGAAGAACGATTTGAATATTTTTCAACTTTGGCATTTGACAATGCATGCTGATTTTTGAAATTGATATTTGCATCAGAATAGACGTATCTTACCTTTAAATCTATTCCAAATTTAGGAATGAATATCTAGGAATAGCAGAACAAACTTTTTTTCTTATTTCTTTAAATAGTTGTCTTTGATTCTGAAAATCGAAACGAATTGCATTTCAAAAAGTTAGAATTTATATTCGTATGATCGAAGAACGTACATCTCGCAATTGAATTTTCGAATACGCATTATAAATAAAAGTTCAATGATTGCGAGTAAAATTTCCATACTTTTACAGAATCTTATTTCTTTGATAAAATAATTTTGAGTACGATTTCTATGATACAAATTTGAGTTTCGTTTTGATAGGTAGATGGAACCTTAAGTAAATTTTATCTACATCATTTAGAAGTAGACTTTATTTTCAATCGTTTGGTATTAAAAACTATTTTCTACAATATTCTTTGCAGCGTTATTTTTTATGTTTATTTTATTATTATTTTTTTTTTCAAGCACATCCCAACGTCGTCAAAGCCTTACAAGCACACCCCAACTTTGAAAAACATTGCGTTAAATAAACTATAACATTTAAAAAAATATTTGTCAACTGTATGGAAAAAAATAGCACAAATGGACGTTAAAGGACAATTACTGTTAATAATAGTAATCTAAGAGGTACAGAATATATTTCTACACGTATCCGGCTCGGAACTGGACTAAAACAAAATTTTATCAACCAAAATCCCATTCAAACATTCTAAAAAAAAAAAAAACGGACAATTTTATGGAAGTTGTACGAGTAATCGATTCGGCAATACAGTTTAATACAATTTATTGTTTTAACGGAAAATTTTAGTAAATTAAAAAAAATAAAATAAAAGAAAGAAAAAAAACAGAAAATTTTCTGGAATTTACGGATAACTTTCCATTAACATACAGTAAATTATATTGCCTTCCCGATTACCAATATAATTTCCATAAAACCGTCCGTTTTTTTTTTTTTTCCAGTGACCTAATACATTTCAACAAGAAGCCCATCAAAATTTGAAATACTCCGTCCCGAACTCTTAAGTGAAGCAAAATTAATCGATAATTTAATACACTTTACGAACTTAGTCTACAATTATTTGCCTAGTTTCAATTCTATCAGTTTTGTATAAAAATGAACATTTAAACATTCATTAATATACAAATGTGTAATTTTTTATTTAAGAAATAATGAAGGAAAAAAAATTAGAAAATCGAATCATTCTGGCCTTTATCAGAAAAATTCAAATCGCCACCAGAAACCGAACCGAATGTGAAATAAAAGAAAAGTAAACCATACTTTGATATAATTTTGAAAAAGTACTTTACAAACAGCAGTAAAATATTACAGAAAATAAGTGGGAAATTGCATGTGAAACGTTGCAAATGAGATACGTTCATACTAACTAGATTTGTAAATATTCCGATCTTAATGCAATAGCTCTTCAACTTTTACTTAAAAATGCGCGAATATAAAATTTATTACATAAAATTATAATAAATATTCAGATCTTAATGCAATAGCAGTTCAACTTTTACTAAAAAAGTCAGAAATATAAAATTTATTACATAAAATTATGATAAATTTAATAATATGGGAATAATAGGAATCAATTGCCAATAGCACGTCATCAAAATGACAACCTAGAATCATGACCTATCATGTGATATCATTGAATTAATGGCGTAAGTTATAACAATTTAAATCTGAGAAATTGATAAAAAAACCGTCATGAAGAAATCATTGAACACACTGAGTTTTTCATAAAAAGTCATTGTTATGACAGCCATTGCTTGAAACCAAACCAAAACGAAAAAATTAATATTTTCTCTTATAATTAAGATATGAATGTACTTTAAACGTCATTTTTTAAGCATAAAAAGGGTGATTTTTTAATGCAATATATGTATGTGTACATATAGATGATTTGAAGATTTTTGAATCCAGGAATCTTAAAGTGTAGGATTTTCTGAAATTTCAATTTACATTGTGATATTTGCGGCACTGCAACCAAAATGTTCTTTCTTGAACGTAAAAATGTAATTTTAAAATCTGGATATTCAATCTCATGGAATGTAATAGTTTGAATGTTCTTAAACTTTGGCATTTGACAATGCATACTAATATTCGAAATGATATTTGCTTTAATATAGGAATAAAACTGGAAACGGGATAACATTTTTATTTATTTTTATTTTTTTTATTTTTTTTTTATCGCTTTCTCTTAAACAGTTTTTTTTATTTCGAAATGCAAAGAGAAGAATCGTTTTACGTAAAAATTGAACATAAATAGGTAAGATCGCAGTTCACAATGTACCGTTATATCCAGATTGAATTTAGTATTTTGTGCAGCATAAAGGTGATATATATATATATATGTAAGAGAAGCTATTTTGGTCTTGAGATAGGTCGAATCCGCCATTATTTTTCAACTCATTAAATGCAACGGATGTATTTTAAATTGTATTTACGTTGATGCAATTGACATTTTTAAAATTTTCGAGATTTTATATTGTTAGCATAATGATGCAATTTATATATACAGCAAGAACGAAAGTTTATGCATGAAGCATAGACAAAGAAACTTTTTTCCAAGAAGAGCAGTATGTTAGTAAGGAGTTTCATTTTTCCGCACAGTGAAAAGAGATTTCTAAATAAGCAATCAAAAAAACATATAAGGGACTGTACAATCTTGGAAAAAAAATATAAATTTCCGCATAAAATTCAGGATTACACTGAGGAAGAAAAATCGTTCGGGCGTCTGGAATCTAAGTTATGGTTCAAGTAAAAATAGTTTCCTGTCATCCTTATAAATTTCAGTTTCCTTTTATATTAAAGTTCTCCTACATTCTCGCGGTTAAACTTTAAAAATCCCTGCAAATATATGCGAATACAAGCGGTTAGTTTTAGTATAACTGCAATTCTAGTTTAAGAAACCATTCACGAAATCAAGCGATAACTTCTTGTTACTGAAACAATTCGATATCGTTTAATCATCTAGAAAACAAGAGACTACAGATTCTAGATCATTTTGTCTATTCAGTTTAATTGTTTGCCCTATTCGAATACTTCGGGCATTTATATTTCCAGATTAGGGATTCAGAAAGTGACTAACTATTCACTATAGTTGAAGAAGGAAATTTTTTTTAATTGTATGCCGCAAGTATTTATTTACGGGCCTTTTACCTAAAGTTCGACAAAGTAATTTATCTTATTTAATGAAAAAGAAATTCTACCTTTTCATATAGCGACCAGTCCTTTAAGAAATTTCTGATATTAAAACACTTAAAATCTCATAAATTCCTTATTGCATACGAGCCCTGTTTTTTGGCATTTGATATTTATTTCCAAAATATCATTGTAAAATATCTTTTTATATGTTTAGCCAAAACAAACATAAGTGATATTTTCAACTGTTTTCTTTTCTTTTTTTTATGTGTTGTTCTAAAATTTTCAGCGAAAAAAAAAAAAAAAAAAAAAAACTAAAAAAAAAAAAATTATATATACATTGCAAATTTCAATAAACACATTTTAGAGCACTTTTTGTCACCAAATTTACAACACAGTAATATGTTATGAATTAAAGAACTTTATATACAAAGCGTTTTTTATGCTGTGATTATATTCGTAATGTGTTGCAAAAGTATTGTTATCAAGATATATATTCTAGAAGTAGTGTTGTTAATTGTGTTGAAATAGTGTCGTAAATAACGTTGATAAAAATATTTTCTTACAATAGTGTTGTGCAAATGGGGGCAACAATCACTTTGTCACCAAATTAACAACACACAATATAGAACACTATAAAATAACACATGTAAAGCACTTTCTATATGGTACCTTTAAAATTAGACAATTTTAAAAAGGAATATATTGTTTTATATTTAAACAAGTTGGAAATTGCACGTGAAGCGTAGCAAATGAGGTGCGTTCGTACGATAACGAACTTTTAAAAATATTCAGATCTTGCTGATGTAGTAGAGCGTACTCTGGATACAGTACAGTAGTCGAAATCTTTACGTTTCTGTAAATATGCAGGAAGTAATTTTTATTACACCTCAGCAACGTATATCTTATTCATAAAATGTGAAATAGTTGAATATAATTAAAATATGTACCAAACCATGTTTCCCCGTATAGCGTTATATAGTAGAATAGTTTTGTGAGGCCCTGTAATTTAATAATAAAAATTCTTTGCATCACAGATTGTACAGAATGCATATTTTAATATATATTTCATAGATTCATGCCAATTCTATTATGTTCGAATGAGTGTAACATCATTAAAATGCATTTGAAACTTTTTCCCCATTGACCGTAATGTAATGGAATACTTTTGATTGTCCCTGTAAATGATCTATGCATCCGACTTTCATAACATTTGAAATGACTCGACAAAATTACGCAATAATTATATTTTTAAATTTCAAACGATTAAAATGCATTTGAAACTTTTTCCCTATTGACCGTAATGTAACGGAATCCTTTTGATTGTCCCTGTAATTGATCTATCCATCCGATTTTCATAAAATTTAAAATGACTCGACAAAATTATGTTATAATTATGTATTTTAAATTTCAAACGATTCGGTTGGGTAGTTTTTGCGTTGTTATATGCGGACAGACGGACAGACAGACAGACGGACGGACTGAGCGACAACAATAGGTGCTACGTATTTACATAATTACGAACGCACCTAAAAATTGCTAGAGACTACTGAGTAAGTTGACTAATGTTACCAATAAATATCAATAACTGCATTTCTGGAAAAATTATGTATTTTTTTCCGGACACAACACAGTCACAAGACAACTAAAAACGATTTTAGTTATAAGTGTTAATTATTATGCTCAGTTAGTGTTCTAAAATTGTTTCACAAATTAATGTTAGCGAACGGAGTACATGTCGAGAGATTTTTTACCAAATTTACAAATGGAAAACGATTTGAAAGTTTTTATTTTTTTTCCTTTATCTCTTGTTTTTTTTTTTTTTTTTTTTTTTTTTTTTTTTTTTTTATTCAAAATGTTTTTTGAAGATAATGGAAAATTTTTACAAATGTATAGTAATAACGAATTGGATTTTTTCTTTCTATTTTTTGCCAAATTAAAGCGAGCTTCTAAAATTCTTATTTTAAACAGTGTTTAATCGGAAACTACCATTTTTTTATGTGTGCATATGTGTGTGAATATGAATTTTAATAACAATGCGACAGTAGTTTATGATTTTTTTGTTTTGTTTTGTTTTAAGAATGGGAATAAATATGTATTCTCATTTAAAAATAAAATAAATAAAATAAATAAAATCTTCATAATTGTTATTATAATACATATAACGTATAATATCTAAATCTAAACTTTAATACTATTCTTATCTCTTGAAAATAAACAATAAAAGCATATGTAATTTTTTTTTTTTTTTTTTTTTAACAAAACAATATCAATTCTAATTATATTGTATGTTACTGAACGTTAATTCTTAACTTCAACTTTTATTCAATTTTAATTTTATAAAAAAAGAAAAACTAATTTATGTAAAAATCTGCATATTCAAATTCAGCACAAATACCCAATGTTATTTAGATATTTTTCAACCCTGACATTTGTACACTGCATACTCAGCTCTGAATTGCGATTTGCATTAAAATTACATAACCTTAAATTTATTTCAAAAGAAAGAAAAAAAACAATGTGCATAAGAAAAGTAAACAAATCTTTTTGTATATTTACACAATCATCTTTCTTATTTCAAAAGAAGCAAATACATTAAAAGAATCATGTTTCATAGAAATTCAATTTAAATTTGAGAGAAAAATATACATATTACAAATTGAATTTATCTCTATTGTTTAACCGCAGTATGATACATAACTAAAGGATATATTTTGTTTATTTACATCTACAGTCTTGCTATTTGTAGTTTAATAAAATACATTGATTGTTGTTTATACATTGATTGTTGTATGTTTAAGTATTCGCGGTTCGTATAAAGACTCTAATATTGTTTTTTTTTTTTTTTTTTTTTTTTTTTTTTTTTTTTTTTTTTTTTTCAAACTGATCACAGAAATAACTGTTTTGTTGAAACAACTAAATTTTGGTTAACTTAGGTCTAACTAAAAATTTTGGTTGGGATGTCCAAATTTTAAGCAAATTTTGTTGAATAAACAGAATCATTGGTTAATCTAACAACGAATCGGTCGTTCTAACCAAAATATTTGGTTGGGGTTACATCAGTTAAAATTTAGTTGTATTAACAAAACAGTTTTTCCCGGATTTAACTCATAAAATTTTTTGGACATTTATTTTTCAATAACAATGATTTTAATATCACATACATTAAGACAGACTTGAATATAATTAAAATACTGTTAAAAGAAATAAAAATCTGTAATTCTACAGATGTAAATTACAAAAATCTGTATGCTTACTAAAACTTTATCTGTACATTTTAGAAAAAAAAAATGTAAATCTACAAAGTTATTTCTTGTAAAACAATAGAAATCTCTTGAATTATAAAAGAATCTACAAAAATTACAAAAGTCTTACTAAAACTTTGTCTGTAATCTCTAGGCATCCCTGTTTTCTAAAAGATCCTTAGTAACCTTACAGATTTTTTTTTATTTACTATGCAAAAATTTACCTATTACATGAGTTTTTGTTGTTGCCAGTACATAAAAAGTTCTAGAAATCCCAGTTTCCTAGAAAACTTTGCAGACTGTTTTTTACAGTGTACAATAGTACAATAACTGAACAGGAATAAAAAATTAGGATACAAACTTGGGTACACAACATGTTATATTGTTGATTTATCCACTAAGCTACTCTGGCAGACATTATGGCTCGCCAATTTGTTACTAATAAACCATATTGATAGACGTCACCGTATCCCGGTTCGAGTATTGATCCGTGCTAATTTTTTGCTATTGTTAGATTATTGTATTATTGTTTTAATTGTGTCTAAGTATGTCTTAATATATGCGCCTTTAATTAAAAAAAATGAATTCAGACATGACTTTAAATGTGCTTTAACAAGGGATAATGTTGATTAAGAATTTACAATACATAATCTGCATACTGAACTTCGGAATTCTTAACTGCATAGTCTTGAGCGCAAAATGTATCTCGATCCGAACCCAAAAAATTTTATTCCATGTGAGCCCGAAAAACCGATGAACTCGACACACTTCAGTCCAAATGCAAAAGATTTGAATTCGAACCTGAGTGAAAGAAAACGAATTCATATTCCATTACAATTATTGAAAAGTGGGCTGCAATTATCTAGCTAATTTCAGTTTTGTACTTTTTTTTATTTTATAAAGATGAACATATAAATATATACTACTGATTGATTTTCCATTATTTATTTTTAAATGTAAAAAAAAAAAAAATATTTTGTAATTTTTTCCCTTTATTTCGATATTAACCAACACGAACTAAAACCGACTCGAACCCGAAATATTTTAATTAAACGTTATCTGAGCGCAGTCACGGATCAGGCTTGTTTCAAGTAAAGTCGCCATGCAATTTTACAACATCGCAATCAATTTTCTTGTAAAAACTATAACAAAAATACATGCAAAAAGACTGTAATTTTATGTAAAAAATATACTGGTTTGAATGAAATCGGGATGAAATTTTACAACTTAGTAGTCAATTTTGTTGTAAAAACTACAATATATAAATAAACAAACATGCAAGAACACTGTAACTTTAAGTAAAAAATATACTGGTTTTAAATAAAATAAGAGTTAAATTGTACAAAATCGCAGTCAATTTTGTTGTAAAAATTACGAAAAACAATGCAAGAAGACTGCAATTTCATGAAAAAAATATCCAGTTTACGAATAAAATCGGTATTAAATTTTACAACTTGCAGTCAATTTTGCTCTAAAAATTACAAAAAAAAAAAAAAAAATTGCAAGAAGACTGTAAGTTTATGTGTAAAATATACTGTTTACGAATAAAATCGGTATTAAATTTCAGAACTTTGTAGTCAATTTTGCAACAAAAATTACAAAAAAATTACATGCAAGAAGATTGCAATTTTATGTAAAAAATATAGTGTTTTCGAATAAAATCGGGATGAAATTTTAAGGCATCGTAGTCAATTTTTTAGTAAAAAAAAAAAAAAAAAAAAAAAAAAAAAAAAAAAAAAATCTAAGAAGATTGTAATTATATGTATAAAAAATACACTAAACTGTACAGTTAAGAGATTGAAATATGATTCGCACCATACTTTGAAAATAGCAGCATTTCAACTAAAACTTAATTTCTTTTATGTAAAAATTAGATTTAAAAATCTAGATATTAAAACTCTCTACTTGTAATATGAATATGAGAAATGGTTTTTACTTTCTTGAGCTCTGACGTTTGCAAATTGCGTACTGATTTCCAAAATCTTATTTGCATTAAAATAAACGTATCTTAAATTTAAATTTATTCTAAATAACATGCATATATAGGAAAAGAAAAAACATTTTTTTTTTAATTTAAGAGTCGTTTCAGATTTCGAAAGTAAATACTTCAAAAGAAACGTTTCTCATAAAAATTCAATTTAAATTCCTAAGATAGAACTATACATATCTCGATATTGATTTATTTTTATTGTAAAGTTACAATACTCAATGTATTTTTTAAAAAGATATTTTTGATTTTACTAGATATATGCATTTTCCTCGTTCTTTCAACTGATAAAATATGTCAAATATGCCTTAAATTGCATTTAAATAATTGACATTCATGTCTTAAAATATCAATAATTTCATTTATTGAATACAATGAAAATGATGGACTTTATAAAAATAATCAAGTAACAACGAAACTGGTGATGAGGTTTATTATCCTGCTAGAACAGAGGAGTGAAAAATTGACAGTTAGCATTGAGTCAAAATAAATTATATTTGCAAATATTCATTCATTTTATTTTGGATTTTAACACCACGTTAGGGGCGCGGGTGACGTTTGTCACCCGTGATATTTAAAATTTTTGAAAAGTTTTTTTTTATTTCCTTTCGTCAAGTTCCCTTCCACGTCGTCATAATTATATTATACATAAGAGCTTATATTATTTAAATATAAATTTTAAAGTTTACTTTATTGTTTGGAAATTTAGCGAGATTAATACAGTGCAACCTCGATAATCTGAGCTAAATGGCACTGCTAACATCTAGGATATCGGAAATCACAATTAATAGAGATTGTGTATAAGAAGTCGCCGTGCTCACGATTTTAACAATCTCTTAATTTAAAAAACAAAAAGTTGCTTTTAAATGGTAAAAATAAACAATTATAAAATTTTGTTTCACATCTCAACAAATTTAAAACAGAAATAAACTGATAGCATTAAATTAAAAAAAAAGCAAATTGAAATTGTTTTAACTATACTTTGTTAAGTATTGAAAGATGCTTTTTAAAAAATAAATCAAATCTTAAGAAAAGGTTTTTTAAAAAATTAATTAAATTAATTTGTTAAATTTACATAACCTTTAAAAAAAAAATCTGTTACCGTTCGTTGTAATTCCAGATTTTCTATCAGTGGCTTCCCTATCACGCCAATTTTCCAGCAAATGGAGATCTATTGGCGTAACTTTTCTTCTTTGCTCTAAATATTTTAGGGCAATTGAAATAATCTACCAGTCAAATGTGGGAGATTTAACTAACCCATAAAACTTTGCACTAGGTGTCAATAGAGCCACGCAGTACTGGAAACAAAACACTGTTAACTCTTGACTTATCAGATTGCAATATTTCTGTGACAATTTTGTGTGAAATTTGTGTGCAATATTTCAGGGACAGTGAACTAGAAAGTGTGGTCTTTTTACTACCCCCCCCCCCCTACACACACACACATTAAAAAAAAATTACACTTTGTTGTCGACTCGGTCAAGAGAAACTTCGATTAATCGAAACTCTGTTAATCGAGGTTCTACTGTAATTTTTTTTAACAATACAAAAACAGCCTACTGTAAATAGGTGACATACAATCAAGGATCGATAATCCGCGCACCTATAGTCTGCATTTTTCTATAACCCGTTTTACGAATGTAAACAGTGAAATAAACAGTTAAGAAAATTTATAAATTCGTGACCCAAAAATGATTTTTTTTTAAATTATGAAAAAATTGGAAAAAAATCATAATAAAACACCTACTTTTAAGAAAAATATATAATTCTTTTATTTTATTAACAGTAAAAATCAAACTGTATTACGAAACATATGTAATTATTTTTATTTAAATGCACATATAAATAATTTTTTTTTTTATTAAAAAACTTTAAAAATAAATATTTTGAGATAGTATATCAAATTAATTATTAAATTTCATATTTATCTTTTCATATTATACTGATTTAAGAATTAGAATGCTGTCTAGGAATAACCAAATGACGTATAATCTATAATGCTCTATAATCCACAATTTTCCATAATCTGCACAACCTTTGGCCCTAACTTGCGCGGATTATAGAACTTTGACTGTATGTACCCCTTGCGACTAAATACGTATCAAATATTCGTGCGCCTAACGCAGGGTTAAGGAGGTAAAATTCATTGCTTGTCGAGATATTTTAAACTGTAAGCAATGAATTACGTAGATTAGTGGAAATTATGCACTGTGGAAAATTTGCAACACACTATCCGGTCTTTTGACTGCTTTAACAGAAAACTATTACATAATTAAATGTATTGCACTTTTGACCCTATTTATCCCCATATTACGGACAGAATAGAGTTAAATTAGTGCTATTTAATAGTTTTAATCTGAAGGGGGCAATTGTGGTCGCAGATTGCATAGAGGGTATCGTTTAATATTTCTTTTAAAACAACTTTAATTAATAAATCTAATTTGTTAAATTATAATTATTAATTTCTTACATAGATGATACAGCACCAATAAATTTAATTTAAAAATTAATATAAATGGAAGTTATTTATTTAAATCGACTTTTAAAAAGTTTAAATCAAATTATTTAAATAAAATTCTAAATTCTTAATTTTTTAAACACCGAAATTAAAAATATTAAGCAGACATATAAATATTTTAAATTTCTAAAAACAAAAAAAAATTAAATTTAAATTTAAAATTCTGAATCATTAGTAAATCGCATTTAAAAATAAAATCAAATTTAATTTTAAAAAATATTATGAATGTCAAATGAACGAAACCTAACAATATAAGCCCTTAAATGGGTCAAAAGTACGAAAATTCTTCTAATTAAATCCATCTTAAGATAAAAATTTCAAGTTCCAGTATCGGGATCGAACTAAGGACATTTAGTTTACTAGCGAAATGATTTATCTCCATGACATGATGCCTATACACAAAACGTTACAATTAAGATTTTCCTTTGAAATGTAAATCGCAAAAATGAACGGATGACATTGAAAAAATTAATGTATTCAAAATAATAGACTTTTTCAACATTTTATTATTTGTCGTGTGACACGAAGTATTTACCTGTAAGTACACAAAATTTGAAGTCTCTGACTTATACAATTTTTGTGTACAGACTCTGTGACGGACGGACAGAAAGAGGAAGAGACAATAGGGTTTCATCATACGAACGAAACCCTAAAAATAGTCGGAAGCTTGGGCAATCTGCTGCAAATTTTTAACAGTGTAAATATCATGCGACATCATTCTAGTAATATTTTAATTAGAGCTCGATGGCAGTAGTTTAAGGTGGTTAGGCTGGGCGACCGTTGTTGAATACACATTTAACAGTTCGATACTTTATTTCGGTTTTGTTGATACGTTTATCATCCTAAAGTTTTTTATGCTAAATTTAGATGTAACTTCGGTATCTACAAAAAAGGCACAATGCAGTAGTTAAATGACATTACAGATACCTGAGTTTTAAAATAGAATTAAAACTTATGTATTTCAAAAAATATTGGATTATTTCTATTCGATTAACAGCGTAGATATCATGCGACATCATTCTAGTAATATTTTAATTAGAGTTCGATGGCAATAGTTTAAGGTGGTTAGGCTGGGCGACCGTTGTTGAATACACATTTAACAGTTCGATACTTTATTTCGGTTTTGTTGATACATTTATCATCCTAAAGTTTTTTATGCTAAATTTAGATGTAACTTCGGTATCTACAAAAAGGCACAATGCAGTAGTTAAATGACATTACAACTACCTGAGTTTTAAAATAGAATTAAAACATATGTATTTCAAAAAATATTGGATTATTTTTAGCTATTTATATAATGTATGTTGCTGACAAAATCACGCCATTCCATTAAATATTCGCCATTTTTCACATCATATTTTATTTATTTACACCATATTACTTTTTTAAATACAAATCTTTAACTTAAAACAAGATTGATATTTTTTTTCTTTATAAGTCCATTTTTTTCCATAAAAAAGCAATTTTAGTTTATGTTTTGTAAGTTAATGTACACCATTTATTAACTTATAAATGTAGAAAATGTTAACTCCTATTTATAGCATTTTAAGGTAGTGTTTTACGATGTAATATGGCTTCGTATAGGGAGATTAGTTTCTTTCAGCGTCTTTCAGTTATAAAATAAAAAGTACTGTACTGTATAATATATATGGTCTTCATAGAAAATACCATAGAAGCCATCCATTCTCACAGAAAGTAAATTGGTTGAATAACATTTTTATAATGTTACGCCTTCTTATTTAGTTTTATAAAATTATTGTATCTAATGCCATATCAAATAATTGATAGGAAGAAATGTAGTGATCGAATTTTCTTCTGTTAAAATATGTCTCTATTAATAGAAATTGTGATTTTCAAGATTTTGGTATCAGGAAAATGATGTTATAACTTTTTTTTTTTTTTTTTTTTTTTTTTTTTTGCATAATAAATTCTTTAAGAATCAAAAAATCAGCTTTTACCAAAGCAATACATTTTTATTTAATCCACATTATGGTTAAAATCATATTTCTAGATTTTTCAGAAATGTCATTTTAAAAAAGATCTGTAGTAGTCGTTTTGAGAAAGAAAATTTAATTTTAAATAATGGCAATAAATATATCATGTAGAGAAAAGTTTTATAAGTTAGAAGTATCGATGTTTAATAACTGCAACGGACTTTAATATCCTGTTTTAGCCTTTTAAGAAGCCGGTGGGGGACCACTAGTAGCGCCCGAGGAAATTTCATTGGCCCACGGAAAAAGGCGATTCGGCATTGGAGCGAAGATATTTAATTTTATTTGAAAGGAAACAAGGACAAATTTCACACAAATAATGCATTTCAAATTCGGGAAAGACTTTTAAAACACTAACTGAAAATAATAATTAATACATCTAACTAAAATCGTTTTTCATTTATTGTGACTGCGTTGGAAAAAATTGTGCAAAAAGTGTTGTTAAAAATTACATAATTTTCCAGAAATTCAATTATTGATATTTATTGGTAAAATTAATTGACTCGCTCAGAAACAGCCTGAATTTTTTTTTCTATAAAGCAAACTGCCTGTGATTTCGTTTTTAAAATTGTGTAATTTTAACCGCACCATGTAGAAAGTGTTTTGAAGATGTTTTAAAGGTGTTGTTTTATAGAATTTAAATACATTGTGATCAATGGGGCCATTTGCGGTGCATTTAAATTTTCTAATGATACTTCATGAATAACAAAATAACTGTAATGATCTACACTTTTTTTTTCCGTTATTATGGACTGCATAACATTATCGCTTATTTACAGAGACACCCAGAAGAGCTCAATTATAGGAATGACTAGAGAACGATAATTTTTGGAAGTGCGTTTTTCGCAGTGGTTATGCATTTATAAAATTTTGTAATTTTGAGTTTATTATGTGGTATATATAAATTCTACACATGCATACAGAACTACACAAAAAACTTCGCATACATTATCGATTATGGATAGCAATTGCTAAAGAATTGATTAGATTGAGTTTTGATTGAATTTCTTGGTTAGATTGCCTTTTTATATTATTGCTTTTATGTTAAATATTTCATTTTATTCTATGAAAAAATGAAATTTCTATTACAATTAGTATTAGAAAGGGCTTATATTTTATGCCTTATGCGTAATTTTTTGTTCCTGTTTTTTCTTTCTGCTACATGATTTTCATATAAAAGCTTAAAAGAAAAAAGATCTGTAAAAGTTCGTATGTTTAATTAAATGATCAGAGTTGGAATTTTCAAGGGAGAGATAGGAAAAATGTAAATTGGTTTTATTGTTGAAAGCTTTAGTTTTTTTTTTTTTTTTTTTTTTTTTTTTTTTTTTTTTTTAACTTCTGTTCAATTAAAATTACTTAAAATTAAAAAAATAATATATCGATTTTATCAGATTGTAGCAATCTGTGTAATGCAGCCGAGAGTCGATAAAAATCAGTTAATTATCCTCAATTAAGAATATCGGGAAAGTAATTAAAAGAACAATTACTCTATAATTCCCTTAAATAGTAACTCACGAGTTTGAAACTAATATAAACGCATTAATTTTTTTTATTATTAAATAAAAGAGGGTTTTTTTTTTTTTTTTTTTTTTTTTTTTTTTTTTTTTTTTTTTGAAGCAGTTTACATTTATAATTAAATGTATTTTTAAACTTCCAAGACATATTAATTTCACAAGATTATTTATAAAATAGTTTTTAAAAAATCTCTAAAATAGCCGCCTAAAATATTTTATTCTCGAACATATTTTATTTCAAATTTCTGCATAATTAAAATTATTATAGTATAACCTCAAAAATCTTTCATCGTTTTAGTCCAAGACTATGCTTGATTTTCGAACATTCCAGATATCTGAATGAATATTAAAAGTATACATTCGATAATCTTAATGGTGTTAAGGTGCTTTTATTCATAAATTAATTCATAGCCACTTCATATTTATGACAGAGAAAACAAAAAATTTAAAAAAAAAACTTTTTGATATTTTCTATATTTAAAATAATAATAATAGTATAATTAAATAAGTAAAATAAAATTATCTAACAAACAAATAAAGTCCTTTCTTCTCGTGTTATTTCCGAAACACCGATATAAATTATATTTGCTTCTTTTTCTTTTTTTTCTGTTGCTTAACAAGTTTTTTTTTTCTATACAAAAGAAAATCATTTACGAAATGCAGTCTCCTTTCTTTAAAGCAGATATTAACTTTGCATTCAAATTTATGTATTTTTCAAACGTCACCTTTTCTTCTGTTGGATACTCGCTCTCGTTCCTCTGAGCTTCTGTCAGTGTTATCGGCGGTTCTATTTAGCACAGTGTTTAAGATCTCGGTGTCCATTAATCTATCGCTTTCTATCTCAAAAAAAATTTGAATCGCATACAATTACAGTTTTCTTTTCTTCGACTGTACATTGGAAATTCACAGCAAAAGACCAAAGTTTGGTGTCAGATTACGGAATGCCAGATTTTTTGATGTCACACAGCATCAATTAATACAATTGATTTTATTAGGTTGTAATTCTTTGCGTGAAATAGAAAAGTCAGAGTAAAAATCAGATAAATTATATATACATGGGTGGTTCAACAATTACTGTTCCTAGAGTATATAAAACTTCTGTACTGCGATGGGTGATGTGGAATATTAATACCTGATGTCTTAAATGCCCATATGCTCAATTTAAGAACCATAGCCGCTGTATCAACATATTTTTAGAGGAAGAGGTAAAAGTTTAAAGACCTATTTTTTGAGGATTTTTTTTTAAAGAGGGTTTGGAGGTGAAAGGTTGATTTGGAGGTCAAGGGGCCAGATTTGTGGCAGCGGGTGAGTCATGGCTACATCACTGGGATTCAAAGTCCAAACACTAATAGGCATGTCTCATCTACTGCCACAAAGTTGGTCCCATAACCTCCAAATCAGCCTTTCACTTCCAAACCCTCTTTTTCAAAAAATATGTTAATATAGCAGCAAAGATTCTGAAATTGAGCCTATAGTCATCTAAGATATTAGACTTCGATATTCCACATCAACCATCGCAGTGCAAATATTTTAAATACATTAAGAGCAAAAATTCTTGAACCACTCACGTTATTAAGATTAGAAGAAAGTAATTAGAAAACTTACAGCTTGGAACATAAAACACTCCATTCATTAAAAAATTCCTTCATGTTTAATATCCACGAAAGAGAAGGCTTATTTTGGAAAACTCCATTTCACATTTAAACACATCTCCTAAACTAACGAGACATATTAATTTAATGAAGCTATTCCGAAACTAACTAAAGAAAGAAATCTCTAAGATGGCTGCCCAACATATTTTAGTCGAATAAAATCTATTTTAGAATTTTGCAGACCTTTTTCTCCTGAAAAGTACAATATTCATCCTCCTACAATTTCTTTTTTCTTTTCATATCTTTATGAAAGGAAGTAAAGGAAACAGCGGACGGCTATGAAATGCGTCAGCGAAAATATCCTTTATGTATTTTGTCGTAAAAGCTGCAAAATGTAGTGGAAAAAAAAGTTATATATGTTTAAATTCTTTTTGAACTATCTTTTAGAGTAAGTGAAAGTGTATTTAGTTGAAATCCAAATAAGAAAATGTCTTGTAAAACACTTTTTAGATTTTCCAAAATGGCTAAAGTAAAGTACAAAGATAAATTCAAGCATAGAACATGTCGAAACTTAACTATTTGAGAGTTAAAGAGAATGTAAAGAAAGAGCATTAAGTTAAAAGATGCTACAAATTTATTTTTGGAAATTTTATCTATAAGTATTTCTGTTTGTATGATGATGTAAAAAAGAAAATAGTATACTTTATCTGTGACTTGCCTGAGAACTATCATCATCATACTACATATATCATCTGCTGTTCTATAAAGATCTTCAATATACTAAACTGTTTTTGAGAAAAATATCTAATAATGCTATTATCTTTAAAATTTTGCACGTTAAAAGTGGTTCGTGAATATATAAGATGTAATAACCGCTTTTGCAATATATGAAAATAACTGCGACTTACGAGGTATCTTTGTTTGATAAAATGCTATTTAATTTTCTACTGGCTTTGTCACCTAGCAACCAAGATATACCTAATTATTTCAAAATGTAAAAAGTTTTCTGTGGAAACGATAATTTGTGATAAATACATTATCTGTTTTATTTCTTCAGCTTTTACCTAAGCTGTGTGAAACAATATTCTTTTTGTATTTGAGTTTGATTAGAATGTTTTTTATGAGAATATGTGTAAAAATGTTACGGTTTTTATTGGAGTTGTGTTTTGTGAAATTATTAATGTTCGAAAGAACCTGAGTTGAGCTTACTCATGAGAATAAACTGTTTAAAATGAGAGATGCGTATTTAATTTTGAGTTGAGTAAAATATTAATAAAATAAACTTTCGAAAAAATTGAAATCTTCATATGGTCCGTCGAGCCGGAGCAAAATCAGCGAGTTGTTATTCTACGTCAATGACTGAAGGATAACTGGTGAATATTTTGTGCTGCTTTGCTATTTCTTCGATGTTAGAGATAATATTATAAAGAGTCAAGAGGGGTAAGTGCACCCATTTAATTTTTATTCGTTAAAAATGAGTATGAAAGAATTAAAAGCAAAAAAGAAAATTTTCAAAACCAATTTAACAAAACTAAAAGAAAAATTATCGAATTCTGAGCTAGAATTAAATGAATTAATTCTCATAAAGGAGAAACGGAATAAATTAGAGCAAAACTTTGCTGAGTTATTTGAGTCTATTTATAAGATAAGTAAAGAAGATGAAATTGAGGATTTTATTAAGGAAAACGAAGAAATTAATGAAATTTTAGAAATAATGGAATTTGAACGTACAAAAAAGTTATCAAAAATGAAATTGCAAACTGTTAATTTAGAAAACGCCACAAAGGCTGATAATAACATTAAATTGCCAAAGTTAACTCTTCCTGTATTTACGGGTAATTTGCATGAGTGGCTTTCCTTTAAGTATATATTTAAGGCTACTGTACATGAAAATTCAAATTTGTCAGGGGCAATGAAATTACAATATTTGAAGTCTTCATTGAGAGGCGATGCCTTTCGTATAATCCAGTCTATTCCAATCGTGGATTCTAATTATGAAGTTGCATGGTCGCTTTTGGAAGAACGGTTTTCAAATTCGAGAGAACAAGTTTACGCGCATTTAAAACGTTTTTTAAATATTCCTGTTATTCAGAATGAGTCCCCAGCAGCATTATTAAATCTAATAGATATAACAAATGAATGTATTAGGTCGTTAGAGATTTTAGAACAAAAGGTTGAGGGGTTTTCTACTACTATGTTTGCTTATATTTTGGCTCAAAAATTAGATGTAAATACAAAAATGTGGTGGGAAAGACATCTTAAGCGAGATAATTTACCGAGTTTAACTGAATTGCTAGAATTCTTGAGAGACCACGCGCGTACACTAAGTGCGTCCAAACAAGTAAATACAAACGAAATTTTCAAAACGAAAGCCAAACAAAGCATAGCTTTTCAAAGGTAACATCCATGGTTGCGAGTTTAAATGAGAAAAATATGCGCAAATGTGTTGTATGTAACCAGGAAAATCACAGTGTTTTTAAATGTCCCAAATTTCAAAAATTTAATGTACAGGAAAGAGTAGAATTTGTTAAAAAAAACAATATGTGCTTTAGCTGTCTTTCAGAATTCCACTGCGTCAAAAAATGTAACTCAACATTCTCGTGTTCAAAATGCCATAAACGCCACAATATACTTCTTTGTTTTGATAGGCGTGAGAGAAATTCCAATGCGGTGGGAAACACAAAAAATTATAGTGATAAGGAAGTGCCAAATGCATTGTCGACGAATGAAAGTAAACCAACATTAAATGCTGACGCCATACCATTTGAGTTAAATAACCAAATTCAAAATTTCACTGGTACTTCAAATGTGAGATCGAATAATGTTAAAACAGTTCTTCTTTCCACTGCTATTGTTTATATGAGAGATAAATTCGGAAATAAAGTTCTGGTGCGTGCTTTATTGGACAATGGTTCAATGAGCAATTTTTTAACATTGCAGTTTGTTGAAAGATTAGGAATTCGAAAAGAAAAAAGTAATATTTCGGTATCGTGTTTAAGTGGATCCTCTGCAGCGGTAAAAAATAAAACTACTACCTTGATCAGTAATAATTCGGGAGATTATAGTCGGGAGTTAGATTTTTTATCATACCAAGGATTTCGCAAATTATGCCCTCGAAATATATTAATATTTCAGAGCTAGAAATTTCAGAGTCTATTATTCTTGCTGATCCTGAATTTAATAGACCAGGGAAAATAGATCTTTTGCTAGGAGCTGAAGCATTTCTAGAATTGATAAAGGTGGGTCGTATGAAGCTATCAAATTCTAAATTAATACTGCAAAATACGGTGTTCGGTTGCATAGTAAGTGGGAGTGCTTACGATTGTAACGATCAGGAACAAATACATTGTGGGTTAATTACTGAAACAGATTTAAATTTCGAAATGAAAAAATTTTGGGAAATTGAAAGAGTAGAAGAAAGTACACCATTGAGAAATACAGAAGAATTAGCATGCGACACCCACTTTATAAACACACATCAGAGAGATATAACGGGCAAATTCATAGTACAAATGCCGTTGAAAAAAGATCCTAGTTCTTTGGGAGAATCAAAGCAGTTTGCGGAAAATAGATTAAATTCACTTTGGAATAGGCTAGTCAAAAATCCAAATCTTTTAGAGTTATATTGCGCATTTATGGCGGAGTATAGAGAGTTAGGCCATATGGAGGAAGTAGAGAAAACAGATGAGCCAATACATGCGAATTATCTACCTCATCATGCTGTTTATCGCCCAGATAAAAGTTCTACAAAATTGAGAGTTGTCTTTAATGGTTCACATGCAACTTCATCAGGAGAATCCCTAAATTCCATACAGCTGAATGGAGGTGTCATTCAAGATGATTTGTTTAGCATAATACTTAGATTTCGTACACACCGCTATGCATTTACAGCAGATGTAAAAATGATGTATCGCATGATACTTATCGATAAAAGTCAACGTGATTTACAGCGCATAGTTTGGAAAGATTCTGTAAATGGTGAGATGAAATATTACAGACTATGTACAGTCACATATGGCACAACTAGTGCCCCTTATTTAGCCATGCGCTGCCTTAAACAGCTTGGTATAGATGGTGAATCTCAATTTCCGTATGCTTCTGGTGTGGTACAATCAGACTTTTATATGGACGATGTCCTTACTGGAGCAGCTGACCTAAAATCGGCTAAGAGACTGCAAATTGAGCTTATTCAACTATTAAATACGTGCGGCATGAACTTACATAAATGGTTTAGTAACCATCCAGAATTAATGGAGCCAGCCTTTAAAAATGAGAATTACACTTTTGAAAATATGAGTGAAACTAAGGCACTAGGACTTTGCTGGAATGCCAATGATGATACTTTTACTTTTAGTGTATCATTCAGTGAGCAAACCAAGGTAACTAAAAGAAGTGTGCTGTCAAATATTGCTCGCATTTTCGACCCCTTGGGTCTACTTGGACCAGTTGTGACGAAAGCAAAAATTTTCCTACAAAGATGTGGAGACTGCAAATTGATTGGGATGAAAATCTCCCTACAGCTGAGCTTGATGATTGGTTGCAGTTTTTAGAATCATTAAGAGCCAATATAAGTGCTGTTAGATACATTTTTACAAATAATCCAGTGCAAATTAAAATTTGTGGCTTTTCAGATGCTTCGGAGAAAGCCTACGGTGTGTCATTGTATGCTGTGTCTTCAAATTCTTTAGGAGAGCAAATTTCTCAGTTGCTTTGCAGTAAAAGTCGAGTTGCACCAATCAAAACAATCACTATTCCTCGCTTGGAGCTCTGTGGTGCAGTTTTATTAGCCAAATTGATGAATAAGGTTGCCAAAACCTTAAAAGTTCCTAAAGAATCTGTTTACTATTATTCAGATAGTACTATTGTATTATGTTGGATTCGAAAACAGCCGTGTGACTTAAAAACCTTTGTGTCATCACGTGTGGCTACGATTCAGAATCTTTCTGATATCAGTCATTGGGGACATGTGGCTTCTTCTGATAATCCTGCTGATCTTGTGTCACGAGGTGTAGATCCAGACAAACTTCTCCAGAGTAACTAATGGTGGAAGGGTCCACTATTCCTAACACAACAAACTGAACCTTCTTTAAATACTGTCGAACTTGAGCAAAATGATAAGGATCTATACAGAAGTGAACTTAAAAAGACTTTTTCAGAGACTTCACTTTTAATATCAGACTGTTCATTTTTTATTGACTATTTTTTGCAATTGAGTAATAATTATGCTAAATTAATAAGAATTCTTAGCTATGTTTTCAGGTTCATTCAGAATGTCAAGAAGCCAAAAGAAAGGTATTCAGGTAAGTTAACATCTGCTGAATTGAAGAAGGCTGAGCAGTTTATCATAAAATCTGTTCAAGAAAAAGAGTTCAGTTCTGAATTCACATTGTTATCTAAGGGTAAGGAGTTACCAAAAAAATAGTAGATTACTTTCATTAAATCCTTTCTTGGATAAAAATAATTTAATCAGAGTTGGAGGTCGTCTCCAAAATAGCACGGTAAATTATGCCCAAAAACACCCAATTGTACTGCCCTCTAAACACAAATTAACAGAATTAATTATTGAGTTTTATCACAAAAAATATCTACATATAGGACCACAAAATTTACTTTATTGTGTTCGAAGAGAATTTTGGCCTTTAAACGGTAGGGCTATTTGCAGAAAAATTGTACATAAATGTATTACATGCTTTAGGGCCAAACGTAAATTATTAGAGCAAATTATTGGCGAGCTCCCGAAAGAAAGAATAAATGTAGACTTTTTTTTTTAATTGCACAGGAACTGATTTCTGTGGTCCATTTTTGATTAGATATAAAGGTCAACGTAAAGGTATTTTTCATAAAGTTTATGTTTGTATTTTTATTTGTATGGTAACAAAGGCAGTGCATTTGGAATTAGTTAATGATTTAACGTCTGAGGCTTTTATTGCCACATTAAAGAGGTTTTTTGCCAGACGAGGCAAACCTCGAAAAATTTTCAGAGATAATGCAGGCAATTTTGTGAAGACTAATGTAGAGCTTAAAAGGTTGCATGAATTGGTAAACAAACCGGACCAGAACCTTACTAATTACTTGATATCTGAAGGCATTGCTTGGGAATTTATTCCCCCTAGAGCTCCAAATTTTGGAGGTTTTTGGGAATCGGGAGTCAAGTCCTTCAAGTATCACTTTAAACGTGTTGTGGACAACTCTAAATTAACTTATGAAGAAATGTTAACTATAATTGTCCAAATTGAAGGTATCTTAAATTCGCGCCCGCTTACTCCCTTGAGTACAGATATTGATGACTTGGAGGTCTTGACCCCGGGACATTTTCTTATTGGTCGCCCACTTAATGCCATTGCTGAATCTGACCTGAGTAATATTGAAGATAATAGACTTAACTTATGGCAAAAGACCACTAAAATGGTTCAGACCATCTGGAAAAAGTGGAAAAATAGTTATTTAGGTACATTGCAGCAAAGGCATAAGTGGATGATATCAAAAAACAACCTCAAAATAGGAGATATGGTTGTAATAAAGGAAGATGATCTTCCAGTGTCTAAATGGTTATTAGGGAGAATTGTAGAGGTATTTTTTGGTAATGATAATAGAGTAAGAGTTGTGAATATAAAAACCCCAAATGGAATATATAAAAGAGCAGTATCCAAAATTGCTGTATTACCTCTTGAAAGGTAATTCAGTTTTTATAAGAAAGTGTACATTATTGTAAAATTTCTTTATTTATTATGTATTATGTAAAATTGTTTAAATATTTGCTTAAATTTAACTTAACTGTGACTCATTTATATTGTGTTTAATTGTATTGTTATTTATATTTTTTACAATGGTTGTAATTGCAGTGTTTTAGTTTGAAACCCCCCTCGGAGGTTTCAAGAGGGGCGGTATTTTTGATAAAATGCTATTTAATTTTCTACTGGCTTTGTCACCTAGCAACCAAGATATACCTAATTATTTCAAAATGTAAAAAGTTTTCTGTGCAAACGATAATTTGTGATAAATACATTATCTGTTTTATTTCTTCAGCTTTTACCTAAGCTGTGTGAAACAATATTCTTTTTGTTTTTGAGTTTGATTAGAATGTTTTTTTATGAGAATATGTGTAAAAATGTTACGGTTTTTATTGGAGTCGTGTTTTGTGAAATTATTAATGTTCGAAAGAACCTGAGTTGAGCTTACTCATGAGAATAAACTGTTTAAAATGAGAGATGCGTATTTAATTTTGAGTTGAGTAAAATATTAATAAAATAAACTTTCGAAAAAATTGAAATCTTCAATCTTCGCCAATCTGAATTTGCAGCACAACTATGTCTGCGCTGCAAATGAGTGGAACATTTTTGTAACACTTACTGAACATAAAAATAAACACTTCTAACTAAAATAATTTTCGAGTGTGTTGTAAATGTGTTTTACGAAATAAAATGATTGTGTAAAAAGTGTTGTAAAAAATTACAAGAAAAAATGTGTTTTCAAAACATTCCTTTTTAAAATTGTGTAACTTTAATGGCACCATATAGAAAATATTTTTAATGTGTTTTATGTGTGTTTTTATAGTGTTCTAAATAGTTTGGTTCTTGCAATGTATTCTTAATTTGGGGACAAAGTGATGTGCAGTACAACACTATTTTAGGAAACTGTTTTCATCAACACTGTTTACAACACTATTTCAACATAATTAACAACACTATTTTTAAAACACATTTCTAGATAGCAACACCTTTGCAACATATTAACAACACAATCACAACACAAAACACATGAATGTGCTTTGAATATGGGAACAAAAAGTGTTCCGAAATGGTTTATTTTTGTGTTTGAGAATTTGCAGTGTGCAACAAAATTTTCTCTCTGTTATCAGGAAGTTTTTATTATGAGTACCACTATTTTCAACTGCTAGGCAAAAGTAGTAAGAATTTTGTCATCTAAGTTTCAAGCAACAATTTTCAAACAACTTCCAAGTCAATTTTAATTCTACTTTTTCTGTATACAAAGGGAAAGAAGCCTTACAATGGTTTTCGCAAAATTTTGTTAAAAAAACTGATTGTTACTATTTATTGTTCTATCGTTAAAATGTCAAACGTGATGTATTTTTAACTTCATTTTTAAGACAGGATTTAGGCAAAGTGAAAATTTGTTTATTTGAAATTTCAAAAACATAAATGAAAAAATATTATTCACCAAAAATACATTTTAAATAGCTTCCTATATTCTGAATTAGAATGTAAACTGAGTGTGATAATTCAATTATTTTATAGGTATTCAAAAAAAAAAAAAAAAAAAAAAAAATGTAATTTTTGACTGTTATTAACAGAAAAAATTTATTTAATTTTTTTTAATAAGAAATGTAATTTTTAGTAATAATTATTAATAATTTTAATAATTAATATGTACTTTTGGCATATTTTGAAATATTTCAGTTATTTTTCAAGATATTTTTAAACGCATAGTTCAGTGCACAAACAAGTCTAATATTAGCATGTAGCACAAAGGAAATTGAAACATGTTTAGCTAAACGGGGCTGTGTGGCATAGTCATCAATTTTCGATACAAAAAATGCCTAAAATCTAAAATTTTTAAAAAGATTAGGAAGATAATGTTAAGATTTTGTGTTTTTTAAAAATCATTTTGTATTATACTTGAAATAATGATATGCGTATTTAGTCAAAATTATATATTTCAAAGAAAAAGCACGCGGAACATAGAACTTTTGTATGGAACCTTTAAAATTTATCAAAGATATTTATATAGTTTCACTTTGTAAATATCCAAAACTTCTCTTATGATGTTAAAAAAAATGTAACAAAATCCCCATATGTACACATTTTTGCCAAATAAACATAGAAACGAAAAAAATGTATACTTAATCTTATGAATTTTCTTGTGGAAGAAATAGTTTACTAAAAAGGGTTATATTAACTTTCTTTTCAGTAAAAAAATTTTCGAAAAAGATTTTATGCTTTTTTTTCTCTATTGTAATTGAAATAATGATATGCATGTTAATTAAAAACTGTATGTATTTTTTTTTTTTTAAAAAAGGCGCACGAAACGTAGAACTTTAAACTATTTAGAAAAATATAAAATTGTAGTAAAACAACTATTTTTTAGCATGGAATCTTCAAAAATTATAGAAATATTTATAAAGTTTTACTTCGTATATATCCTAAATGTCTCTTATGATGTTAATAAAATGTAGCATAATCCCTATCTATGTTTTTTTGCCAAATATACATAGAAATGACAAAATTTAATCAAAATTTAATCAAAAATAATCTTATTAAATTTTTTATTGAAGAAAAAGTTTTATAAAAAGAATTACATAAACTTTTCTTTTCGGTAAAAAAAAAAATTTTTGAACAAATTATAACAAGCTATTAAATCTCATTAACGTCTAAAGAACTTCATTTCTTTCAAAACGTTTAATACATCAGAGAATTTGATCTATTGTTTTATTTTTATTTTCTTTCCTACTTTGATTAAGATAGTTTTGGGATTTCAGTACCGTCTAATGTTTTAAGATTAATTAAGAAGTTGTAAAAACTTTCTTTTAAAGTTATTGCTTTACTATATACATTTATATAAGTCATTAAAAGAAAAAAAAAGGAACGAAGTAAAAAAAACTCTTTTATTAATTTGGATTTTAACTCATTATCTAGGTAGATTTCTTTTTACATTTTTGTAATTTTAGAAGTTCTGATAGTTAAAAAAAAAAAAAAAAGAATAAATGCATATTAATTATGAAGGTTTGTGTGAATTTTCTTCTTTTTATATGAATAAAAGTTTATATAACAGTATCTAATAGTAAAACAATATATACGTTTCAACATTTGAAATCACATGCGTTGTTTCAATCTATTATATTAAAAATATGCTTGTCTGTTTGCTTTTAACAGCTATTCCTACTAGAATAAAGAATATTTAACCATCAAATTAACACCAGTTATCCGCATAGTTCTGAGGATACCGGATAAGCAGGGTCAAACAAACTCTGGGCGTCAGGTCGCACGGGCTACTAAAAAGTTCGTTTTGTTGACTAACTTTTTTATCTAATGGTTTATTATTTATGAATTTAAATGAATCATCTTTTTTAAAAAAATCTATGATTTTTTTTCAGATTAAAATTATGTTTAATTCATGTTTTTACCTTAATTGTAACAGGAAATATAATTTTTTTTTTTTCATTTTGGTTCGTTTTTAAAATCTAACTTTCAAGCAATGGCTGTCATGACAACGATTTCTTGTAAAAAAGTGTTTTTCTTCATGATGGATTTTTTCATCATTTATTTTTTTTTTAATTGTTATGAGTCAAGAATCGTTAAATATAAATAGTTCAAACTTAAAAATACCTTTTAAAACTGTTTTCCTTTAATTTTGATTCAGCAAATATGTTTTTTTTTTTTAAGTTATATTATTTTATTATAAATTTTTGCTTTAAATATTTGTACGTTTTATTTAAATTAATATATATTTTTTTAATTCTTAACCAGAATTAAAACTTATTTTATAAAATACATTATGTATTTATTTTATAAAATACACAATAAATATTTTTATATCTATTTAAATGAAAAGAAAATGAAATTCTATAAATAATATTTAGAGTTAAAACGATTTTAAACTTATAAAATTAATGTTCTAAGTTTTCCTTAACATAATATAATATTTGATTTATTGTCCTCTGAAGAAATCGAGAGATATCCCGCAATATGAATAGAACATGAGTGCTGTCACGTAGCTAGAAGTGACATGATAAAAAATGTATTATTAATAAATAATAACGTATTTCTGTTTACCTACCACGTTTTGTATTTCTCTCAAATGTGACATGAATAAGAAAGCATGCCAAAAACATTTGTATGAAATCTTGCACACAAAAGGAAAACAAAAAGGAAAATACGCCGTCTGAAGCCTCCGATTTTGATTCAATAGAAGGAAAAGAGATCAATAGTTTTCTATCGCGGCAGAAATTCTATGTGTTATGAAAAGTGATATCAATAAATGAAAATGTGGCGAATACTTTAATATTATTATTTTTTTAATTATCTTTGATATTAAGTATTTATAATGTTAAAATAACACCAAACATGCTAAATAAAGGGGACCGTATCAGACTAGTAATAACTTAATTATTCGACAGAAGAATTTGATAATTCGCAAAATTGTTATAAAAGGCTCTTGAAATCAGTATAATAACCATCTGAAAAAAAAATAAAAGAAATAAGCGTTTCAATCGCTTTATTCTTCACATTAATGTCCACAATGTGTTTTTTCGTACTAAATCAATGATGCTCTACAACTTTGTAAATCATTCTTTCTAATTGCTAAAAAGGTGTCTTGCTGGTGAAAGACTTTAAAACAGAAAAAGATTTTATTTGACTGTTTACATGCTTCAACTCATCATCGAGTCACTTTGAAAACGATTAAAAACGATATCTCAAAGTTGTACGGTCAATGGGGTTTTGAACTGAAACGCCAACATTCAGTTTTTCGTGCTATGCAAGTTATTATTATTATTTTTTTTACTTGAGTTTTATTTCTATTTTCTGAAACCATTGAGCAATTTGTACTACAGATTTGGTAGTTTATATGATTTTGTATCGTTGCATATGCTGTTTTAAAATCTTCCATACACCTTTTTAGCAATTAGAAAGAATGTATTAATATAAGGTGCTATTTTTCACATATTTAATTTGTAATACCCCACCCTCTCCTTATCTCTTTCCGTTTTCACGATAGTAATGCTAATTTTGCAGTTCCCCATCAGGTGGTGCCGTAGATGGTTTCATTAGGTACCGCATGCTACTTTACTATATCTAGATCTTACTTTTATAACTACAGCCCTTGCAGTTCAAAAATTATTGGGATGGCAATGGACTTTAGCGGACACACTGTATATGTTAATAAAATATAGTTAAACCCGTTTAAAATACGAATCAAGGGACTGTAGATCATTCGTATCTAAAACGGGATCGTACATTAAATGGGCATATCTTAAAAGAGTTTCATTGTATAACGACGCATTTATATTTATTTACCCTGTCATACATTTATATCGAACATCGCATGAACAAGAGAACATACCAAATACATTTGTAATAATTCTGCAAAGAAAACAAAAAGCCCAAACACAACATGATAAACCTCGGGATTGGATTCAGTCGAAGGAAAAAGATGTATAATTTTTTACAGGGTTCAAACACTGCCTGGTCAAAAAGAAAATTCTATAGAAATATGGGGATGTCGGACACACTTGAGTAACGGAAAAGCAACTTTTTTCCCCTTCTTTGTTTCTGAGCAAAAGAAATGTTGGAAAAAGAAAATTCTTTCGCTCGACCATTGTGAAGACTTGGGGAATCTTCTTTCCGTTATAGATCCGTTCCGGAACGTGGGCGTAAAAAGAAAGTGATTGATTTTATACTCCTGGGAAAAGGATTTTTTTTTATCACTTTTTTATAATATATATATATCAGAGACGTGATAGAAATATCAAGTCAGGAAACATGCAAAAAACGAAATATGGAAAAGAGATTCCTTTCCTAAAAATGTACATGTCGGTTTGTGAAAAATTTAAACCTATCGACCATGATATGTTCTGCCATTTTCAATAAGAAATGTGGAAAGATATGTTTAAATAGAAGGATTTGATTATAATTTAATGTATAAGTCTTTTACAATTATGAGATTTATTTATCCGGGTAATCAGTAGTATTCAAATAGAATTGTCGAAGTAGAATTTAGATCATATGGAGCAAAATGTCTCAAACAGTTGGTTGTTTCGGTTGGTTTTCGGGATATATTTTACTCTGCAGAGGCAAACGGAAACAGGCATAAAGTTTAAAGATTCTAACATTGTATAATCTGGAAGTATTAAATCAGAATATTTTTCTTGAATTTCAATGAAAATTGATACAATATTCTATAAAAAAGTTCTTTAACACTAGAACCGCGGCGACGGGTCATTTTGACCCGTATCATATAGAGAGACATCGATTCGAACCAGAAAACTCCTAATAAAGTAAGATAAATATATGCTGAGCAAAAATATTTTCAATAAACAACTTAAATTTTTTTTAATGAAAAGTTCCGGTGAGAAATATTTTTATAAATCTTTAATGAATTTTCCCGCGGCTCTAGTGTTAATCTGAATTGCAAGAATGAGTAAATGCATGTCTGATAACATATTATTGCTTCGGTCGGTTTTGGGGACATATTTTTCTCTGACATAAGAAAAGTTTCAGTTTTCAGGAGGACATAAAGTATGATGATCTTAACATGGTACAGTCAGCCCGTAAAGCATGGTGACGTCACTGCAACGTCGTTGTGAAGTCACATTGTGACTTTGTGACCATCGATTGCCGATGTGACGTCACGTGACGTCGATGTGAAGTCACAGTGACTAAAATGTGAAGTCGTTATGGCCGTTTTAGAGCTCTTTTGTGATGTTTCATAAAGTGGTCACAATGTGACAAATTTGTGAAAAATGTGTCATTTGTGACTAATTTGACATTAACATTGTGACGAAACTGTGACAAAAGCGACGATACATAAATTGCCAGAAACATGTTTTTTAAAGTAGATAACATGTTTTGAAGGATATTTATAAATTTCTAAAGATTTTTAAGAAAGTCACATCTCAGTCACAATGTGACGTCACTGAGTGGTGGCATTTTGGTCACAGATGTGATGTGACCAAAATTACTCACAGTGACGTCACTGTGACGTCATTAAAATCTCTATAATCATAACCTAAGTCATGTTACTATCATCAACAGTTCCGAGTTGACCGCTTCGCTTTTTATACGCCAAGCAGCCGTCTTGGTACATTAACCTTAACCAGGCACAGGTGATAAATCGTCAAAATTATTCCATTGCCATTATTTCGAGTAAATTATAATAGTTCAAGTCTTTTAATTGTCATAAATAATTGCGATTTGACCCGTGCGTTTTTCATATGCAAAGTTTCCATTTTGATTAAAAATCCAAAATTATTTTTTCAAATAAAATTACATAAAAATTGCCGGGTAAACTGAGTTTTGACCCACTTCTTGGCGGTGTTTTTTCTGACGCGCGATAACTGCGCCATGCCTTGCTTTCTTTTCTTTTTAGATATTGCTCTTCTTGGCAACCCTCGGAGATTTGGAGAGATTTCTCTTCTCCGCTTGCGCATGCTCTGTTCGTTCTTTCTTTTCTAGCTTTCTTATTGGACGAGAGAGGAGAAATTTTAAAAGTTTAAAGTCTCGCGCCTTGAAATTAATCAAATTTCTTGTGTCTCATTAGAGGCCGTTGGATTTCGAAGAGTGTACATTAAGTAAGTAGATTTTTTTGGGGGGAATATATTAGTGGTTTTTTTCATTAAAAATCCTTTATTTTGTATTTAAAGGAAAGTATTTTGAATATTTCTATTGTTTTTTTTTACCTTAGAGGCCGTGTTTTATATTTAAAAGTAAGTGTTTTAGGCCTTTCTTTAGTCGTTTAAATGTTTTGAATCTTAATGCTATTTAATTGCATATTAAATACACTGGTTTCCAAAAATTAAAGAAAAATCACAAAAATAGCGATTACTCGTTCAAAAAGAAAGCAATCCGCATGAAATTTGCATATATTGTTAAATGAAAGATGCTGAATAAAAATACCAAATGCAAATTAGTGGCGCTGCAATCGCATTGTATCATCCGTGAGGCACATAAAAATGCACGTTAGAGAGTAAGGCTGAAGTTGTCGCTGTGATAGTGATACTATAAATCTAGGATAGCCAATTCATTACAATGACTTCGAGGCATCATTTGTCCACAGAACTGCGATTTAGAGCTATTGGGAGATTGGAGGCAGGACAAAGACAGGCAGAGGTGGCTAGATGGCTAAATGTGAGTCCTTCGGTGGTTCATAGGCTTTGGCAACAATTTCAAACCACTGGTTCGGGTTCAAGAAGGTTTAGCCAAGGAAGGCGAAGGGTTTTTACAAGCGCCGATGACCGATATTTTTGGTTATGTGTACGAAAGAATAGAACCGCAACCCCATCTCACCTTAGATCCTGCCTTGCTGCAGCCACTGGAAGGTTGGTGTCAATGTCTACTGTGCGTAGAAGGCTTCACGAAGGTGGACTCTACGCGAGGCGACCAGCAATTTGTGTGCCGCTCACCTCACGTCACCGGAGGGAACGTTTGAAGTGGGCAAGTCAACATGTCCACTGGACTGTTGATCAATGGAGGCGTGTTCTCTTTACGGATGAGTCCCGGTTTAGCCTCCAAAGCGATAGTATGCATTGTTTGATTTGGAGAGAACAGGGAACAAGCTATCATCCATCAAACATTCGTGAAAGAGATTCATACGGAGGAGGCAGTGTCTGCGTTTGGGGTGGTATCTCTTTGGGTGGACGCACAGACCTCCATGTCTTTCCACATGGAACCGTGAATGTTCACGTCTATAGAGATGACACCCTTGATGCTTATGTGCGACCTTATGCCGGTGCAATAGGTAATGATTTCCTGTTACAGGACGACAACGCTAGACCGCACTTGGCTCGCATCGTGGAAGATTATCTTCAGCACCAGACAATTCAGTGCATGGAATGGCCAGCTCGATCACCGGACTTGAATCCCATCAAGCATGTTTGGGATGCTTTAGGGAGACGTGTCGCTGCTCTCAATCCCCCTCCTCTGACCCTTGCCACGCTTACAACTGCTTTGGAAGAGCAATGGCTCTTACTTCCCAGCGAACTCATCGACCACATAATTGACAATATGACACATCGCTGTATGTGCTGTATTGCTACTAGGGGTGATCATACGGCATATTAAAGGTACTTTTCCTATACGAAACTGGCAAACTGATTTTGTTAATTTTATAATTATGCTATTTTTTGAAACACCATAATTGTCTGGTAATTTCTTTTCATGTTATTTTATACCTTACTATGCGTTGTATATTGTGGCCGAGTTTCATTAAAATCTACATGTAATATTTTGAATTATAGCAATTTTTGTGATTTTTCCTTAATTTTTGGAAACCAGTGTATAAAAGAAAATCATAATTTGCCTTCAAAGCTTAATATATTTCTTTAGAAAATCTATTATTGATTTCTTTTTGGATTTAAAAAAAGGCTGGTTTTGTTTTTAAAAGAAGGAATGTGCACAATTTCTTTGTTTCTTGAACGGAATTGTTTTACATGTTTTGATGTTATACATATTTTAAGGAAATTTACAACCGGGGGGGGGGGGTTCAGGAAGGCTTCACACCTCTGAGAAAGAATTTTTTTTTCTAAAAGCTTTGTAAACTAAATTTTAGGTTATGATCATCCGAATTTGGAATCTTTAATTTTAAGAAATAACTTTATAAGTAAATGAGGTAATTGTTTTAATTTTTCGTAATATGCATGCTTTTTACATCATAATTTTTGCAATATTTTAAGATTTTGTTTCAGAATGTTTTTTTTTCTTTATTTTTACTGTCGTGATTTTCCAAAGTACATTAAAAACCTAATTTGTCGGTAAATGGATTATTTGTTTTTTATGTATGATGATTTCACAATTTTTGAATTTTCTATGTTTTAAAATATGTATTTTTGGTTCATTTTTATCGCAACTTTAAATTACGTTCTTTTGCGTAGTGCTCCTGGACTTAAACTCCGCTCCGGGAGGCAAAACTCAAAAGCGCGCCAATATGGCGACAGTTTGGAAACGCGCCAAGAAGGGGGTTAAAACTCAGTCGCACCAAATTGCCATGGTCACAAAGAATTCCTGATATTTATATTTAGCCGGGCGCAAATTAGCCGGGCGTGGACAAATTGATATGACAAATCAGGCATGCGACAAGGATAAAAAATCACATAGGAACATAGGGTCGCAAACTACTTATTGAGTCACAAATACAGGGTGTTTCATTCTAGCTACAACCGGTTTGAAAGTGATAATTTCGAGGAAAATAAAAGTGTTTTAATGAAAATGCAACGATATGTACCTTATTTTGTGTGCAATGCGATAACGTTACGAAAAGATCTGGAAAAACGTATTGTTCAAGCAATCGTTGATACCATATAAACTGATTATCTCAGTCCAAAATGTGAGGTGCCAAGTGCGTATTGCTGGTGCGCATAATGCAAACTTCTACCACTTTTAATTGGTGTTATCACATTTAAAACGAAGGTAAGAATGTCTATTAAATGATTTATTGTAATTTACTTCATTTTTCTGAAATTTATTACCGTCAACCCAAATTGAGTTAAGATGAAACACCCTGTATTTGTGTCTCAACAAGCGGTTTGCGGCCCTATGTTCCTATGTGACTTTTTATCCTTGTCATATGCCTGATTTGTCATATCAATTTGTCCACGTTATTCTGAAACACCCTGTATATATATATACAAATGGAATCTTATTAATCTACTGTAGTTCTGCCTATTTCAAACATTCCTTTTAAAATCACATTCTCGTGTTTTGTTCATATACAGTCAGATCGCTTTAATTTAAACTCGTCGGGACCACAAGAAATCTTCAAATTATGGAAAGAATGAAAAAAAAAACATGTTTAAAGGGATACTATTACAAAGGAATTAATGTTATAGTACTTTTTTATTTATTTCTGCTGTTATGATTAGAACATGATTTAATATTGATTTAAAAGATATAAATACATAAACTATAATTAAGAGATTAGGAACAAGCAAAATGGAAGAAGTAGTAGTGTCATTGATGGATAGACAAGGCACGGATGGACAGATGGGGCACTAAGAAAGCGGATATAAAATGCATGGGGTTATATGTATATTAGTTCAGAAGAATTCTGACAAAAATGAAAGAAATAAAGCTATTTCAAGGATATAAAGTCCGTTCGAAAGTAAGGAAAAATTAAAAATAGGAATTCTCATTAGTTTGAATTAAATGATGTTCGAATAAATGAAAATTTTTAAATTTATTCTAAGATTGAAAATTTTGAGACTTTATGTTTCGTTCAAATTAAGCAACGATTCGATTTATCCAATTTCGAATTAACGAGATATATTATAAATAACGATGATATGCATATAAATATAAACCGTTTTTTGTCTTCCTTGTGTCAAAGAAATTTCGAAAAACGAAAATCTCTCTTTCGACCTTTGTGAAGACTCGGGGAATCTTCTTTCTGTAAAATCCGTTCCAGAACAAGGGCGTAAAAAGAAAGTGATTGATTTTATACTCATGGGAAAAGGTTCTTTTGATTCGATTTTTATACCACATATATATCATCTATGTGATAGAAATATCAAGTTAGGAAATATGTAGTAGAAAGGAAATATATTTAAAAATTCTAATAATAATTTTTGGTTTGTGCAACTCTAAATTTATCAATAATTTCTAGAAATAAACGGTGAATTTAAATGGCTTTTCAGAATACTAAGGATTGGTAATACAAGATGTCCATAACACGATCCTTTATGAAACCCCAAAGGAAAAAAATCGCATGGCTCAATCGTCTTTTAAATCTTCAGCCCAGCAAAAACACTTTATACTCTGGAGTCGCCATTTTGCTTTCGTAGCGTTGCAAGCGAGTCAATAACAAAGTATTCGCGCATGCGCTTATTTAAAACTGCTTGAATTATTCTTTATTTGTGACCTTGAGCGAACGCTCTAACACACTTACAGTTAATACTATTAAAATTTAGATAGGTTATATTCCGAAAACCAGAAAATAATCTCCAAACTACAAGATTAAATGCCAATAATAAATATCACGAATGTCACAACTAATGACATTAAATACGATACACGTATTTAAAGCGTCATTAAGTGATTTTTTATTTGTATTTTTATTAATATTCTACTAATTATTTGTTTTTTCGTTAATCAAAATTAAAATCCCGTCAATATGTATAATTTGGCTTGTAGTTTTGGCAAAATTTTGACGTGATAACCAAGTAGTACGTAAATTTTAATGATATTAATTGAAAGCGTGGTAGAGCGTTAGTTCAAGGTCACAAATAAAGAATAACTCAAATAGTTTTAGATAAGCGCATGCGCGAGCTTTGTTATTGACTCGCTTGTAACGCTACATAAGCGAAATGACAAATCATGAGTATAAAACGTTTTTGCTGGGCTGAAGATTTAAAAGCCGTTAGAGCCATGCGATTTTTTAATTGGGGATTTTTTAAAAGATCGTGTCTGTATTCTGCCGATTCTTAATGATTGACCAGCGCAAAAACACACAATTGTAAAAGGCAATTGCTTCCATTACTCCAGACTTTCCAAGCCAACTGTAGCTAGAGTGGGATACTAGGTGGATTAACTAAATGTGCACCTCTTGTACATTTGTAAGAAAAGCTAGGTTATTTTATCTTCAGTGTGATGTGTAAATTGTTGTAAATATTCTAAATTAAACTACTATAATATACAGTTGAAATCACAACGCTTACAACTTACAACTTACAACACTTACAACTTACTTATTTTGATATTTATCTGGATTAAATGCTGTGTTTCTTCTTTTAAAAATACTTTATTAACGTTTTTTCTTGACATTATGACAGAAAATATTGCTATCGTCAACATATAGCGATGATTGTATGTTTAAAATAATATTTTAGAAGCATAAAACATTTTCTTAAATGTCATCTTTCTTAAAATCTTGATGTCCTCCGTTTTATCGTACTTATATGAGGACCCCAGAAGCCAAGGGGTATAAGTGACAAAATTGAAAAAATTGAGTTAAGTGCACAGAGTATCTGGAAATATGCTTTTTTCATTTCAGGTAAAGAAATATAGGTCATTTTCTGATTATTTGGGGAGTTATGGAGATAAACCACTTTTTTCGAAAAACAAACAATATTGATTAATTATACATTTAAAGAAAATTGTACCCTATTTTTTTAACAGTTATTGAAATGAGAGTTCAAAGATTAGAATGCAACAAGCAGATGTTTCCAATTTCAGATTAGTCAATTGTTATTGATGTTCCAATTTAACATCAATTATCTTTAAACTCAATTTACTCCAAATCGACATTTTGTCACTTGTACCCCTTGGCTTCTGGGCTCCTCATATGAAAACGAAATCTATCTGACGATAACAGGTCTATTGCGTTACTTATTCCATGTGAGAAATTTTAATCCTTCACTGCACCGTGTGCGAGACCCGGCACATACCTAAAAACACCATAGTTCTCATTATGTGCCATCAATTTGTCCAATATGAGATCGCTGTAAATGATCAAGAAAAAAAACCAAGAATGGAATAACACTTATTTTGTCTATTTCAGATGGCTGCATTTGACAAAGTTAGAATTTGTTCTTCGGAAACAAACAAATTTCGATCAAGCTATTAAGGCAAAATTAAGCGTTTATTATTTTTTCTAATTACTTAAAAATGTTAATATGAAGAAAGTTGTAGAATGTTAAGCAGATAAAATTAATTAATTGAAGCATATTTAATTTCAAAATATATCAATACAATCTTTAAAAAGCCTAATTGTGTATATAGGTAACACGACATAAAATAAAGATTTTAACTAAAAAAATTAATTTTTTTTTTTTCATTTTTGGGCAGAAATATAGATTTAAAAAAAAAAATCACAAAAATAGTAAAAATCGCGCAGTGAAAAGTTAAAAGAATCAATTTGAATCCAGTAAAAATAGTGAAGTTAGGAGTAGTTTGCTAAAAATGAGTTTGTAGTCGATACTTTTTAACCCTTTCAGGAGCAAACTACTAAAATATTAAAATGAATAAATGAAAACAGGATTTACAAACAAATTTGTTTTGAAATAAATAAAAATTTTTCTTCACGCACGTTATTAAAAGCACAACTTATTCCCAAAGTTAGGTGCCAAAGTGGGGATTAAAAATAAGTGTGACATGAGGGTGTCACAGGATTATTGAGACAAACTTTAAGGGGAGGTAAGGGACATCATAAGGATTCTGATTTTAATCGCAACCCATGGTCGGAAACGTTTTCCTGACGCAGTAATGACGATACAAAACTAAAAAAAGACAGAACACGAATAAGAGTTGAAAACATGTTTATTATCCTTAGTATAGCAAAATAACTCCGAAAAAAGAACACTAAAGAGACAACGATCGTCATCAAAGTAGGTACACGAAATTACGACCCCGAGCCGTGATACATGGACGTGCATCTGAGACGCATGGACCTAATGTTCTAAAAAATATCGGGAGTGTCCAGAACTTCCCCAACAGCTGCCACGACGCGTGCAACAAGTTGCTTAGAGCTGCTATTAGATTCACGGACTTTAGACGTGACAAACTTTTCAGCCGATTTTAACACCAACATTTTCCCGTTCAAAGAGAGAAAAAGGTTACAATTGTCTTGGAAAAATTTGGAGGAAAAGCCGAAAAACCTGTCCTACTAGTACCAGTCGTTAGTATTTATCGCCTATTCGTATCAATCGCTTATCCCTGATTCGTTGAAATGTTCGATGTTGGATGAAAAATCTGGGCTAGCCCAGACTTTTTTTGCAATTACCGAAAAAAGTTGGGGAGACATTGCTGTTTGCTATTACACGGGGTGTTGGGACGACATTTCGCGAAAAGTTGGAGGAAATCAAGTGTTGGCTCAAAAGTCTTACGGAATGTTGGTGAATCTAATAGCGGCTTAACACTTTCTAGAATTGTCCCGGTATTTTTGCAGCACTGAGAATAATAAATATGTTTTCACTCCCAGTTCGTGTCCTTTCTTTCTTGTGCTTTGTGTCGTCAGAACTGCTCCAGGAAAACGTTTCTGACCATGGGTTACTATGTAAATCTGTATCCTTGTGACGTCCCCTACCTCCCCTTAAAGTCTGTCCCAATAATCCTTTGATACCCTGTGTATATCTCACCGCTTTCATGGGGTTAACAAGCACCGTTAGGTAGTATTATTCTTATTTTCTAATAATTATTAATAATTCCATCATTATTAATAAAAATCAATAATTTCTTCCTTTTGCCTGCTTTGTGTGACGTTTCCGCGACGCGTGCCAAGACTTTCTACCTCATTTAAGAAACGTTGTGTTTATACGAGTATTTGTGATTGCATAGTTAACTACATCAATAAATTAGTTATAGTTGTAGTTAACTACATTTTCAATAAATTAGTTATAGCTATACTTTACTATGTTTTCGAAAAGTAGTTGCATTTGTAGTTAATTGCATTGTTGATAAATTATTTGTAGTTGTAATTAGCCACATTTTCGATAAATCTATTGTAGTTAACTACATTTTCCATAAATTAGTTATATTTTATTATATTTTCGATAAGTTAGTTGTAGTTAGTTAACTACATTTTCGATAATTAGTTTTAGTTATTTTTAGCCATTTTTTTCTGATAAATTAGTTTATACTTAACTGCATTTTCGAAAATTAGTTTTAGTCGTAGATAACTACAATTTCCATAAATTAGTCGCAGTTGTAGTTCTGCAAAAAAAAAAAACACATGCACATTATAAAGCAGTTTTTTGGTCTACTGGGCATATATAAATTACAAATGAACAACCAAGATACCACAACATCTGTTTTTAAACGCTAAAACAAATAATAATAATAAAAAAAAAGAAATTCTATCATCCTAATCAGATTAATGTATCGCTTGAGCGCTATCGCTTCCATTTCATCTAACGGTACACACGAAACTCTTTTCGAAGGTGATCAGGTTGACAAACCTGTTCCATCTCGACTACACAGCATTTTTATTACTAAAAGAGATGTCCTTCTTTTATCGTCGCATCGTCATTAATTTCGCATAAGAAGTCCGACATCCTAAAATATTCTAAAACGGGGATTCTGCAATTATAATCCATCGTTCATTTTGACCCACATTTTCCGTTGTGCTGGAGGCAGTACAACTTTATGAAGAATCGAGGTTATTCTTAGAAAAGAAATGATCTTGTCCCGATGGGTGAATGGGAATTTGGAAGCCATAATTTTTAAGCGCACGATTAAACAGATGATAGAGTTCAGTGTTATGATTCATTTTTCGACCCTCTTCTTCTTTTTTTTTCCTTCTTTATTTCTTCTTCTTTTTTTATTAATGATAGCGGAATTTTGAGAGAATTATTTCACTTCCAAAGAATAAATCATCATAAGCCTAATTTATTCAAAAGATTGAGTTCAAGTGGAGCTTTATTTAAAAACATAAATGTTTTTCTAGGAGTTATAAGAAACTAATGAGGTGTAGTTTAATGTAGTTTTATGAGATTTTATGCAGTAGTTGCATTTTATAGTATGGTATGAGATAAAAACTGAATAAAGCATGGACCATTGCTTTCGTATTTTTAGTTTCATTTTAATAATTTCTTTATTAAAAGGGGTGTTAATATTATTACAATTTCGAACAAATTTATCGACCATATACACAGGATTATATACACAGAAGAGCATTGAAAATGCGCACATGTGAGTGAGTAAAAAATTATTCCCTATTTTAAACTTGTTTTCATATTAATTTATGTTAAGGCAATCACACAAAAATACAAATGAACTGATTTAATACCAGCTCATATTTGTTTAAAAACGTTTGCAATCGTACAGTTGTTTGCAGAAATGTTTGCAAAACATAATGGATATTTTAATCAATATGGAATGCGCATCGTCATTGTGACAAGTTCTTAAATGTCCCGAAGATTTCTCTGTTTTTCCACAAAAAGATTTCTTTAAATTTCTGGTATGAAAAATATACATCATAATGTACACTTAAATGCCAAGACATTATGACTACCCTCCTGTTTTGCAATGAACTCACCTAGATGGCGTGAATGGCACATAATCTGTTGGGAATGCCGGGCTGCCACAGGCGACTATTTTTATATTCCGTTCGCACTAATATTTTTGTAATGTAAATTTTAAAGTATATTTTTCTTGCAAATGTTGCCAAAATGCCTGTTAAGGATTTCTGTTTAAAGAAAGTGGTACCAGTTAGAATTAAAAAATAGTCGCCTGTGGCAGCCCTGGAATGGTATTTAAATGTTGCTAAGGTGTCTCAAAAATCATTTTTGTGCTTATGTCTGCTTGTGAGAATAAAGGCTGCTGATCTAAGCTAATTGGATAGAGGTCAGATGTCTCTCGCCTGACGACTAAGAACGTGTAACTTCGAAACTGCACGTATCATAGGTTGTTTGGTACTTATCATTGATAGTACTAGTAAAAAGTGGATGAATGCCGGTGAAACCATCAGTAGAAGCCAACGCGTTTTTTGAGCCAAGCCATTGATAGGGTAACCTTATTTGAGATGAAACTGGCCTGGCCCGCAGTTTGTTTCGGGTCAGTTTGGCATTAATATTTAGATGCGTTTGTAATTATTCAGGGTTACTAGAAAAGGAACATTCACTTTCAAAACCTAATTTATTTAAAAGTATTGCATTTAGAAATATGATTGAAATATAAAAGTAATCACAAAATAGCCAAAATTGTACACTTGGTGGCGTGGCAGCACTAGTTTAAGTTTCTATACCAACTGTTTTTTCCATTTTATTTATTTTTGTTTATTTATTTTATTTTTTGCAAACACAATAGATTTTTCAGAAAATAGTGTCAAAGTGGGTGCTCTTAATTGAATTTCCGCGCGAAAGTAGAATATCTACTCAAGGAAGGGTGAGAAACCTGTTTGTCACGTAATCAAAATCACTTATAACTCGATAAATAATTTATTGATGAAAAAAATGGAAAATACAGTTCGATTCCTAATCGCTTCCATAATCAGGCCTTCTAATTTTATATCTTTCCGTTAAAAAACTACTTTATTAATGTGTCAAAACGTTTCTTGTTTGTTGAGCAGAGCATTGGAACAACCTTAAATCTGTTTGAAAGTATCGGAATTCAGAACTGAAAACGGGTTTTAGAGATTGGATATAAGCTAATGTGTTAGAAATAAGTTGAGGAATTCATTGGAGACTAGCACGTTCTTCCTCTGATAAGGAAGGTATTTATAACAGGAATACTTAATTAAGTAGCAGAAGCATGCGAATGCATATAATTTTAGATGAAGGTTGCGTTAGTTAGAAAAAATATATGCTAATGATTGCATTTATCAGTGCTAAAATATAGGTCATTGCAGTAATGTAAATGCTTATGTGGAAGCACACTGATAAATGCAATCAATGCTTTTAAGAAAGCTTACAAGAAAATGTATAAATAAGATTATCAAATGCAAACTGGAGTCTTTTATATGATAGGGTGAATTTTATTATCTCTGAGGCCGACCCGACCGGTAGTTCGTTTCGTTTTGGCATTAATATTTAGATGCGTTTGTAATTATACAGGGTTACTATAAAAGAATCATTCATTTTCAAAACCAGATTTATTCAAAGTGTTGCAATTACAAATATGATTGGTATATGAAAATAACCAAGTTCGTACAGCAGACTGCGTGGCAACGTTAGTTCAAGTTTCTATATCAGATGGCGTGGCATCATATCATACGTATTTTACGAAAAATGTAACATAATTTTCAACAAAATGTTATTTTTTTTTAATTTTGATATTTAAAAATCTTTTTTATAATCTTTTACGTTCTTTTACTATGTTCACGGCAATTCAATTAATTTCGAACTAAAAAAATAAAATATGTCATCATTTGTAGCTTTTTGTTGGTTTTCATGAAAGAATTTCAGTTTTGAAATATTACTAATACAGCTACTGATGCTACTACTACTACTACTACTACTACTACTACTACTAATAATAATAATAATAATAATAATAATAATAATAATAATAATAATAATAATGATAATAATAATAATAATAATAATAATAATAATAATTCATTAGAACATGTAAGTACATCAAAATGCGGCTTTTAAATTTCTTTTTTAAGCTTAATTCCTTAATAAATTCAACATTTTCACAGACTAATAATGTTTTAATGATTTAACTTCCCTAACTGCTTTAAACAAAAGATTTCTAATACATTTTCCTCGACACTGCCATACAGTTTTAAAGAACTTTTAAGAAAATATAGCTAGGTCGCAGCTCCAGACGCTGTAACGATTTATTTTCCCAGATTTTAGCAATTCTTATCATATTTATTTTTACTTCTAAAGTAAACTTTGTCTTTAAATTTGACATTATTTTGGGAAACTAAACAAAAATAATAATTTTCTTCCTAAAAATATTTTTTAAGAAACTTTACTTAAAAGTTTTGAAAAGAATAATACATTTTCCTTAAGAATTTAAAAATTTTATGGAAATACAGAAGTTCGATTTTTAAATACCAAAGAAGATGGACAATGCTATTACTGAAGTATGTTTTTTAACATAATCGCATTGAAAATAGCGATCTCAGAAAACTAAATGTAATTCTCTAGCTAGGTTAATGACAGCTAATTATAAAACCACCCTTAAGCTTTTAAAAACATTCTTTTCAAAACAAAAGAAAAAAAAGCGAATACAAATAATGCTAAAGTTTGTCTTTTGTAATCATGGGGTTTCATTTTCTTTTATTAAAAATCAGAATTTTTTTCCACATTTGCCTCATTAAATATACATAAATATTGATGATTATCAATGATTTTGTTTTAATTTCTTTTGTTTTTGCAAAAAGAAAGCATTGAATTCATGAAAAATCGGTTTTTGACGAATTTATATGTTTGAGAAGGTCATGAAAAGGATTCCATTGATTTTAGGAAACGATTAACTGTGAGTCTCTCCACCTGTATGCATCTGACACAAATTTTACAGACACTCTATATCAAAAAATAACGCACAGACCTAAATCAAACTTCAAATTCAAGAAATAACCCTACTTCTAACCGGTTCTTTACGAAGAAAAAATAAATAAATAAGGACTTTATTAAGAATAATAGTGGGATGTAACTAAAATCGCACTATTGTCTAATATAGCACCTCTCATAGAGTCATCAAGTAGAGGTAGTCGCCTAGCCAAAATTGGCTTTACTAATGCCTAACGGCAAACTATCAACCGGTTCAACACTTTGATTAAATAGTCTGTTGCGTTTAACCTCTGTTTTTATTTTTTTTTTTTCAGCTTTATGCAAACCAAAAGTTTCTGACTGCATAACTTTCCATTCAAAAATCGTTTTAAAAGTAAAAGCTGTTTTTAATTATTGTAACGCCAATACAACCGCATAATCATATAGTTTAATTGGTATTACGCAAACTATTTTATTTAAGGGTCTAAATGTCAACTTTTTTTTATGATGGAATTCCTAATACTATTTTAAAGAATGTATTTTGGCTTTCGATAGAAACACATTCAAAGACCATTAATTTTCAGTGGTAGACTATGCTACACTGTTAAAAAAAATCTGAAATTCAGGGATACATTTTTCCTGAATTTCACAGAAAAAGTCCCGGTACAAAGAACGGTAAATCCCTGGCAACTTTGCTGCCAGTAATTTTACCGTGAATTCACAGATTTATTTTTCTTTTAACAGAGTAAGACATCTTCCAACGTAAGCGTTCAGAAGACTCTGTCTGCCTATCACTGGCAAATTGTCAAGCTCAAACAATTCAAATTTAACAAAAACAGCCTGTGTCTCAGGGTTTCGAACCACCTGTAAACAACAGTGACAAATCTAATCGAAAAAGGTTCAGGTGTGTTTCTTCCTTGTCATAACCAAATGGTAACATTTTTTCCCGATTAATAGACACTATCAACGTGACGTCAGCCATGACGTTTTGCTTGGAAACTGATTCTAAACAAACGATTGCTATGTTTCATATCTTATTAAATATAGATCGTTGAAAATGTTAACACTGCATATAAAATACAAATATATATATGTGTGTGTGTGTGTGACGATTTAAAGTTAGGGGGGCAGAAACATCATCGCCAGGTTTTCCTTTCTTCGCACAGAAGTCATGGCCAGCGAGAAAAAAAACAAAATAAATAAATGTAGAAGGTAAAAAAAACACTCCTTGGCTGCTGCAAGTTCATTTTATTAAACTGTAGCTATAATAGAGGGAAAAGCTTCTGTTGCAGACGATATTTTACCGAAACATCCAAAAAATATTCCATGCTTTACTGCATCAAGTCGTACTCATGCACGAGCGCACCCAAGAATCCTTCTTCTCATCCCCCTTACCACCTCTCGAGCTTCCTCTTTTAAATCTAAAAAGAAAATTCTAGAACATTCTCTAACCTCAAACCATCATTCTTTTATGTAAACAGAATTCTTATCCATAGCTAGGAGACTATTTTCCACAGACGATAATTTTATTTAAAAAAAAAATTATTTAACCAATTTATAATCGACTCAGAATTTCTTAGGCAAACGATTTTTATAGATGATTAATTTTAAGAGAAAAAGAAAAGAAATGAATTTATTGATATGCACACTATCAAAGGTTGACGGAGGGAAAATAAATAAATAGATAAAATAAAATAATGATATTTTTTGAAAGGTATGGTTTTGGAATAAATTTAATAAGACTTTCTTAAAAAGGGTTGATAAAAACATAGAAGAAATGAGTTTTATTTGGAATATTAAGAAATAAAGTTTAATTAAGAATATTTTTAATTTAGAGCCATCTTTTTAAATTTACGCATACTGGAATAATGTTTTTTTAAGGCAAATTGAGAATTTATATCGTCTGCATAAAGATTAACAGATTAGATCTAGAAACAAGATTTTAATTTAATAATTTGAAATAAGTACGGAATATTATCATAAGAAAATTAAGATAGTATAAAGGTTAGTTTTGGCGAAAAAATTTAAAATTTGTAATATATATGTATATATATATATATATATATATATATATGTGTGTGATATAGCAGCAAGATATAGCTATAAAATATAATAAAGATAGAAAACACACCATAACAACGGTTGGTTTGTTTGGAGTCAGTATCCAAACAAAACGTTGTATTTGACGTCACGATTGAAAGCGTCTGTAGAGGACCTTTGTCTCATCTGAATGAGAAAAATATTCACGTAAACAAAACAATACGTTATTAGGAAAACTATTTTCCAAACTCCTAAACGCACTTTTTTGTGATTACATACTTTATATTTTTTTATTCTTAGAACTATTGAAATGATTACACGTGGTATGAAGAATCAATAATTCACCTACAAAAATCAAGTAAAAGTTATTAGTTAAACTAAAAAGTACCAAAAATATACAGAATTTTAAAAAGAGGTGCGATATTACGGTGTGATATTTATTGCGCCTACATTTTGTCTGATTTGCAATACTCAAAACAAAAAAATAAAATCCACACCAAGTGTATAATTAGAAGAAATAAATTTTAAATTTTATTAAATTCGACATATTAAAAGCATGAATATAATCTTTTAACTTCTTTAACTATTTTGGAAATATTCGAAATACATTTTCCATTAACGCTACCAGACAATTTTAAAGAACTTTTATAAGAAAATATAGTTACTTTAAATTTTCAGACGCTATAACGATGTATTTTCTCAGATTTTGGAAATTCTTTTATTTATCGCAGTTTTAACTTTGAAAGGAAATTTCTTCTTTATAAATAATAAAATTTTATATTCTGTTTAGAAACTAAACAAAATTAATGTTTTCCGAAAAATATTTTAAGAAACTTGTTTAAAAGTTTTGACAAGAATAATGCATTATTTTTTGCATTTCCAAATGACTGCAAATGAAGATTTTTTTTCTTTTTCTTTTAATTTATGCAAATACAATATTTGCATTTTTAAATAACAAAGAAGCTAGAAAATGTTGCTGCTTTTTTTATTTACGTGTATGGAAAAGTAGCGATCACATAGCATAAAATATAATCCTTTTGCTATGTTAACGTGAAATAATTTTTAAAATATGTATTTAGAATTTTAAAACAGATGTTATCAAAAATTAATGCAAAAATAAACTTTAATTTTACATTTTTTTTACTATTGTTGTAGATATGGAATAATATTTTTCATTTCTTTTTAGGGTTTTGTTTATCTGAGGAGACCCTATTCGTCTCTGTTCTCTGCTGTCCGTGACAGAATCTGTACAGAAAAATTGTATAATATTAAAATATGTATTTAGAATTTTAAAACAGATGTTATCAAAAATTAATGCAAAAATAAACTTTAATTTTACATTTTTTTTACTATTGTTGTAGATATGGAATAATATTTTTCATTTCTTTTTAGGGTTTTGTTTATCTGAGGAGACCCTATTCGTCTCTGTTCTCTGCTGTCCGTGACAGAATCTGTACAGAAAAACTGTATAATATTAAAATATGTATTTAGAATTTTAAAACAGATGTTATCAAAAATTAATGCAAAAATAAACTTTAATTTTACATTTTTTTTACTATTGTTGTAGATATGGAATAATATTTTTCATTTCTTTTTAGGGTTTTGTTTATCTGAGGAGACCCTATTCGTCTCTGTTCTCTGCTGTCCGTGACAGAATCTGTACAGAAAAATTGTATAATATTAAAATATGTATTTAAAATTTTAAAACAGATGTTATCAAAAATTAATGCAAAAATAAACTTTAATTTTACATTTTTTTTACTATTGTTGTAGATATGGAATAATATTTTTCATTTCTTTTTAGGGTTTTGTTTATCTGAGGAGACCCTATTCGTCTCTGTTCTCTGCTGTCCGTGACAGAATCTGTACAGAAAAACTGTATAATATTAAAATATGTATTTAGAATTTTAAAACAGATGTTATCAAAAATTAATGCAAAAATAAACTTTAATTTTACATTTTTTTTACTATTGTTGTAGATATGGAATAATATTTTTCATTTCTTTTTAGGGTTTTGTTTATCTGAGGAGACCCTATTCGTCTCTGTTCTCTGCTGTCCGTGACAGAATCTGTACAGAAAAACTGTATAATATTAAAATATGTATTTAGAATTTTAAAACAGATGTTATCAAAAATTAATGCAAAAATAAACTTTAATTTTACATTTTTTTTACTATTGTTGTAGATATGGAATAATATTTTTCATTTCTTTTTAGGGTTTTGTTTATCTGAGGAGACCCTATTCGTCTATGTTCTCTGCTGTCCGTGACAGAATCTGTACAGAAAAATTGTATAATATTAAAATATGTATTTAGAATTTTAAAACAGATGTTATCAAAAATTAATGCAAAAATGAACTTTAATTTTACTTTTTTTTTACTATTGTTGTAGATATGGAATAATATTTTTCATTTCTTTTTAGGGTTTTGTTTATCTGAGGAGACCCTATTCGTCTCTGTTCTCTGCTGTCCGTGACAGAATCTGTACAGAAAAACTGTATAATATTAAAATATGTATTTAGAATTTTAAAACAGATGTTATCAAAAATTAATGCAAAAATAAACTTTAATTTTACATTTTTTTTACTATTGTTGTAGATATGGAATAATATTTTTCATTTCTTTTTAGGGTTTTGTTTATCTGAGGAGACCCTATTCGTCTCTGTTCTCTGCTGTCCGTGACAGAATCTGTACAGAAAAACTGTATAATATTAAAATATGTATTTAGAATTTTAAAACAGATGTTATCAAAAATTAATGCAAAAATAAACTTTAATTTTACATTTTTTTTACTATTGTTGTAGATATGGAATAATATTTTTCATTTCTTTTTAGGGTTTTGTTTATCTGAGGAGACCCTATTCGTCTCTGTTCTCTGCTGTCCGTGACAGAATCTGTACAGAAAAACTGTATAATATTAAAATATGTATTTAGAATTTTAAAACAGATGTTATCAAAAATTAATGCAAAAATAAACTTTAATTTTACATTTTTTTTACTATTGTTGTAGATATGGAATAATATTTTTCATTTCTTTTTAGGGTTTTGTTTATCTGAGGAGACCCTATTCGTCTCTGTTCTCTGCTGTCCGTGACAGAATCTGTACAGAAAAATTGTATAATATTAAAATATGTATTTAGAATTTTAAAACAGATGTTATCAAAAATTAATGCAAAAATAAACTTTAATTTTACATTTTTTTTACTATTGTTGTAGATATGGAATAATATTTTTCATTTCTTTTTAGGGTTTTGTTTATCTGAGGAGACCCTATTCGTCTCTGTTCTCTGCTGTCCGTGACAGAATCTGTACAGAAAAACTGTATAATATTAAAATATGTATTTAGAATTTTAAAACAGATGTTATCAAAAATTAATGCAAAAATAAACTTTAATTTTACATTTTTTTTACTATTGTTGTAGATATGGAATAATATTTTTCATTTCTTTTTAGGGTTTTGTTTATCTGAGGAGACCCTATTCGTCTCTGTTCTCTGCTGTCCGTGACAGAATCTGTACAGAAAAATTGTATAATATTAAAATATGTATTTAAAATTTTAAAACAGATGTTATCAAAAATTAATGCAAAAATAAACTTTAATTTTACATTTTTTTTACTATTGTTGTAGATATGGAATAATATTTTTCATTTCTTTTTAGGGTTTTGTTTATCTGAGGAGACCCTATTCGTCTCTGTTCTCTGCTGTCCGTGACAGAATCTGTACAGAAAAACTGTATAATATTAAAATATGTATTTAGAATTTTAAAACAGATGTTATCAAAAATTAATGCAAAAATAAACTTTAATTTTACATTTTTTTTACTATTGTTGTAGATATGGAATAATATTTTTCATTTCTTTTTAGGGTTTTGTTTATCTGAGGAGACCCTATTCGTCTCTGTTCTCTGCTGTCCGTGACAGAATCTGTACAGAAAAACTGTATAATATTAAAATATGTATTTAGAATTTTAAAACAGATGTTATCAAAAATTAATGCAAAAATAAACTTTAATTTTACATTTTTTTTACTATTGTTGTAGATATGGAATAATATTTTTCATTTCTTTTTAGGGTTTTGTTTATCTGAGGAGACCCTATTCGTCTCTGTTCTCTGCTGTCCGTGACAGAATCTGTACAGAAAAACTGTATAATATTAAAATATGTATTTAGAATTTTAAAACAGATGTTATCAAAAATTAATGCAAAAATAAACTTTAATTTTACATTTTTTTTACTATTGTTGTAGATATGGAATAATATTTTTCATTTCTTTTTAGGGTTTTGTTTATCTGAGGAGACCCTATTCGTCTCTGTTCTCTGCTGTCCGTGACAGAATCTGTACAGAAAAACTGTATAATATTAAAATATGTATTTAGAATTTTAAAACAGATGTTATCAAAAATTAATGCAAAAATAAACTTTAATTTTACATTTTTTTTACTATTGTTGTAGATATGGAATAATATTTTTCATTTCTTTTTAGGGTTTTGTTTATCTGAGGAGACCCTATTCGTCTCTGTTCTCTGCTGTCCGTGACAGAATCTGTACAGAAAAACTGTATAATATTAAAATATGTATTTAGAATTTTAAAACAGATGTTATCAAAAATTAATGCAAAAATAAACTTTAATTTTACATTTTTTTTACTATTGTTGTAGATATGGAATAATATTTTTCATTTCTTTTTAGGGTTTTGTTTATCTGAGGAGACCCTATTCGTCTCTGTTCTCTGCTGTCCGTGACAGAATCTGTACAGAAAAATTGTATAATATTAAAATATGTATTTAAAATTTTAAAACAGATGTTATCAAAAATTAATGCAAAAATAAACTTTAATTTTACATTTTTTTTACTATTGTTGTAGATATGGAATAATATTTTTCATTTCTTTTTAGGGTTTTGTTTATCTGAGGAGACCCTATTCGTCTCTGTTCTCTGCTGTCCGTGACAGAATCTGTACAGAAAAACTGTATAATATTAAAATATGTATTTAGAATTTTAAAACAGATGTTATCAAAAATTAATGCAAAAATAAACTTTAATTTTACATTTTTTTTACTATTGTTGTAGATATGGAATAATATTTTTCATTTCTTTTTAGGGTTTTGTTTATCTGAGGAGACCCTATTCGTCTCTGTTCTCTGCTGTCCGTGACAGAATCTGTACAGAAAAACTGTATAATATTAAAATATGTATTTAGAATTTTAAAACAGATGTTATCAAAAATTAATGCAAAAATAAACTTTAATTTTACATTTTTTTTACTATTGTTGTAGATATGGAATAATATTTTTCATTTCTTTTTAGGGTTTTGTTTATCTGAGGAGACCCTATTCGTCTATGTTCTCTGCTGTCCGTGACAGAATCTGTACAGAAAAACTGTATAATATTAAAATATGTATTTAGAATTTTAAAACAGATGTTATCAAAAATTAATGCAAAAATAAACTTTAATTTTACATTTTTTTTACTATTGTTGTAGATATGGAATAATATTTTTCATTTCTTTTTAGGGTTTTGTTTATCTGAGGAGACCCTATTCGTCTCTGTTCTCTGCTGTCCGTGACAGAATCTGTACAGAAAAATTGTATAATATTAAAATATGTATTTAGAATTTTAAAACAGATGTTATCAAAAATTAATGCAAAAATGAACTTTAATTTTACTTTTTTTTTACTATTGTTGTAGATATGGAATAATAATTTTCATTTCTTTTTAGGGTTTTGTTTATCTGAGGAGACCCTATTCGTCTCTGTTCTCTGCTGTCCGTGACAGAATCTGTACAGAAAAACTGTATAAGTCAGAAAATTTAAATTTTGTATACCAGCTGAACACCTCATATCACACGTCAAATCATGAAATTTTGAAAAAGTCTGTTATTTTTTTTTTAAATGATATTTTTTTTCATTGTCATCCGTTTGTTTTTGCGATTTGAAAAGAGAAGCTAATCTGAACATTTTTTGTTTAGACATCATGGCTTGGGGAAAAAGCATCTAGGTTTAAAAAGAACTCGCATCAAAGTCGTCAAACAGAAGGTTCTTAGTTGGATACAGCATCCTAAGATGGTTATAAGAAGATTTTTTTTTATTTGGCCAATTTAAGAGTTTATATTATTAAGTTTCATTCATCTGCCATTTATAATATTTTTTAAAATTCAACTTTCTTTATTAAAAAAAAAAAAAAAAAAAAAAAAAAAAAAAAAAAAAAAAAATGCGATTCTTTAATGATTTAGTGTTTTAATTTCAATTATTATTTTTTTTTTATTTTAGAAATTTAAAATTTTATTTATATCTCCAATTTCTGATTTGTAAAAATTTAGAGATTTGGACTTTTATTAAATAATTTGATTTGAATAATTTTAATTTGATTAAAATAAATAACTTGTTTTATATAAATACTTTTATAAATACATCCAAAGTTATTCAGACAATACCATTAAATAAACCAATGAAACCAGTATTTTTACAATCATATTATTGAAAACAGTTGAAGTTTGAAGTGAAATAGAAGGCAAATTACCAAATTATTAAAAAATTTAACCTTATTTAAAAATCCTCTGTGCGATCTTCGATAACACTTACCCATTTATTTTTTAGAGCATCATTCAAATGACGAAACACTAAATTGTAAGAAAAAAACTGTAAAATTATTAATTTTTTTCTATGAAACTGGGATTTCAAGAACTTTTTAAGAAACGGCCACAACAACAACAACAAAAATTTCCTATAAGAGATGCTCGTTTGTACTCTTTGTTAATTTTCTTCACACCTTTGTTTCCTTGCGTATATACGGGTTAGGTTGCCTTAGAAAGACCCTCTAGGAGGACACCCACCCCCTTAGGGTCTATATCCCTCGTGCTGTAACTAGCCGTCACAAATACAACCAACCACTAGTGTCTAATCCCCATTTACGCACAGGAAGATAATCTCAACAGTTTCGAATCTAACCATCGCGAATGTTAAAGTATTACTGTATTTTCCAATGTATAGCTGATACAAAACCTTATCTAAATAGAAATACTGGATGGATAAGTCGGAATTTGTTCTTCAATCGGAGCAAATCAGGCGCAGTCGTACAATAACGAAGTTTCAAAAATATACAAATCTTGGTGTAATAATATATAGTGTTCCGGATACAGTATCGAAATCTTTTGTGTGTCCCTGTAAATACTATCTTCTTTCTATTATTCAGGAAATAACTTGTAGCAAACCTCCTCAATGTATAACAATTTCATAAAATGTGAAATAGTTTAAACACGCCCCAAACAATGTTTCCCCCTATAGCATTATGTAATGGAATACTTTTGTGTGGGCTCTGTAAATTAATAAAAATTTTTATTTGCAGCACAGATATTACAGAATCTATATTTTATCATATACACCATAGATGTATATCAATTTTATTATTTTCGAAAGAGTGTTACATCATTAAAATGCACTTTTTTTCCCACATTGGCCGTCAATACTTCTGATTTTCCTTGTCATTAAATTATACATTCGATTATCATAAAACTTGAAATGACTCGTCAAAATTATGCAATCATATATTTTAAATTTCGAACGATTCCGTAGGTTAAATTTTGCTCTGTTATATGCAGATAGACAGACAGACGGATTGAACGACGACTGTAGGTGCTACGTATTTACGTATTTTAAGAACGCACCTAAAAAGAAACTATTCATTTCAAATGATCGCAAAATAAAGGTAGTTTTTATCAAACAGATTGAGATGAAAGTAGCAATTATTAATTTTCAGCAGTCTCCCAGAAAAGATATTTGATGAAAAGACAAGCGGATCACCGATCCAAAGCATTCGGCCAACCACAAAATCCACGAAGCGTGGAACTAAATAATAGGTGCTAGCGGAGAAGAGTGAAATCATCACGATCTCCTCTCGTCATTTATCATGAAGTTTCAAGAAAAAACGATTCTCTTTCTGAAAGCGAACCCTGTCTTTTACTAAAATTTTACACTAAATGTTTCCTTTCATGTCTCAAGTAAAGATGTTCCAGCGATTTCGATTGATTGGAGTGTCTGTAATTTTTTTTTTCTTCATTAATGCTGTTCTTTTTTCAATATTTTTAAGCAAAAATTTTCACGTGACAGAGTACCTTTGAAATTATTTCTTTACCTTTGAATAGTACTGTAATATATGTGGTGGTACACTACTCACTAGTAAAAATTAAAGAAAAAAATTAAAGAAAAAATCTTGTAGAACAGACTATTTTTCTAAAATTGAAATAATTTTTTTTAAATTAACTTTAAATTTTTTTTATTACTTTTACAATTATGACCATTATTAGCCATCATGTAACGGAATATTTTTGATTGTCTCTGTCATTAAACTATGCATCCGATTTTCGTGAAATTTGAAATGAATCGACAGAATTAAGCAATTATATATTTTAAATTTCAAATGATTCCGTTGGGTAGTTTTTGCTTTGTTATATGCGGATGGACAGACAGTCGGACGGACAGACAAACGACAACTTTAGGTGCTACGTATTTGTGTAATTACGAACGCATAAAAATATAAACTATAAATATTCAAATAATCGCAAAATAATGAATTTTTTTTATCAAACAAAACGTAATAAAAGTCGTACTTGTTAATTTTCAGCAGTCTGCAGACAAGACATTTGATGGAAAGGCAAGTGGAATACCGATCCAAAGCATTCGGCCAACCACGAAATCCACGAAGCATGCAACTAAATAATAGGTGCCAGCGAGAAGAGTGAAATCATTACGATTTCCTCTCCTCATTTATCATGAAGTTACAAGAAAAAACGATTTTCTCTCTGAAAGCGAACCCTGTCTTTTAATAAAATTTTACACAAAATGTTTCTTTTCGAATCTCAAGAAAATATGTGCCAGGGATTTCTATTGACAGGAGTGTCTGCAATATTTTTTGTTCCTATTAATACTGTTTTTTTTTTCTTTGTAATATTTTTAAGGGGGGTCAGGGACACATTTTAAAATGTTTTTTATTTAAAGAATTAACATTTTAAACTTTTTGGGGGGATGATTAACTATATTATTAGTAAACAAAAATCACATGATAAAACTGACAGTATTTTTTCAAAAAACTTTTAAAATTGAAAATTTATTAAAAACTTGGAGTAAATTAAAATTTTTATAACTTAAAGTATTATTTGTAGCAATTTTTTTTCCATATAAATAAGTAGTGAAAAAACGCATTTTCAAAAAAGAGTCGTTTCCTTAACAACTATTGCTTGAAAGCTTGATTTTAAAAACAAACTAAAATATAAAAACTAATATTTTCTGTTCTCATAAAGATAAAAACATGCCATTATACGCCATTCTAAGCAGTTAAAAAAGCAATAAATTTTTTAATGCCGGAATTTTTAAAGGAAAACTTGAAGATTTTTGTGTTTCGAATCCTTTTAATCAAAATTATCTCCTTAGATATCTCTTTATATATCTCCTTAGATTATAAAATTTCTATCTTCTTTTACAGTTTGATGTCAAAAACTTATAACAGAACTACCTGAAACCTACAAAATCCAAAAAGAAAAATAACTTTTAATTTCCCACAATATTTACAAAACTGTCATGCATCTAGTTCCTTATTTATGTAATTCGTTTCCTACAAGATTCTTCTCTTTGACCTGAATTGTAGCTGAAGAAAATTGAGTGCGTTGCCCCAGCTTTCGAAGATATTAACAAGGACGAGATAATTCACAGAGACCTGACAAAAGGCAAAGGGAAATATTGAAATATTAAGCAAGAAACGGAAACTTTGGGTTATTCATCAGTGATTAAATGCTGTTATTGTTAGAATGCTCTTGAACGAAAATCTTTATGAGTGCAATTCATATAAGGCTGGGGATTTCCAAACTTTTTTTTAATACTCTTATCCACTTAACTGATCAATATTTTTGAAAAAAACTTTTAAATAATGCCTACTTTTTTTCGTATCTTTTACAGATTTTTTAATCTTTTATCACCACTTTTTGTAAACAAAAATTTTTGCCTAATTGAATCTTAAAAATGCTCGGATTAAATAATACAAAATTTACAATGAAATTTCACTGGTGAAAATAATAAAGTATGATTGGAACTTGGATGCCCGTAAACCCATAACTTCTTAATGAAAATAGATACTGAATCAGTTTAAAGTTTATATTGCTTCTAAATAATGGGCCAAAAGTTTATGCATGACAGATTTTTGATAAAGTTAAAAATGGGCTCAAGAGGCAAAAAAAATAGGGTTTTTGGGAGAAAAAAAATCATAACTTTGTCGATTTTCAAGATATCGAATCCATCTAAATTTTTTATAAATATTCTCAAAATTACGTAAAACTTTTGTATTTGCAAGTTTTTGATAGGACTAACTCTTACCGGTAAAAAAAATTAAAAACGAAAATAAAACGGGGTTTGGTAAAAGAAAAAAATCCATAACTTTGCCAATTCTTAACCTATCAAATCCAATTAAATTTATTTTACATCTTCTCAATAATATCTACAACTTTTGTGTTGACAAGTTTTTCCTAGGACTAATTCGTATAGCAAAAATAAACAAAAATTGGAGAAAAAACCTCTAATCCAAACTGCTTACATTCTGAATCGTTTTTTAAATTCATTTTTTATTTTAAACTCATCCAAATGGCAGATCCTCTTATTTAGGATCTATATAATGTGAAACACTGGCCAGAGTTTTGATAAAGACAGAACATATTTTTAGAAAGGCTGCCAAAAAGGGTATTTTGAACAGAATTTCCCGAAGTGACCGTGATAGGAAATTTGAGGAAGTATTCAAATAACAAATTGCGTTTTTTTCTGACTCGTTTTTAAATCCATTTTTACTCTCAAACGCATCCAGTTTACAAGTCCTCTTATTTAGGAACTGTATAATATGACGCATTGGTAAATTTTTTGATAAAGACAGAATATATTTCAAAAAAAGCTGCCAAAAAGGGTATTTTGGACAGAATTTCGAGAATTTATCCTGATTGAAAATTTAAGGAAGCATTGAAATAACAAATTGCGTTTTTTTTTTACTCATTTTTAAATTCAGGTTTGCTCTCAAACGCATCCAATTGACAGGTTCTCTTATATAGGAGCTGTGTAATGTCCCGCATTGTTCAGTTTTTTGATAAAGGCTGAATATATTTTTTAAAATGCTGTCAAAGGGGGTACTCGCGCAAAATTTCCCGAAACTATCATGATTAAGAATTGAGGTTGTATTCAAAATTGGTTATTTTATAACTCATTTTTAAATTCAATTTTGCTCTGAAACGCATTCAATTGACAGTCTTTTGTTATTTAGGAACTATATAATGTACCGTATTATTCGATTTTTTTTAATAAAGTCAGAATTATTTCAAAATATGTTGTCAAAATGGGCATTTGATCCGAACTTAGCTTAAGATGTTTCTGATAAAACCAGTCCTTACAGAAAAATGAAATTAAAAAATTTTCAAAAGAAGACAAATAAAGTTGTTAAACTGGGTTTATATGTAATCAAATTTATTTTTTGTTGTTGAAATGAGCACTCTTCGAAATCTACTTCCGCCTATAGGCCAAGCCGGCAGGGATTTTTTTAGAAAAGTCTGCTTGGCCTTATTCAATTTATGAGAATGTGCCAATAAAATTAATCACATTTTTTTCGTTCTATAATACTGGTAGCCAAAAATCGTAGCCTGTGACTTACACTACAAGTACTCATGGAAATGGCCTATAATACTATTTAGAAAAGTGTAATGCATTCACTTCATTCTTAATATATATTTATTTCCTTCTGTTGTATATTACAAGAAATTTTCCAGATATCAGATAAAAGAAAATCGTGAAATCTGTGAGTAAATTGTTTCAAAAGCTTTCGAAGATATCACGAAGAACGCGATAATCCACTAAAATGAGACAAAAGGCACTGTGAAACATTAAAACATCAAGGAAGAAACGAAGTTTGGCTATTCATCATAGATGCTATGTTGCTTTTGTTAGAATATTTCTGTAAGAGAACTTTTAATTAAAGGAGGTATACACAAAGGAGTTAATGTTTGATAAAATATGAGTTTGCTTTTAAGAAAAATAAAGATACAATAACGAAAATCTATATTATTTTAAAGATAGTGATTTTAAATACAGGGTAACTTAATTATTAGTTATCGGTAAATAGATTTTTAACAAACAAACAAAAGAGTAAGTGCATTGTATATCATTATAAATAACACAGGTCATAAGAGATTCAATAAAAAAAAATAATTAATGTAATAAGCAATATGTATGGGACAGGTTGCCCCATAAATAACAGAATTAGATTAGCCTGCATTCCACACGCGATTGTTTGTTGGTTTTTAACATTCGGTATCAGGTCCTGTTTAGAAAAGTGTAAACAACTTTTAAAAAAATATTAAACGAGACACATTTTGTACATTTTATATGAACTAAAAAGTGTTATAAGGAAATCATTGTTGTCAAGATGTTTAAGCACCAAATGTGAAATTACTAAATTAGTTAATAAAATAAAATAAAAATAATAAAAATTAAGTAAGTACTTATGTACATTAGCATAGATAATAAGTATAAAGTTACATGGGTATTTTAGGGAAAAAATAAACAAGATAAAACTATGAACAAATGGTGGGTAAGTAATATTTTTTTTTTTTTTTTTTAAGATTTATTTTGTAATATCTTAAGCAATATAAACATAACATTATGTAGAATATAGAACATATATAAAAGTTAAGTTTATTTTGTAAAACCGTATCAAAGAAAATTTCACATTCACATACTTTTGCTTATAGAAACACGGAATTCATATTTGAAGAACACTTGAAGCTGTCTGGAGTGCACTTTTCCTGAGCTATGGATTTTGATATTATTTATTTAATCTTTTATTTACTTATTTTTTTTAATTTTTCCATTCGATCAATAACTTTTAAAATAATGCATAATTCTATAAAAACTTTGAAAATGAAAAAAAAATAGGATCCCCATTCCCTAGGTTAATTTTAAGCTATTGCATAGCTTTTATCGCGGGCTTTGAGCGCTGTGACCGAATCCAAAAATTCCGTAACGCGAAAAATCCTAACACATCGGTAACGAAAAAACCTAACACTCGGCTAACGTCGTTTCCGTTCGGAAAACTTCGGGACGGTATCCTTCGGTAGAAATCGGCAGACATTGACGTGGTGTTTATCAGATATTAGGATATCAAGTCTCAAACTTATGTTTCTTATGATCTAATTTTCATAGCGCGGCCAAATTTTGTTTGGTAATTTATTATGAGACAATGTTTATTTTGGTGGTCTTATTTATTTTGGTGACAGGAGACCCCCCCCCCCTAAAATGCTCATAACTCGCGATCTAACTTTCGTAGCGCGGCCAAACATTGTTTGGTAATTTATTATGAGACATTGTTAATTTCTGGTGACAGGAGACACCCCACGGTGAGGGTCGAAAAATTTAAAATGCTTATAACTCGAGATCTAATTTTCGTAGCGCGGCCAAACTTGTTTGGTAATTTATTATGAGACAGTGTTAATTTTTGGTGACAGGAGACCTCACACGGTGAGGATCGAAAAATTTAAAATGCTCATAACTCGCGATCTAATTTTCGTAGCGCGGCCAAATTTTATTTGGTAACTTATAATAAGACATTGTCAATTGTTGGTGACAGAAGACACCCCACGGCAAGCGTCGAAAAATTAAAAATGCTTATAACTCGCGATCTAATTTTCGTAGCACGGCCAAATTTTGTTTGGTAATTTATTATGAGGCAGTGTTAATTTTTGGGGACATTAGATCCCCCACAGTGAGGGTCGAAAAATTTGAAATGCTTATAACTCGCGATCTAATTTTCGTAGAGCGGCCAAATTTTGTTTGGTAATCTATTATGAGGCAGTGTTATTTTTTGGGAACATAAGACCTCCCACGATGAGGGTCGAAAAATTTAAAATGCTTATAACTCGCGATCTAATTTTGGTAGCTTGGCAAAATATTGTTTGGTAATTTATTGTAAGACAGTGTTAATTTTTGGTGACAGGAGACCCCCCACGGTGAGGGTCGAAAAATTTAAAAGGCTTATAGCTCGCGATCTAATTTTCGTAGCTCGGCCAAATTTTGTTTGGTGATTTTTTATTAGTCAGTGTTAATTTTTGGTGACAGGAGACCCCTCCCCCCCACGGTGAGGGTCGAAAAATTTAAAATGCTTATAATTCGCGATCTAATTTTCGTAGCGCGGCCAAATTTTGTTTGGTAATTTATTATGAGACATTGTTAATTTCTGGTGACAGGAGACACCCCAGGGTGAGGGTCGAAAAATTTAAAATGCTTATAACTCGCGATCTAATTTTCGTAGCGCGGCCAAATTTTGTTTGGTAATTTATTATGAGACAGTGTTAATTTTTGGTGACAGGAGACCCCACACGCTGAGGATCGAAAAATTTAAAATGCTCATAACTCGCGATCTAATATTCGTAGCGCGGCCAAATTTTGTTTGGTAATTTATTATGAGGCAGTGTTATTTTTTGGGGACATAAGACCCCCCACGATGAGAGTCGAAAAATTTAAAATGCTTATAACTCGCGATCTAATTTTGGTAGCTTGGCAAAATATTGTTTGTTAATTTATTATAAGACAGTGTTAATTTTTGGTGACAGGAGACCCCCCACGGTGAGGGTCGAAAAATTTAAAAGGCTTATAGCTCGCGATCTAATTTTCGTAGCTCGGCCAAATTTTGTTTGGTAATTTTTTATGAGTCAGTGTTAATTTTTGGTGACAGGAGACCCCCCCCCCCCCACGGTGAGGGTCGAAAAATTTAAAATGCTTATAATTCGCAATCTAATTTTCGTAGCGCGGCCAAATTTTGTTTGGTAATTTATTATGAGACATTGTTAATTTCAGGTGACAGGAGACACCCCAGGGTGAGGGTCGAAAAATTTAAAATGCTTATAACTCGCGATCTAATTTTCGTAGTGCGGCCAAATTTTGTTTGGTAATTTATTATGAGACAGTGTTAATTTTTGGTGACAGGAGACCCCACACGCTGAGGATCGAAAAATTTAAAATGCTCATAACTCGCGATCTAATATTCGTAGCGGGGCCAAATTTTGTTTGGTAATTTATTATGAGACATTGTTAATTGTTGGTGACAGAAGACACCCCAAGATGAGGGTCGAAAAATTAAAAATGCTTATAACTCGCGATCTAATTTTGGTAGCTTGGCAAAATATTGTTTGGTAATTTATTATAAGACAGTGTTAATTTTTGGTGACAGGAGGCCCCCCCACGGTGAGGGTCGAAAAATTTAAAATGCTTATAACTCGCGATCTAATTTTCGTAGCGCGGCCAAATTTTGTTTGGTAATTAATTATGAGGCAGTGTTACTTTTTGGGGACATTAGACCCCCTACGGTGAGGGTCGAAAAATTTGAAATGCTTATAACTCGCGATCTAATTTTCGTAGCGCGGCCAAATTTTGTTTGGTAATTTATTATGAGACAGTGTTAATTTTTGGGGACATTACACACCCTACGGTGAGGGTCGAAAAATTTAAAATGCTTATAACTCACGATCCAATTTTCGTAGCGCGGCCAAATTTTGTTTGGTAATTTAATATGAGACTGTTAATTTTTGGTGACAGGAGACCCCCCACGGTGAGGGTTGAAAAATTTAAAAGGCTTATAGCTCGCAATCTGATTTTCGTAGCGCGGCCAAATTTTGTTTGGTAATTTTTTATGAGTCAGTGTTAATTTTTGGTGACAGGAGACCCCCCCACGGTGAGGGTCGAAAAATTTGAAATGCTTATAACTCGCGATCTAATTTTCGTAGCGCGGCCAAATTTTATTTGGTAACTTATAATAAGACATTGTCAATTGTTGGTGACAGAAGACACCCCACGGCGAGCGTCGAAAAATTAAAAATGCTTATAACTCGCGATCTAATTTTCGTAGCACGGCCAAATTTTGTTTGGTAATTTATTATGAGGCAGTGTTAATTTTTGGGGACATTAGATCCCCCACAGTGAGGGTCGAAAAATTTGAAATGCTTATAACTCGCGATCTAATTTTCGTAGAGCGGTCAAATTTTGTTTGGTAATCTATTATGAGGCAGTGTTATTTTTTGGGAACATAAGACCTCCCACGATGAGGGTCGAAAAATTTAAAATGCTTATAACTCGCGATCTAATTTTGGTAGCTTGGCAAAATATTGTTTGGTAATTTATTGTAAGACAGTGTTAATTTTTGGTGACAGGAGACCCCCCACGGTGAGGGTCGAAAAATTTAAAAGGCTTATAGCTCGCGATCTAATTTTCGTAGCTCGGCCAAATTTTGTTTGGTGATTTTTTATTAGTCAGTGTTAATTTTTGGTGACAGGAGACCCCTCCCCCCCACGGTGAGGGTCGAAAAATTTAAAATGCTTATAATTCGCGATCTAATTTTCGTAGCGCGGCCAAATTTTGTTTGGTAATTTATTATGAGACATTGTTAATTTCTGGTGACAGGAGACACCCCAGGGTGAGGGTCGAAAAATTTAAAATGCTTATAACTCGCGATCTAATTTTCGTAGCGCGGCCAAATTTTGTTTGGTAATTTATTATGAGACAGTGTTAATTTTTGGTGACAGGAGACCCCACACGCTGAGGATCGAAAAATTTAAAATGCTCATAACTCGCGATCTAATATTCGTAGCGCGGCCAAATTTTGTTTGGTAATTTATTATGAGGCAGTGTTATTTTTTGGGGACATAAGACCCCCCACGATGAGAGTCGAAAAATTTAAAATGCTTATAACTCGCGATCTAATTTTGGTAGCTTGGCAAAATATTGTTTGTTAATTTATTATAAGACAGTGTTAATTTTTGGTGACAGGAGACCCCCCACGGTGAGGGTCGAAAAATTTAAAAGGCTTATAGCTCGCGATCTAATTTTCGTAGCTCGGCCAAATTTTGTTTGGTAATTTTTTATGAGTCAGTGTTAATTTTTGGTGACAGGAGACCCCCCCCCCCACGGTGAGGGTCGAAAAATTTAAAATGCTTATAATTCGCAATCTAATTTTCGTAGCGCGGCCAAATTTTGTTTGGTAATTTATTATGAGACATTGTTAATTTCAGGTGACAGGAGACACCCCAGGGTGAGGGTCGAAAAATTAAAAATGCTTATAACTCGCGATCTAATTTTCGTAGCGCGGCCAAATTTTGTTTGGTAATTTATTATGAGACAGTGTTAATTTTTGGTGACAGGAGACCCCACACGCTGAGGATCGAAAAATTTAAAATGCTCATAACTCGCGATCTAATATTCGTAGCGGGGCCAAATTTTGTTTGGTAATTTATTATGAGACATTGTTAATTGTTGGTGACAGAAGACACCCCAAGATGAGGGTCGAAAAATTAAAAATGCTTATAACTCGCGATCTAATTTTGGTAGCTTGGCAAAATATTGTTTGGTAATTTATTATAAGACAGTGTTAATTTTTGGTGACAGGAGGCCCCCCCACGGTGAGGGTCGAAAAATTTAAAATGCTTATAACTCGCGATCTAATTTTCGTAGCGCGGCCAAATTTTGTTTGGTAATTAATTATGAGGCAGTGTTACTTTTTGGGGACATTAGACCCCCCACGGTGAGAGTCGAAAAATTTGAAATGCTTATAACTCGCGATCTAATTTTCGTAGCGCGGCCAAATTTTGTTTGGTAATTTATTATGAGACAGTGTTAATTTTTGGGGACATTACACACCCTACGGTGAGGGTCGAAAAATTTAAAATGCTTATAACTCACGATCTAATTTTCGTAGCGCGGCCAAATTTTGTTTGGTAATTTAATATGAGACTGTTAATTTTTGGTGACAGGAGACCTCCCACGGTGAGGGTTGAAAAATTTAAAAGGCTTATAGCTCGCAATCTGATTTTCGTAGCGCGGCCAAATTTTGTTTGTTAATTTTTTATGAGTCAGTGTTAATTTTTGGTGACAGGAGACCCCCCCACGGTGAGGGTCGAAAAATTTAAAATGCTTATAATTCGCGATCTAATTTTCGTAGCGCGGCCAAATTTTGTTTGGTAATTTATTATGAGACATTGTTAATTTCTGGTGACAGGAGACACCCCACGGTGAGGGTCGAAAAATTTAAAATGCTTATAACTCGCGATCTAATTTTCGTAGCTCGGCAAAATTTTGTTTGGTAATTTATTATGAGACAGTGTTAATTTTTGGTGACAGGAGACCCCACACGGTGAGAATCGAAAAATTTAAAATGCTCATAACTCGCGATCTAATATTTGTAGAGCGGCCAAATTTTGTTTGGTAATTTATTATGAGACATTGTTAATTGTTGGTGACAGAAGACACCCCAAGATGAGGGTCGAAAAATTAAAAATGTTTATAACTCGCGATCTAATTTTGGTAGCTTGGCAAAATATTGTTTGGTAATTTATTATAAGACAGTGTTAATTCTTGGTGACAGGAGACCCCCCCCCCACGGTGAGTGTCGAAAAATTTAAAATGCTTATAACTCGCGATCTAATTTTCGTAGCGCGGCCAAATTTTGTTTGTTAATTTATTATGAGGCAGTGTTACTTTTTGGGGACATTAGACCCCCCACGGTGAGGGTCGAAAAATTTGAAATGCTTATAACTCGCGATCTAATTTTCGTAGCGCGGCCAGATTTTGTTTGGTAATTTATTATGAGACAGTGTTAATTTTTGGGGACATTAGACCCCCTACGGTGAGGGTCGAAAAATTTAAAATGCTTATAACTCACGATCTAACTTTCGTAGCGCGGCCAAATTTTGTTTGGTAATTTAATATGAGACTGTTAATTTTTGGTGACAGGAGACCCCCCACGGTGAGGGTTGAAAAATTTAAAAGGCTTATAGCTCGCAATCTAATTTTCGTAGCGCGGCCAAATTTTGTTTGGTAATTTTTTATGAGTCAGTGTTAATTTTTGGTGACAGGAGACCCCCCACGGTGAGGGTCGAAAAATTTAAAATGCTTATAATTCGCGATCTAATTTTCGTAGCGCGGCCAAATTTTGTTTGGTAATTTATTATGAGACATGGTTAATTTCTGGTGACAGGAGACACCCCACGGTGAGGGTCGAAAAATTTAAAATGCTTATAACTCGCGATCTAATTTTCGTAGCGCGGCCAAATTTTGTTTGGTAATTTATTATGAGACAGTGTTAATTTTTGGTGACAGGAGACCCCACACGGTGAGAATCGAAAAATTTAAAATGCTCATAACTCGCGATCTAATATTCGTAGCGCGGCCAAATTTTGTTTGATAATTTATTATGAGACATTGTTAATTGTTGGTGACAGAAGACACCCCAAGATGAGGGTCGAAAAATTAAAAATGTTTATAACTCGCGATCTAATTTTGGTAGCTTGGCAAAATTTTGTTTGGTAATTTATTATAAGACAGTGTTAATTTTTGGTGACAGGAGACCCCCCACGGTGAGGGTCGAAAAATTTAAAATGCTTATAACTCGCGATCTAATTTTCGTAGCGCGGCCAAATTTTGTTTGGTAATTTATTATGAGGCAGTGTTAATTTTTGGGGACATTAGACCTTCCACGGTGAATTACGAAAAATTTAAAATGCTTATAACTCGCTATCTAATTTTCGTAGCGCGGCCAAATTTTGTTTGGTAATTTATTATGAGGCAGTGTTAATTTTTGGGGACATTAGACCCCCCGCGGTGAGGGTCGAAAAATTAAAAATACTTATAACTCACGATCTAATTTTCGTAGCGCGGCCAAATTTTGTTTGGTAATTTATTATGAGACATTGTTAATTTCTGGTGACAGGAGACACCCCACGGTGAGGGTCGAAAAATTTAAAATGCTTATAACTCACGATCTAATTTTCATAGCGCGGCCAAATATTGTTTGGTAATTTAATATGAGACTGTTAATTTTTGGTGACAGGAGACCCCCCCCCCACGGTGAGGGTCGAAAAATTTAAAAGGCTTATAACTCGCGATCTAATTTTCGTAGCTCGGCCAAATTTTGTTTGGTAATTTATTATGAGACAGTGTTAATTTTTGGTGACAGGAGACCGCCACGGTGAGGGTAGAAAAACTTAAAATGCTTATAACAAGCGATCTAATTTTCGTAGCTCGGCCAAATTTTTTTTGGTAATTTATTATGAGTCAGTGTTAATTTTTGGTGACAAGAGACCCCCCACGGTGAGGGTCGAAAAATTTAAAATGCTTATAACTCGCGATCTAATTTTCGTAGCGCGGCCAAATTTTGTTTGGTAATTTATTATGAGACAGTGTTAATTTTTGGGGACATTAGACCCCCTACGGTGAGGGTCGAAAAATTTAAAATGCTTATAACTATCCGATCTAATTTTCATAGCGCGGCCAAATTTTGTTTGGTAATTTAATATGAGACTGTTAATTTTTGGTGACAGGAGACCCCCCCCCCCACGGTGAGGGTCGAAAAATTTAAAAGGCTTATAACTCGCGATCTAATTTTCGTAGCTCGGCCAAATTTTGTTTGGTAATTTATTATGAGACAGTGTTAATTTTTGGTGACAGGAGACCGCCACGGTGAGGGTAGAAAAACTTAAAATGCTTATAACTCGCGATCTAATTTTCGTAGCTCGGCCAAATTTTTTTTGGTAATTTATTATGAGTCAGTGTTAATTTTTGGTGACAAGAGACCCCCCACGGTGAGGGTCGAAAAATTTAAAATGCTTATAACTCGCGATCTAATTTTCGTAGCGCGGCCAAATTTTGTTTGGTAATTTTTTATGAGACAGTGTTAATTTTTGGTGACAGGAGACCCCCACCGTGAGGGTCGAAAATTTTAAAATGCTTATAATTCGCGATCTAATTTTCGTAGCGCGACCAAATTTTGTTTGGTAATTTATTAAGCTATTGCATAGCTATTATCGCGGGCTTTAAGCGCGGCGGCCGAATCTAGGAATTCCGTAACGAGAAAAAATCCTAACACTCCGGATAACGACGTTTGAGTTTGGCAGACTTCGGCGCGGTATCCTTCGATAGACTTTAGCAGACATTGACGCGGTATTTTTGCATAAGTTGATAAAAAATGCTATGCAATAGCTTTACCGCGGCAGTCCCCGAGTGCCACACATTTTTTTTTTTACTATAAGATAAATATAAAAATGTATTTTTAAAAGCTAAAAATTATTACGCACGAATAATCGTGTAATAAATCAATAAAATTATAAATAAGTTTACTAAATTGCATTAAAAAAATCACTTTAAATGTGTTCAATGTTTTTCTGTAAACTATATCATTCAGTGGACATTCTTTGAAAAGCTTTGAAAATATAAAGTAAGGTATTTCAAAATGCAGAAAATTTAATATTTTTATTTCTTAATTTTTGATTTGTAGGATTTTACAAGTGAAAGAAAGATAAATTCCATAAATATATTTTTGAAGCTAAAAATGATAGTATATAAATAAGCTCCAATAAAATAATATTTTTAATTAAATTTATTTGAAATAAAAAATATTATTAGAAAGCAAACTAGAGCATCTTCTGAAAAAATTAGTTAAACTAGTCAGCTAGTCCAGATAACGTTTTATTCAATTGTCTTGGAAAAAATAGAAGATAAATTTATTACATCAGGATGTAACTTTTTTTAATTGGTGCTTACACTGGATGTGCAAAATTTAAGGACGAGTCCCAAAATGCAAATTTTCAAGGGATTTTCAAGCGATAATTTTCACACGAATATTCAAAAGGAAGTAATATAATTCGAATAATTACTATCCCTGCATAACAGCTAGTCCATATAATATCTCATTCAGGTCACACATGGTCAAAAGTGTCACAGTCAGTACGGCGAAACAAAAAATAGGAAATTCCATACGTCTCTTTTATGAGTCTCGAATGACTACTATATGTGACTCTACTGACAGGTCACTACGACTGCTGCTTTTTGTCGAATCACCAGGTGACTTTACAATGTCGTTTTATTGAGACTCTCATGTGACTGTCATTTGGAGACTCAATTTCAAAGTCATAAGTGAATGTTGCATTATGATAAATCACGAAATAATGTCACATTAAAATCACATGGTGACTTTCTGTCACAAGACATTGTCAAATGGTGACAGAGACCCTACTGTGAAGTAACCACTTTGAAAAGGGGTGAAAAGTCACCATGTGACCTTAATTAGACATTATTTGGTAATTTATCATAATGCAACGTTCACAATGACTTTGAAATTGAGTCTCCAGATGAGAGGTCACACGAGAGTCTCAATGAAACGACATTGTAAAGTTACCTGGTGACTTGCCACAAATAGCAGTCACAATGATCTGTCAGGGGAGTCGCATATAGTAGTCACTTGAGACTCATAAAAGAAACGTATGGAATTTCCTATTTTTGTTTTGCCGTAGTGACTGTGACTCTTGTGACCATGTGTGACCTGAATGAGATGTTACATGGACTAGCTGTTATGCAGGCATAGTAATTATTCGAATTATATTACTTCCTATTGAATATTCGCGTGAAAATTATCGCTTGAAAATACCTTGAAAATTGGCATTTTGGGACTCGTTCTTAAATTTTGCACACCAGTGTATATATAATCCAAATCAGAAATACAAATCGACGAAAATAGTTGCTCTTTTTCAGTCACGTTTATCATTAGAAATTGCCATTAGTGTACAAAACAAAAATATATCTGTGCATTGCAATGCCAAAATATAAATAATATAAGAACAACTAAAGTGAAGCTAAACAGCAAGCTATATACATTTATTAAATACATAATATCAAGTCGGTAGTATCGTGGTATATTTAATTGTTATACTACGTTATGTTATGGACATCAAGAAGGATGATATGCAATACGTTGAATATATTCCTACCTTAACACAATATTTATAGAAATAATAAATATGTTTTAGAATTGCATTTAATATAACAATAATATAGCATTAGCTAAGGAGTTAATACGCGTACCGTAATAATCGTTATCATGTTATTGTTGGCGCGATATATCTTAATAGCACGTAAGTATGTTAACGAGAACGTGAGTTTAAAACTCGTCTTTACCAAAATTTTAAAAATCGAGTTTCCTGTATGAATAAACTCTATTCATGAGCTCGCATTAGAAACACGCATTACAAAATCATTCCAATCGGAAGGAAAAAAAGAAATAAAAACTATTTTTATCTTGTATACTTCGCATTATAAAGTCTTGGTTTACGCTGTCAATAAATAAACGCAGTTCAAGAATTTTGGATCATTACCTAACAAGTTTGATTTTTCTGAATCAGGCGAATTTTGAAATTCACATTTTCATATATTTTTAATGGCGGGAACTTAATGCATCTTAATTTCTCGTGACAGGCATCAAATTTTAAATTTGAATACTTCCGAATAAGAATATTTTTCTTATTTAAAGCAGAAAATCTACATCCGATGAGAGAGATATCACTACTCGGAAAGAGTAGTACGCAACAGTAACGTCAAAAGTATCAATAAGTCGTCTAAAAAAATACGAGCAAAATATATATATTAACGTTTTACTTGGTATAGTGTTCAGGGGTTAAAATATCTCCCCAAAAATACCACATAATGCTTAATAATATTTTGTATTTACTTCTAAATGTTAAATCGAACTTGATTTGTAATTTTACATTATACGTAAGATTTTTAAAAAAAATCGACATTTAATCCGTTTTAAATAAATAAATAAACTTGCATACTCTTTTATTTAACTAATACTGGAAATGTATAGCTGATTTTTTAAGCACTTCCTGACAGGCTAGTACTATAAAAACTACGTTATCAATACAATGACAATACAATATTTTTATAACTTAACTATAAATTTATAAATTTATTTTAAAGCGTTTTCTAGTTAGATGAATGCAGTCAGAAAGTAACTCAATATTCTTTAAAATTGCAAGTGTATAAGAGCTACAATTGGAGCGAATTATACACCACACCACACTAGCTGAAAAATGCCAAATGGCTGCGAAGCGTCAACAATAAAAAAAATTTAATTTTAAAAAGTTGAAAATAAATAAAATATTATCATTATGACTATTTTAAATGTTCTTTTACTTCCATGCATTTCAAAATAATCATCATGAAAGAGTTTAAAGTAAACTAAAGGAAAGAAACAAAATTTTATCATTTAAACTCCATTCTGCCAATGATTATTGTCTTTAAGAGCCAATAAAATATATGACGTAAACAAACACAAACGAAACACCACAAAAAAGCACAATGCGTACTTAAAGAAAGTACTCAGCGGTACAAGTTGTTCCTTTAACAAAATAAATTGTGATTAATTTGTTTCCTTAAGTGAAGCGTATAAAATTACTTAATTCAAGATCTGAGTTACAAAACCATCGTGAATGGCTCCTTTTTATCATTATTCGCATAATGGTTATTCGCTTTTGTTACTTTATGACACTTCTGGGTATTGCAAGTTTTAGACTATGACATTAAAAAAAACACATTTACTGATAATGGTTGATTTTAACGCTTAAATTGTTAACAGAGTTATTATACATTTAATCAGATTATTTCTGAAATTTTTAAAATTGTCTGCTCTGAATTCTTTTTGTGGTGTGCAGCGATAAAATTTTACATAGTAGTGTACACAGATAAAATTTTTTAAAATACGGATCTCTGTAACTTTACATCAGTAGAATTACAACTTTTTTTTTCTTTTTTGTTACAGTGTAGGACTTGGAATGTAATTATTCGTAAAGAGTTTAATTTTCGTGAGATTAATATTTGAAATCAGGGAGCTTTCATGTGAACACCCTGTATTTCTCAAGCACTGGTGAAGCTTGTACGAAGTTTATATGGGATAAAAGAAAACAAATGAAACAGGTGCATCTCGCTGAGATTTTTTTTGTCATTGCAACGTCATATAAGATTTTCACGCATGTGTAAGTTAATTAATTTTTTATATAATAGTAAATTTATAAATTGAGTTTTCTAAAAATAAAAATTCATTTGAATATTCAGTTCCGTAAAATAATTTCACTTCAGTTCAAGAAAAAAAAGTACATATTTGGACATCCTGTATTTCTCAAGCACTTTTGAATTTCGTATGAAGTTTCTATATGATAAAGGAATCAAAATGAAACAGTTGCATCTTGCTGAGATTTTTTTTCATTGTTAGAAAAAAAAAACATTTGATTATTTAGGAAAATAATTTTGCTTCTGCTCAAGTGATTTAAATAAATTATTTTCAGTTCTTATTTTTTATCACAATGAAAATTTTTCTCCAGATCAAATTTCTTACATGAACCAAATTAAAAAACTTATTAGAAGAATTTGGAAAAAGCTCGAAACGCATAAATTTATACAAACGAGGAAAGGATTTTACAGTACTTTTAAACAACAAAAATTATGATTAAAAAACAGATTTATGCTTTTCATAAAAAGTAAAAGTTAAAAAAAATTAAATAGAGCCAAATAAAAAAAAAATTATAAACATAAAAACAAAACAAAACAGGCTTTTATTTCACTGCCAGGTAACAATATTGAATAATATATCAAGAGAAATTACAATTTTTTAAGACCCTTCTAAATTATTTTACCGAAATAGCTTTTAAAGCTGTTTTAATGCTTCCAAACTAAATATTTTAACTTTTTACTTATTATCACTTGGTGTATATGACATTAGTAATAATATTTACACATAAGGAGAAAAAGTTGTAATATATCACAATACATCAAATTAAACTTTCGGAAGCAGATGCTACAAGAATTAAAATCACGTGGGGATAAATACCAGACAAAATATAGAATAAAAAAATATTATAAACATAAAAACAAAACAAAACAGGCGTTTATTTCAAAGCCAGGTAACAACATTAAATAATATATGAAGAGAAATTACAATTTTTTAAGACCCTTGTAAATTAGTTTAACAAAATAGATTTTAAAGCTGTTTTAATGCTACCAAAGTAGATATTTTAACTTTTTACTTATTACTACTTAATGTACTTGACATCAGTAATAACATTTACACGTAAGGAGAAAAAGCTATTACAATACATCAAATAAATTTTCAAAAGCAGATGCTACAAGAGTTAAAATCAAGGAGGGAAAATAAATAACAGACAAAATACTACATGTTAAACCTCAGTATTTATTAGATTAAGCTCTTAATTTTATTAAATTGTATCTAGAGACTTCTTTTTAATATTGCTAAAGAAATTCATCCCTTCTTTCAAATGAATACACTGTGTTAAATCAATCGAATGTTCGTTTAATCAACATCTGTTTTTATTACTTTTTTATATTAAAATGATTTTGTTTTTTGCAAAAAGTTTAAATAAAAGCAATTACTCAAACACACTCAAATATCTGGAGACAAAAAAAAAAAAAAAAATAATAATAATAATAATTGGATTTTTTGAGTAGAAATAAAGAGTATGTTTAGTAAAAAACAAAAATTAGAAGAATTATGATAATTATGTTTATTTAAGTGATCTGTGTTTTTTATACTATTAATTTATCTTACTATCGATATTTTTTTCTTAAAATAGATTAATCAAGCAGCTTCATTTTATATCTCGTGAGTATATAAATTATTTTCTCCATATTATATAGTAATATTGATATTACTTAATAGTATTCTTTGAAACAAATTCATTTGTTTTAAATCCATTAAATTTTTTAAACAGGCATTTCTTATTATTTTTTATGTTAAAATAATCTTTATCTTAATTATGTTTCTTTTGCGTAAGGCTTAGGTAAAAGCAATTAATCAAATGCATTAAATTATCTGAAAAAAAAAAACAGTTGAATTTTTTAAGATACAAAACCAGTGTATGTTCAGAAATAAATAAATTAGGAGATTCATGTTTATTTAAATGATCTGTGTTTTTTAATGAAATTTTTAATCACATGAGATTAATTTATCTTATTATGTTTTTATGTTGTTGTTTTTTATAAATTTTCATAGTAAGAAATTTTACTTTCTCATTCGTTAATAAAATAAATTAAGTTCGTCATGAACTTTGAAGCTAAGCTTGCATGAGAAATTACTCTTTTTAATTTTTTAACTTGAAAAGTAATTACCTCTCAGAAACCTATTTTTTGTTAATCATAAAGTTAAGATAAAACAGAATATATTTGCACATAGAATGTTTATCTCAACTTTAATTTAATAAAATGACAGCCTTTAAATTAATTTATAAGCGAGCATTTTTATATAAACCTTTTTATGTAAAATGAATACATGTTCCAATTAAAGTAAACGCACCAGTTATAGATCGCATATACAATACATTTATCTAATTATTATTTAACTGATAGTGAATTCCAAAATACATGTATAGACCGGGAGGTGAGAACTAAGACAATATCCTATCGAGTTCATGGCTGAAATTCCATAATTAGTTAAAACTCGATTCTCATATCAAAACGCAATCGGTCTGCCATGTCAGACCTAGTTGGAAAATACCTGGAAATCCGATTTTAGCGGTTGACTCGTAGGTTTACCATTGTGTTTTCCTGCTCCCATTCCTCCATGTTTTTATACCTTTAAGTGTACGAAAAAACAATGGTAAAGCAACGAGTTAATTGCTAACATTGGATTTTCAGATGTTTTCCACCTAGATATAAATTAACAGACTGAATGTGTTTATTATGGTAATCGAGTTTTACTTATTCTGGAATTTCAGCCATAAACTACATGAGGTGACTGTCTTTGCTGTTTCTCCCGGTATCATATATTTTAAACTTAATCCTAGCCTTTATATATCAGAATAATATTCAAAGTGTTTCTTTGGGAAAAAAAATGAAAAATGAAAAATATTGCCTTCTTCTTTGCTCATGTACAAGCCTAGACAAATTCTAATGCGTAAATGTTTAAATTTTGCTCTTATCCAACAAATTATTTACAATTAATCGAATACATCAATGACAACTTAGTTCAAAACAAAATATAATATTTAGTAATATTTTTAATAAAAACGCATCTCTTAATAACATCTCTAAGAATTTATAGTATAATGCTGGTATTTCAGCTACCAATATAATATTGTAAAATGCACAATTATACTGCTAAATAACAAAAATAAACCATGAAATAAACAGTAATGTACCGTTAAGTAGTAATGCATGATATATTTCTGTATTTTCAGTGATAAAATAGTATACTTATATTTATTTACGGTTTATTACTGTTAATTTTACAGTAAATACTGGAATTCCAACTGCTATTAATTGTACTGTGAAATCAACAATTCTTTTTACAGTGTACGAATCCCGCTTTTTGTTGACACTGCTCCTATCAACAGTAGTCAGAAACCAAGAAAATACTGTTTTAGAAATAAATAAAGCACACGTCCCCAATACCTTGCCCTTTATATCACACAGTTATGAATTGAATGAAACAAACGAATGAAAATATTCAATTTACAACAGGATCAATTTGACGTTGAAAATGGTTATATACTTAACACACTCATAACACAAATTGTAATTGATTGTCAACTCTACATGAGCTGTGTCCAGATCGTGTTGTTTGCGCACACTTAAAAAAGAAAAAAAAAATCACAACGTACAAAACCCAAACTTAACACAACTTGCAACAAACGGTTAACTCTGCATGCAGTTGCGTAGCTAGGGAGGGGGTCAAAATTCTTTGGCTACTAACAATATTGTAAAGGTTTCTTCGTCTTTATTAAGGGTGTATTCGAAAATACGCTTTTCCACCTTCAGCAGCTCGAAATTTTCCGATACAATTTCAGACACATTTTTAAAAGTAGAATCATGAAACTTGCTGAGGGAATTCTTGAAGGGACGTATGAGGTGCCGAGTAAAGTCTTTTTACAATCAATTCATTAGAATTTGATTTATAAGCAATTAACTTCTCTGGAAGACCCTTTTTTTGTTCCCTTATCTCCCACTTCGGAAAAATCGGTTCAAATTGCCGTTTTTGATTGCTTTTTTTTGCAATATTTTGTACACTTATCAAAGAATTGACCTTTACGGCACCTTGTGCACTTTCTAAATAAGAGAATCTGCGAGTTTCATGTGTTTGAGAACAAAAGTGAATTCAAAAATAAATCGGAAAACAAGCAGTTTGAATCGAAATACACCCTTAATAGCGAAAATTCTCCGATTAAGTAATCAAACAGAACTTTAAAAGTTGATGGGATCCAGAACAATTGAACCACCCTTCTTGGCTACGCCACTGTTTGCATGCGTTGTGCTCAGATCGTGTTATTTATCATACTTAAGGGTGTATTCGATTCCAGGCTACTTATTTTCCTACTCATTTTAAAATTCATTTTTGCTCTGAAATGTATCAAATTGGCTGATTCTCTTATTCAGAAACTATACAATGTGCAATGCTTGTCAAATTTTTTGATAAAGATAGAATATATTGCAAAAAAACTGACTTTTTTTTTCAACTGACGTCAAAATTGACGTTTTAAACCAAATTTCCCGAAACTAAAAAGTTGGAAGCGAAAAAATGATCATACTACGGAAATCATTGTTTATAAATTAAGTTCTAATAAACTGAGCGAAAAATGAAAACACGCGGCCTCTAATAAAACTCTTCAAAAATCACGTCAGTAAGTTTCATGTTTTCACCTTTGAAAATGAATGTGGAAATAAATTTGAAAATCTCAAACTGTTTAAGGTAAAAAGTATTTTTTTGTTAACAAACACCCTTAACACAAGCGTAACACAACTTGCACTTGATGGTTAGCACTGCATGCATCATGTCCAGATCACGTTATTTATCATACTTAACACTACAAAAACATGTAGTTTAAACCAGAAAAAATTGTTTTATTAAATGCGTGGTGTTTTAAATGCAGCAGTAACATAAAATCTACTTAATTTCATTCGTCAAATAAATTTCTGGTCCGTACATTCTTTTTATTTATTTATTTTATTTTATTTTATTTTATTTTATTTATTTATTTATTTATTTATTTATTTATTTATTTATTTATTTATTTATTTTATTTATTTATTTATTTATTTATTTATTAATTTTATTTTATTTTATTTTATTTTATTTTATTTTATTTTATTTTATTTATTTATTTATTTTTGAAAAAGTCCGAGGTTGGTATGTTTGTTATATAAAGTTTGTGTCTGATAATAAAGTAAAAATAAAATGTGCACCTTTTTTCTTGTGTTTACTTGCTATTAAATTTTCGTGTGTGTTTATATTAAAAGAAAAAATTACATCTTGCAAGATAACCCGCATATGTTTCAAAATATTTAATTTAACTCAATCATCCTTATTTGTTTTAATTAAATGCAGAATATTACTAACAGCACATAACGCAAATATTAATTTTACATTAAGTTCTCATATTAACTTTCACTGTTCTCCTAGAATGGACAATATTATTTCAGTTGTTTACGAAAGTAGTACCTCAAGCTGTATCAACATGAAGTTCACATATCGTATGCAAAAAGCCCTGAGGACAAAACATTGAATTTCCATTTGATTGATAAGATATCCTGTTTTGTCGGTTTAGAAATTAAACATTCAGTGTTAATTTAACCTTTAAACCATTGTCTTGTTCTTAATTTGCGCTTTGATATAGCTGAATAATTGCCCCCAAGGACATCTTATCAAATAAAGCGTTTAGATCTGCTTCTGTATAATTAGAATAAATGAATTAGTTGAAGGTGAAAACTGTTTCTGTATTAGTTAGACAAGTCAGATTTAATAGGAATACACGTTTCTCTAAAGAATGTTGCATGCAAAAATATTATTAACTTTGTCGAAAATGGTAAATTTTAATTGATGTAAAAAAGATACGAGGGATGATCCAAAAAAAAGTTTACAAGGCATAGGAAAAAGTATTTCTTAACAATAGATACAAGATACAAATGGCAATCAAGAGACACATCTGGCCTTTACTTTTCCACATAGTCGCCAAACCTATTTAGGCATTTGTCAGAACGTTAGACCAACCTTTTTATCCCGTCTTGGTAGTAATCAGGTCCTTGCTCATTGAGCCATTTCTCGGCAGCTGTTTTCACTGCATCGTCTGAGGTGAACCGTGTTCCAGATAAGTTTCGCTTCAACACCGGAAAAAGGAAATAGTCACTTGGAGCGAAATCGGGACTGTATGGGAGGTGATTCCAGACATCCCACTGGAACCTTTGCAGCAATTCTAAATCTGGCGAGCTGTATACGGCCTAGAATTGTCATGCAGAAAAATGACGTATAGCTCAACGATTTTTGTGTGAATTTCGGATGCGGTCACATTCTTGGCCCATAAGAATCGAATTACGGCTCGCACCTCTATGCGAGACCACTTTTCTAGATGTCGTATCATTACTGTCGCTCTTACGTGTCTGCGTACTGACGCTACTTACTCGTAGAAACGCTGTAGGACAACTAGAGCCATGTGTCAACGACTCTGGATGGAAATATTCGCTCCACAATAATTACGTTTCAAATGCTTCTGCTTGTAAACTTTTTTTTGGATCAACCTACGTACATCATGTTGCAACTCATATTGGTAAAATATTTAATTAATAAAAATAACCCTGTACTTCTATAACAACACAAGTGCACAGTCGTAAAATACAGTTATTCAGCCAGAACTATAGTGCAGTTCAGTTGAAATCAAATAAGCTGAAACCCTTTTTTTTTCCATTTTAACTAGAATAAAAATAAATTACCGCAATTTTTCAACAGATTTTCTTTCCTTTTGATAATCTACGAAATTATCCATTTCCATGCGTTTCACTTAATTTGGATAGTTTGACGCAAAGGAACCATTTGCATAAATATTATATACAATTTTGAATAACGTGACATAAAAGATAAATCAATTTATTGAAATAAATACCTTTCAGTGCAGATTCATAGATTCAATTAAATTATATATTTAGCAATAAATTGGAACATTCAAAGTATTTTTATATGTGTAAATGCATTTTACCAAATTAAAAAATAATTTGTATTTTAAAACAAACCTTTTAAAGTCACATAAAGGCGTCACTTAAATTTTATATAATATATTTTAGAGCTCATATTTTGAATTTATGAGAGATGTGTGTAAAAAAGAATCAGTGAATAAAGTTTTATATCTTTCATGTTGAAGATAACTTTTGCACATGCTATTATAAATAGAACAAAAATAAGGTGATGAAATACATAATACAAAAACGCATTTTTAATTAATTGCATGACGTCACTCAAAATTTGATATCATTATTTTTAAAATTCATATTTAAAATTCTTAGAGCCATAAGATATTTAGCTGTGTCAAAACTTTTAACCCGTTAAGGGTTTTCTGTATTAACAATATCGCAATAAAAAAGGTATTTCCTTCAAATATATTCAATTTAAAACTCAAAAATATTAATTAAACTATGTCTGTAAGGTGTAGGTACCACCCACTGATTGGTTTACGTCTTCAAAGCCCGCCATATTTTATTTTCATTACTAAGCCTACAAACAATTTCAAAGCTGCCAATTCGCAGAATTACATGACCTTGAATCGTATGTTTGCAAACAATATACATCAATAATACATGAAAAAAAAATTAAAAGGCATGTATACAAAATTTGTAGAAACATAGTAGATTCATCAGACCCTGTATTTGCATATAAATAATTAAATTTAATACAAAATTACAACATTAAAACATGTAAAAAATTAATTAAAATGAATATAATTGAATTTTGTACAACAAAAATGGAGAATCTTCAGACCCACAAATACTTTGGAACGACAAATAAAGTGTGTGGTTTCATCTTCGTATTAGCCATGAAAAAGCAAAATAATACGAATTTGGGACTACCAACACACATTAAACCAAAATAAAATGGTGAAAAAAAATGAATTTAAATAACACTATTAAAATGGACAGAAAAAAAAAAAAAAACATACCAGACATTGTAGTTGCTCCTAACATGATGTTTCGAAAAATATATTGATATGATTATAAATTGATAATTGCATTTTATACCTATTAGCGTAGTTTGCCTAGAAATTAAGTTAATCGCTATAAATAAGTATTATGTTGCTATATTCGTCAACTGGAGTTCAGAAATGCCATTTGGCAGCAATCGTGTTCAAACATATGCTGCATCGGGTCAGATTATTTGCTTTTATCCTCACCCGACATGACCTGCGGTTCGAGTTGGGTTGACTTCTACTTTTTTGCTGAAGATCAGATTCCGGTCTGATTGACTTTCATTGTTTAGGGTTCGGTTCGGTTTCGGGTTGGATTTTGACCTTTGTGGGTCCATTTCGGATGGATCCAATTTTTCAAAATAACATCCACGATTTTTTTTTTCAGATAATAATCTGTATAATAATCGGACTTTCATTATGGACACTCCCAAAAAGCGAACATCTCTATTTAGCGAACACTTTTTCAATTCCTAACACTTATATATTTTTACGCTTAAATCTCAAGAATAGTGAGTACCTCTCAATCTACACACATATAATATGCGTATACATGTATAAACTATTGCGGTATGTGGATTTTTTAGTGTACCAAAAACGAAATATTCGTCATATTTTTCATATTCCGACGGAAGAAAAAATGGTTCTTAAAGAAAAAACTGTCCTTGATCAAATTTCTTACAAACAATTTATTTCTCATTCAGTAAAATGAATATATACTTATTCATATTCAAATACGTATTTATTTCCATCTGAAACATAGTTCTGCTCAATCTCAGCAATCAGACTTTCAAAAATACTAAATGTACCAAGGAATAGTCTAGATTCTAGGGTGAACCCGACTCGAAGAAAGAAAATTAATCATCCTGATCCGAAAAAAGAAAAATAAAGGCAACCCGACATGATTCAGATTTCAATTGAATAATTGCGAGATTGCTGCTATTCAGAAGTTTTATTACATTTGCATACTAAAGAATTACAGATTTGTCTATTTTTCTACATAAAAGGTAAAATTGGCTCTAGAGATATAATTAAATATTATTTTTCATAATTACACTAAAAAAAAGAAAATTACACTAAATTTTTTTGATTTCGGGTTCGAGTCAGATTCAGGGTTGAAGTATTTTGGGCTCGAATCGAGTTGCAAGACACCGAAAAATTGCTTTGTCTGGTTATACAATTACAAAAAAAATATTTTATTTTATTTTATTTTATTTTATTTATTTATTTATATATATATATATTGCAACAGTGGGGTCGGGTTGGACAGCGGGTTGTCTTCAAATGAATTTTTTTAGATCCAGTACAACCAAAGCCGCGCATAGGAACAAACACACACGCACATATCCGGTGAATACAATAGTTTCTTTCAATTGTGACTTTTGAAATTAGAAATGAAACTAGTCGTTGGAGGCCACCGTAATACTTACCCATCATTTATATGCATATGAAAATAAAACAAGTGAAAACTATTCATACAATGTATTTCAATTCCAAAACTAAATTTAAATATTGTATATATATCTAGTAATACTCTGTTAATGAATTGCTGATGCACCAATTTCAACAAATTATATAAAACCCCAAACTACTCAAGAAGTACCAAACTGCGTAAAAGAAACAACCTTATAACTCCAAAAATAATAATCATATTAACTAACAGTTTACTGCGTCGGATTAAGCGTCTCATTTTCAATCAAAATATACCTCTGAATTGAAATTTGAATGAAATACAGGGTCATGAAAAATCGAAGAATGGTGAAAACAGGATTACAAATATCTCGACAACAAATAATCCAATCGACTTCGTTCTTTATGCAAAATTTGTGTTTTTTTATTGCCTTTAATATGCATTCCTTAAAAAAAAAAAAAAAAAAATCGAAAATTTTTATATACCTTTCATCAGAACGAATTTTTCGAGAATCCGGAAAAAATAGTTCCGGATAATCGAGGTTGCTGATATTCAATAAGCTTTGTCCCATTCTTACATACTAAGTACACACAAGATTTCAAGTCTCTATCTCAATTTGTTCTTGAGATAGAGCGTTTACAGACAGACAGACAGAAGACAGACAGACGGACGGCAAATTTTTTTTTCTAAAAATATGTTTTTCAAAATCTCCAGTGTCTAAAACGTGTAAATCAGTGAAAAAAATTTTTTTCGATTTTCAAAACGATTGCAAGACTTACCCTATACTACGTATGATGGGTAAGTAAAATGCATTGATAAATAAAGTGTGGTAACTGAAAGGTTAAACGGTTGAACAGAATAAACTCTAACTAAACATTTGTTAAAATAAATCACAAATCCGATCATTTATCTTTGACGCAGCAACCCGTATACTTCCAAGATTTCAAACAATTGGCCGCAATTATTTTCCGGGTGAAATCTCATGTCATGTTGAAAAGAGATAAAAGGTTCATCTAAATGTCATTAATCAAACTCTAGGGGAATACGAGATTATAGAAATGTAAGATTTTCAGCTTGGAAGACTTAACTTACAATGATAAGAAGACTAGTAAGTTGGTAAAAATGTTATTTTTACATGTAATAAATTTCAAGTGAATTGTGTCAAAGAATTACCATCGAAAAATACTTCTTTAATAAAACGAAGTTTTCTTATTTTTTTATTTTCCTTTTTCGGTGCGTTCGCAGTCATATAAATATGCATCATCTATAGTCATTGACTGGTCTGTCCATCTATCCGCATAGAATAGCGCAAAAACTACTCAACTAAATGGTTTGAAATTTAATATATAGAACCATTGCGCAATTTTGCTGAGTCATTTCAAATTTTATGAAAATCGAATCGAAACTTTAAAAAGATGTTCATAAAAGTTTCCTTCATTCTACTAAATCGTTACATACGTCATTAATTCAATGATATTCCATGATAGGTAGTGACTCTAGCTTGCCATGGTGATGACGTTCTATTTAAGATGGAGTCCTAATATGTCCCTGTGACTGAATTTAACATATGCAGTGGCAATAAATTTTGCAGTCATATACTTTTGCGTAAGAGTGCAACAGCTATTGCGCCAAGAAATGAATATTTATAAAACTAGTTATAGTACGAACGCACCTCATTTGCCACGTTTAACGTACAATTAGCTTGTTTGTTTAGCCTGTCAACAACGCCGGAAATGTTAAGAGGCTTATAAAGCGGTTTTCAATGCAATACTTTCTAATACGTTATCACATACTTTAAACGTAAAAACATGAAATTGGTAGACATGTGCAATGAAAATATTGTAATCTTATAGTGCTTTGTGTTATCCGATAAATATATCGCACTTTCAATTACAAACAGTTGCCCTTTGATGATGACTGTTTTCAGATATTTGTGTTAAAAAAAGGGGTTTAAAACAATTAAAAAGACAGAATTTCGCTAAAAGATTCTTTGTATTATTAAAAAATAGAAAACTCTATTTGATTTCAAAGTTTCTAAATAAATGAATTCTCTCATTTTATGCGTTTATGTATAAAAATTATTTTCGAATAAAAATGAATAATAAATGAATTTGGTAGACATGTGCATTAAAAATACTGTAATCGTATGGTGTTTTGCGTTTTTCGATAAATGTATCACATTTTCAGTTAGAAATAGTTGCTCTTTGATGATGACCGTTTTCCGATATTCACGTTTAAAAAAATAATTTGAAACTCCCAACAAGAGCGCATTTTCCGAAAAGATTCTTTGCTTTATCGAAAAATAGAATTCACTATTCGATTACAGGGTTTCTAAATTTAAAAAAAAAAATTCTCATTTTATGCATTTCTGAATAAAAATGAATTTCGAAAAAGAATGAATAATAAGGGAATTTTGAATAAAAATTAATGAAAATAAATGTAGAATAAAAGTGAATATTTATTTTGAAAATTGCCTTTAAAATGTAATACAAGAGTGAGAAACAAATGTGACGATACTTTTTTAAAGAAAATCATAAAAAAAACCTCGAAATGTCTCAAAAATGTACATTTCTTTTGAAAATTGCTTAATATTTAAACAGACAAACGAATAAAAGAGGGAAAGAAAGAAAATAAATGAAAAAATAAAAAAAAAAATGAATAAAAAAAAGAGAGGTATAATTTGTAAATTTTAGATGCGTAAAAGAAAAACCTATAAAAATGCCGCTTTGAGCCATCTTAAAAGAGGCTAAAATATATTTATTTGTTTTTCCATTCTTTTCTTTTTTCTTACTTAATATTCATTTGGCTCTAGAAGGTACAATTTATATTCAACTCGCATTGTTTTCATTACTATATTCCCTTTCATTACAAACGTCACAGTCCAAAGGTTCAGTTTTACTTTCCTTTGATTTACTTTCGAATGAAAATAAGCATTACTTAAAAAAATAATAATAATAAGACGATGGAGATACAATTAAAATTAGAATGAAAAGCTTTGGTCATTAAAAAGTACTTTTAAGATTTTAAAGCTTTATAACTATCTAAATAATATAGGTTTTTTTTCACAAACAATACACAAAAAATATTCTTTAAAGCTTTTAGCAAGAAAAATTATAATTTATGTTAAATATATAGCAGTATTTTTTTAATCTCAGAAAAATATGACTGTTATTAGATTTTTATAAAAAAAGAAGTTATACGCAAGAACAACCGCAGTTTATCTTATTACGTTTACAAATTTTTTTAACTACATTTGTCTCTTGTAAAAATACCATTTTCAATAAGAAATTTGCAGTAATAAAATTGTACACGCAGTAATTCATTAAGCATCTGTGATACATTGTAAATATGTGCACAATTTTTTCCAGCTTCAAAAAGTACCGCAATATTACAATGCATTTCAAACAATAACATTCAATAGATCGTGGTATTTTAAAAAGTTTTTGAACTTTCCTGTAAACAAATAATAAATGCTATATACGCTACTTTTTATAACGAATTCTTTCTAATAGATCTATTCACCAAATGTCATTTATATCGTATAACAATAGCATTTATACAATATAACATAATATTATAATTTACCATGCATAATAATTGTATAACATGCATCATTTTCCTAATGTTTAAAGAAACACGTCTTTATTAAAACAATTCCCGCCCATGAAACGTAATGTGTGAAATTTTTTTGTGTGTTGCCATAAACGAATTATAGATACTATAATTTTTAATAAGTCAAGTGCTGCAACGAAACTCAAAACATACATCCGCTTTGTTGTAAATCAAATAAACTTCAATACACATACGGATGCTTTATATACAGATCAAGCATGCAGTAATGAGAGGCTCGACAAATGAAAAGGATAGACATGAAAAAGATACGATGATATAAACACTTATTAACTTTGTTTTAAAAAGTGAAAAATAGAGGGTATCCAGAAATATTGTAACAAACTTTAAAATAAGGTAAGGAACATCACAAAGATTTAGATTTGCATAGCAACCCATGGTCGGAAACGTTTTCCTGGTCCGGTAGTGAAGACACAAAACACAATCAAGACAAGACACGAATAAGAGATAGAAACATATTTGTTTTCCTTATTACAGCAAAACACTAACGAAAAAAAACATTAAAGAGACAACGATCGCCAACAAAGTAGGTGTTCGAAATTAGAAACCCTCGCCGTGATGTATGGAAGCGCATCTCTGGCGCATGAAAGATCTAATACCAGGAGTGTCCCTCACTTTCCCTGCAGCTGCCACGATGCAGGCAACAAGGTCCTCAGCACTTTCTAGCATTATCTTAGCATTTTTGCAATATTAAGGAAAATAAACATGTTTCTTCCTCTTATTCATATCCTGTGCTATCTTATTCGGGTTATTATGCAAATCTGTTTGCTTGTGATGTCCCCAACTTCCCCTTAAAATTTGTCCCAATATTTCTGCAACACCCTGTAGATATCTTATTTTTGATTTATCAGTGTACTTATTGCTTTGATAAATAGCAAAGCTTGGAAGGTATTCTCTCGTCTCTAATACAGTCTTTCTTGAAAAGAGAAAGTAAGGAGAGGCTTAAGATAAAATAAAAAAGTTAGGGGACACTAATCTCTCCTAGCCCCCATCAACTATACTAAAGGATAAATCCTTGAAGCGTATATATTTTTAATTTCATCTATTTATATACTTTTTCACTTTTTTAGTTCACTTTATAAAAAGTTTATACTTTTTTAAAAAAAGTTCTCACCAACTGTGTCATCTCGGATAGATTTGTAAGGGAAACCAGCATAAAATAAAACATACAGCATTTTATTTACTTTTGATTATTTCTTTAGAGTACGATTACTTTTTTCATTATTTTAGCAAAATTCATTGTTTAAAAAACACTCCAGTATAATAATAATAATAAAAAAAACAGAGTAAGCAGCCAAAAATGTAAATTTCTCTTGAAAACATATTTTAATATTCATGTAACGAAAAATACGAAAAAGAAAAAAGCTGAATTAAAAGCATTCTAATTTACATGTTTCAGGTGCGTAAGATACTTGTAAAAGCGTAACCTTTCAAATATTGTAAAAAAAAAAAAAAAAAAAAATGTTTGTTTGTATTTTCAATTATTTTTCTTTTCTTAGTTAATTTTCTCCAGACGGTGCAATTTTGATTCAGCTTACATTCTTCCCTTACAATATTCCTTTTTTTAGAAATGCCACAGTTCAAAATTTTAGTTTTAGACTCCTTTATATGCTTTACTTTTAAATTATTTTTACTTATTTCAAATCAACTTTATACTTATTCCTAGTAAATTCTGATAAAAACATTTTATTTCCTTTAATATTAAAAAAAAAATCTTCTATTTATTATATCATAATTGCTTTCGTAAATAATAGATCACGAGCCAGCTAAAAGGTTAATGTGATGTGTGATAACAAAATCGTATACTTTAATGTGAATACACACACACACAAAAACAAATGTATATACATTTATAAATATCGAGTCAATAAAACCTATTTCTTTAAATATTGAATTTAGACGCAATTTCGTGACATAAGTTGCAACCTCTGGGAGTTCTATTTGAGAAAATACAGAAACTACATTGTTATACAGCCCTACGTAAGGTAAAAATTTCAGTTAGTAAATTCTCCTTACACATTTTTGAATGAAACACAAAAAATTACATTTTGATCAGTACAAAACACATAAACCTGCGCCGTTTAAATAATTCGTCAGGTTTTAAGGATTAGACATAAATTGAAATGCTCCTAACTCAAGAATTGCGATGAAAATTTTTATTTATTCTCTATTTTCTCAATATATGTCATATTATCTGAATTTATGTGCTATTTCTATTTTATTTCATTTGCCAAACAGGAACATTTATATTAAAAAAATGTAAATGTCTTAAATCAGCTTTTAATAATGCATAAGTTTGTGGATGATTCTTATTTTGCATTCCAAATGCATCAAAATCACATTGCTGAGGGGCATGCTAAAGTGAAGTCTAGTCATGAATTTTTACATCTAATATCTCTGTCAGTTTTAAAGGTATAACAGTGCAATTTTAGGTGCGTTTGTAGTAATATAAATATGTACACCTATAGTCGTCGTCTGATTCGTCCATCCGTCTGTCTGTCTGTCATAAAAAAAAGCGCAAATACTAACTAACCGAATTGTTCGAAATTTAATATACAGAACTGTTGCAGAATTTCATTGTCTTATTTCAAATTTTATGCAAGTCAAATAAAAATTTAAAAAGATATCAATAAAAGTTTTCTTCATTTTATTAAACTTTATCCTGCGTAAGAAATTCAAGATAACCCACGATAGGAATGATTCTATGTTGCCATGGCGATTACGTCCTATTTAAGATGGAATCGTATTATTTCCGTATTACTGAATTCAATATATACAGTGGTGGTCAAAATTTTAAGAAAAGGGCAAAAAATTGTCAAATCTTGACTACATTTGGCTGGAAACTTATGCAAATTTAATGGCAGGAAACCAATGTAAAATGAAGAATATTTTTATAAGTTTTCATGGAAATATGTGGAAAATTCATATTTATAAAATATATTATGAATTTATACAGCCTCTGATATGGACAAAATTATAAGAAAAACTATATTTATGTGTTCTAAAAAGTAAATTTTGCATATTTTTTGTTCTGCACACGGAACTTCAAGACGATATAAATGCGTAGTATGCGTTTGGGATCGTGATATTCTGTTTTTCAGTCATGCCGTTGGGTACGAAGCTTTCGGAGTTTGAAAAAGGGAAAGTGGATGCATTTAAAAGTTCAGGTTTTTCTGTACGCCATATTGCGACAAAGCTTAATAGATCAAGAACGGTTATTTACAATTATCTTAAAAATCCCGGTAAATATGGACGGCAAAGACATACAGGTAGGCCATCTTCTGCTTCTATACGGGAGAAAAGAATGATAACAAGGCAAGCTTGCTCCAAAAAACAAACGTCAACAGAAATAAAACGCGAATTGAACTTAGGATACAGTGCTCGAACTGTTCGACGTGTTTTACAAAAAGAAAAAAATGTTCTTTATGGTAAACATATGTCAAGATCGTCTCTTACAAAAGCTCATAAGAGACTGAGGATGGAGTTTGCCAAAAAATACATTACTATGAGGAATAATTGGAATGATGTTGTCTTTTCCGATGAGAAAAAGTTTAATTTGGATGGACCAGATGGTTTTAGCTCAGGGTTAGCTTTAGATGGGGTGGCTCAGTAATGGTCTGGGGAGCTTTCGCAGCTGGTAGAACTACTCCAATAGTTTTTGTGCAGAGTAAAATGAAATCTGAGAGCTATATTGATGTATTGAGCGATAATCTTTTACTGGAAGCACCGTTAATAACTAGAGGAGACTATTTTTTCCAGCTGGACAATGCCTCAGTACATGTTTCTCAAACGTCAAAATCGTGGTTTGATGCTAATTTTGTGAAACTACTTGATTGGCCAGCCAGAAGCCCAGATCTGAATCCAATGGAAAATCTGTGGGGTATTTTGGCACACGAAATATACAAAAATGGCACGCAATATAAAAGCAAGCAAGAGCTGATGTTCTCCATCGAAAACGCCTGGTCAAAAATTTCCAAGAATGTTCTTAAGGAACTGTCTAATTCCATGACGTCAAGACTTTTGAAAGCAATTGAGAAGAAGGGGGAAATTATTAATTATTAGTGTGTTTTAGGCAAAAAACATTCACTGTTCTTATAATTTTGTCCAATTTTCGATCAATGATATATTTTGTTAACTATCGCAAAACATTCGTATTTTGCATTTTTCAATGTTTTGAATTTTACAATATATCTAGCATAAAAAAGTATTTTATGTATAAATTTCACTTTATTTAGTTCATAAATAAAATTACCACCACTGTAGATTCGTAACAAATTTTGTATCCATGCATTTTTTCATAACAGTGTAATAACTATTGTACCAAGATCTCAATAAGACTAGTCATAGTACGAACGGATCTCCTTCGCCATGTTTCATGTACAAATTGCTTATTTAATTTTATTATCACTACTATTATATAACTTGTTTTATTCTATAGTTATTAATTAAATTTTTTTGATTTATTGTTATTCACATTAATGTATATATATATATATATATATATATATATATATATATATATTGGTTTCATTGGTTTATTGTATGGTAATATCTGAATTACTTTGGTTATACTATTTATAAAAGTATATATATATATGGTATTCAAAAACGAGGTTTTCGCCGTATTGGCGTCAGAAAAAAATATCGCAAATGTGGTGCTTATATGACATTTGTGCCAACCCTGTTTATTAAAGTTAATGTTGTCCTTTTGCTCAATATTGGAAAAAAAATGTATTGTCATTTGTGTCATTTCTGGTAGATCCATAAGAAAAACGAGGGTAAGATGTGACTTGTACACATTTTATTGGTTTTTTTTCCTTCTCTTTTGACAGATATACAAATCATACAATAATGTTATCTCTATCATTCATATTTGAAAGGTAACATAAAAACAAATTGTAATAGAAACAGTGGTTATAAAAACTGAAAGCTAAAAAATGACGCAATAAATAATATATAAGAGGACCCCAGAAGCCAAGGGGTATAAGTGACAAAATTGAAAAAAATGAGTTAAGTGCACAGGGTATCTGGAAATATGCTTTTTTCATTTCAGGTAAAGAAATATAGGTCATTTTCTGATTATTTGGGGAGTTATAGAGATAAACCACTTTTTTCGAAAAACAAACGATATTGATTAATTATACATTTAAAGAAAATTATACTCTATTTTTTTAACAGTTATTGAAATGAGAGTTCAAAGATTAGAATGCAACAAGCAGATGTTTCCTATTTCAATTTATTCAATTGTTATTGATGTTCCAATTTAACATCAATTATCTTTAAACTCAATTTACTCCAAATCGACATTTTGTCACTTGTACCCCTTGGCTTCTGAGGTCGTCATATATGGTATTAGAAAACGAGGTTTTCGCCGTATTGGCGTCAGAAAAAAATATCGCAAATGTGGTGCTTATATGACATCTGTTCCAACCCTGTTTATTAAAGTTAATGTTGTCCTTTTGCTCAATATTGAAAAAAAAAATGTATTGTCAGTTGTGTCATTTCTGGTAGATCCATAAGAAAAACGAGGGTAAGATGTGACTTGTACACATTTTATTGTTTTTTTCTCCTTTTTTGACAGATATACAAATCATACAATAATGTTATTGCTATCATTCATATTTGAAAGGTAACATAAAAACAAATTGTAATAGAAACAGTGGTTATAAAAACTGAAAGCTAAAAAATGACGCTATAAATAATATAGATATATTTAATGTAACTTACTTTCATTACTTGAATTTTCAAGGATCAGAGAAATAAAATGCATTTACCTGAAAAAGAAAGAAAAATGTTTATTCATATGCCACTGATCCGAATGAAACAAGAGTTAAAAATTTTTAATAAAGCATTTTTTTAAATATAAAACAAAGTACAGTAAAACCCCGATAATTCGGATTAATTGGGACCAGACACAATCCGGATTATCCGGAGAGTTAGAAAAAAATGAAATAAAATAAAACATACTTACAGAAAGTCACCTTTATGTTTAACTTACTGATTATTTACAAACAGTAAAAATGTTTACTTTGTAATTAAAAAGTTTGTAATTTTTTGCTGTGCCAGTTTTCTGTACCTTTTGCGAGTCGTACAGTCACGCATTCGCTTGAGCATTAGTTCGCTGGGTGTAGTTTAAATAAAAAAGCTTAACGTATTCTTCCAAAAAGATTTCAGAAAAAAGTTTTTTTTTTTTTTTTTTTTTTTTTTTTTTCAAATTCAGAATACGACGTTGAAACAAGTTAATGCTATGGAAGTTAGCCAAATCGCTTCTCAAACTAGGAAAAAAAAATGACCAAACCAATCCGGATTAATGGGGTGCGAGTTATTGGGATTCTACTGTACTACTTAAGTAAAATTGGCATAATAATAAAGTAAGCGAATAGTAAGCAATAAATGTAAGCGTCTCGTATAATGTTATATCAAAACTAATTTAATTTACATTAAAAGGTTTAGGGATGCACAAAATTTCAAATTTTCTAAAACACTTTTATTGCATTAAAATTTTCTGGGTTTTTTTCTGCTTAAGATGACGTTTAAATAAGGTTTCTGTTTTAACTGTAACTAAAACAGCAGATATTTTTTTTTTCTTTTGGTTTGGTTTGGTTTTAAAATCTAGCTTTTAGAAATGGCCGTCATGGAAAGGACTTTTTTCGAAAATGCGCTCTTCATTTTGATGGGTTTTTTCAACATTTATCCTATTTAAATTTTTATAAGTCAAGAATTGCTAAAGATAAATATTTCAAACTTGGAACGCGTGTTTATAAATTGTTTTACCTTTATTTTGATTCAGCAAGTTTGGAAAAATATTAATTTTTGAAAATATGATTTTTTAAGTTACATATTTTTATTAAATATATGAAATTTCCATTTAAATTAATATTTTTAAAAATTCTGAATTAAAAATTAAAGTTTATATATTTCTGTTTGTTTAAATGTAAAAAAAAAAAAAATTGAAATTTTACAAATAATATTTCGAGTTATACCGATTTTAAATTGCGCCACTTTTTTCATAAATTTTAAATTTTAAACTGAATTAAAAGAAATTATGATAAGTTTTACTATGTGATTTTGTTTACAAAAGATGCGGTCACCATCTGCGGCAACCATCACGATTTTTTTTTTTTTTTTTTTTTTTTTTTTTTTTTTTTTTTTTTAAACATTTTAACTCAATAAACAAAAAATATTTTAAAATGTGACCTGGACTCCTTTAATGTTAGTCAATTTTACTATAAAAAATGATTTTCCAAATACTTACGTAATAATCATGAAAATAAATATGAGGGGTTCACATGCATAGAAGATAAAGTTCATTAAAAAAAAAAAAAGATATTTCATTTAGAAGGAAGGTGCATAAAATCTGTTTCATCCACTCCAAGAATGAACCAAATCTCTTTTCATATAACTTCCCTATTTATGTCATCTTTTTACAGACTTGATCTCCGTGGGAGTGAGTAAAACAAATTTTATCCACCTTCTAAATGGACTCTTTCGTCTGTCTGTTCGTCCGTCCGACTGTCCGTCTGTCCGTACGTCAGTCTGTCTGCATATAACAAAGCAAAAACTACCCAACCGAATCGTTTGAAATTTATAATACATAATTATTACATAATTTTGTCGAGTCATTCAAAATTTTATGGAAATCGGATGCATAGATCAATTACAGGGACAATCAAAAGAATTCTGTTACATTACGATCAATGGGGGAAAAGTTTCAAATGCGTTTTAATCATTTGAAATTTAAAATGTATAATTATTACATAATTTTGCCGAGTCATTTCAAATTTTATAAAAATTGGATGCATACATCAATTACAGGGACAATCAAAAGTATTCCTTTACATTACGGCCAATGGGGAAAAAGTTTCAAATGCATTTTAATGGTGTGCATTCGAACATAATAAAATTAACATGAACCTATGAAGTATATATATACCAAAATATACATTCTTTACAATCTGTGATGCAAAAAATATTTATTATTAAATTACAGGGTCACACAAAAGTATTCCACTACATAATGCTATACGGAGAAACACTGTTTGAGGCATGTTTTAATGATGTTAAACTATTTCACATTTTATGAAAATGATATACGTTGCTGAGGTGTAATAAAGTTACTTTCTGTATATTTACAAGAACACGAAAAAGATTTCGACCACTATAGTGTATCCGAAGTACTGTCTACTATGACAGCAAGATCTGAATATTTTTAAAACTTCGTTATCGTACGAACGCACCTTATGTGCTACGCTTCACGTGCAATTTCCAACTTGTTTTTTTCTCAAAATTTTTGCGAAATTATAAAATCCATGGGTAATCCATTCTCTTAAGTCTCATGTAAAATTACAGAGATTAGAAAAATTGAGATTCTGTTAAGTAATAGAGAACTTATTCGATAAATTTGAATAATAGACTCTGTAAATTGACATCGTTAAAAATGGTACTACTTGGTTATCCCGTCGACCAATTTTGCCAAATTATATAAACCGCCAAAATATTAGCCAAATTATACATGTTGTCATATTTTTTATTTTAAATAACGAAAAAACAAATACAGTGGAACTCGTTAAAAACGAGCACAAAGGGACCGTAACATTTACTCGTTAAATCCGAGTGCTCGTAATAAACGGGTCCTTAAGGCAGGCACGCAACCAGAAGGAAGGGGGCGTTAGGAAGTCAAATGATTGAGTTTACTTAAAATTTAATTACTACTTACGAACTTTAATTACATTAATTAATTTAATTAAATACTTTACAATTTTTTTCTCAATTTAATTACAATTAACCCGGACTTGTGAACCCTCCCTATAGACATTGTAATGTTGAATGAATTTTTCCTACAAAAGTATTAGACCACGGAGAAGTAAAAAAACACAAAATCAATCAAACAAACAAAAAAAAACTAACAAGACAGAAAAATATTGCTCGCTAAAACCGGGTCTTGCTCATTAAAAGCGATTTCTGTTCCATAGACTTAACGTTGATCCAACCAAATATTCTCGCTTTTCTCGGTAAATCCGAGTTCTCGTTAAATCCGTGCTCGCTATAAACGAGTTCGACTGTAATTAGTAAAATATTGATAAAAATACAAGTAAAATGTCGAAATAAAAATCACTTAATGGCGTTTTAAACACGTGTATCATATTTAATGTCATTGAATGTGACATTCACGATCATCCATTATTAGCATTTATCTTATAGTTTGGCGACAATTTTTTGGTCGCTGGGATAACCAAGTAGTACCTTAAAAATATACATGACTCGGTAAATTTACTTGAAATTATAATAATTTAATGTAATTTTTGAAATTAGTTAATCACTCATTCTTCAGTGATCTCAAAGATTTTTAATTTTATAAGCAAATTAGAACTGCTGTGTGATTTCATTTTTACACAATTTGTTCTCAGCTGCTCTCAGGTTTGAACCACAGACCTTTTGACAGTGGGATAACATCTTACCGTCTAAATTACAGAAGCTGCTGTTGTGTATAAAGTGTGTTTTTTGTGATTAAGTGGGCAAAGTGATGATTGAACTGCAAAGTGATTGTCAATAAAAATCCCCACAAATTCTCAGAAGTTAAAATAATAATAATAATAATAATATTAAAATAAAATAAATTTTTTTCTTTAATATGTCTAATAAAATTCAAAATAATTTTTAAAGTGTATATTTTTAATTCCAAGTTTTAACAAAGATAAAAATAGTTTTAAATAAAGACATGAAAATACCTACAGGGTTGTAAAATGATGACTGAGAAACTCAATCGAATGCATTTGTTGCGAATTCCTCTCGGACTAAATGATTAGTCCGGCAGCGTATGAGAAAAAATTCACCCACTGAACCAATCTAAGTGATTAAATAATATTTATTTACAAAAAAGTCTTATTTAAATTATAAATCAGTCGGTTGCGCATTTTTTTAGCAGTGGGTTCTGAGTCTTGCGCGAGTGCTCAGGGAACACAGAAAGTTTCTAATAGAGTCAAATTATAGAGTCTTACAGGTCTAAGATTCACAACTTCACTTGATCATATGTACGAGCGTCTCCGTGGACTTCGACGAATTTTCGCTCTTTCCCTCCTCACTGTACAAGGAGATTCTTTCTCCAGAATTCTCACTGGACTGCCTGTTTAGTCCCAGGCTTCCACACCAAAAAACTGTCTCTTCTCCTTTCGTGTCCTCCCTTGAAAAAAACTCGATTAGGGAGGGACCTTGTAGAACCTATCAGAAAGCTTACACATGATGTCAACCTTAAATTCTTCTAGAATTGGTTCCCTAAAAAACTGAGGCCATGCACAAACTACCGTGAGAAAATCTAACACCTGTCGCACTTCAAAATAAAAGCATTCCGCGGCATCTTTTGACAAATTGTGAGAAAGATATTTGCTGTCTAAACCAAAGTGTTCTCTTGTAAACGAAAATTTCAACTTGAGTGGCCCAAAATATCTAAGAAATAGTACAAGGATGAATTCCCACGTAGGCAATCCAATCTGTAAAGTTCAATTCTTTACACATTTAATCGAAAACTAAAGTTATAGAGAGTCTCACTTTTTTATAGAAATTTTTAACACATTGTACAAAAAAAAAACGTTAAATTTACGGCAAAAACTGCTAGAACATTGCTGTACCATAAATTTAACGTATTTTTTTCACAGTGAAATATGCGGTTGCATGTGAGAAACTCATATATGGTTAATCCATCGTATCACCATCATCATCATCATCATTTTCAATAAACTATATGATACACTATACCTAAAAACTATTAGACTTGAAATATCTATGTATATAGATATAGGAATGCATATCTGCCTATATATATACAGAGAGAGGAACGCATTTCTGCCAATATATATATAGGAATTCATATCTTCCACTCTCATTATTAAGATATATTTTTCGGACAAGATTTCCGTATTAGAACTCAAACAGTCATAATGAAAGCAAGGAAAGTAGTTTCGTTTTATTGTTGTAGGTGAACTTCATGACTCCTATGAATAACCTTTGAAACTGTCCTACATTCATAATTTCAACCTAGAAATGTATAATTTAGAATGAGAAAAGTTCGGTCACAATACATGATGCAATAAAAGTACTGTTGCGGGTTATTTTTTAGATGCTGAATACGTCTTATATGTATACAGATATAGTAACCTTGGTATACCCTTTCCGTAACCCCATCATTTCTCATAAGGAAGAAAAAAAAACGTATGCTTAGTTAACGATTTACAGTGCATCAGTGCTGCATTGTTGTTTTAATCTGTGAATGCTGCAGGGCTGCCACAATGATCATTTTTATATTCTGTTCGCATCATTATTTTTAAAAAAATACATTTTGTAATCTGCTTCTCTTGCAAATGTTGTCAAAACGTTCTTAATAGAATTTTGTTTTGAAAATGTGGTTCAAAATAATGTTATAAAATTTCCGCCTGTGGTGCTGCATTAAGAATCATTGACTATGCAAAACTTCCAAATGTCTGGAATGGAAGTGATTAGAGATTAAGTTTTTGTCGTGTTACGAAAGGTTTTCACATCGATCAGTTGTAACTTGTAGTTATAAAAAGAAAAAAAAATCTTGGAATGATCTTCTTAATTTTCATATCTCACTTATACAGAGCTCCCAAATAGTGAATATCAGAATTTTCTTAGAAAAAATTTCTTTTTAGATTTTTCTTCCAAACTGCCGGGAAACCACCTTTGGAGGTTAATTTTTTCGCAAATTCTGTAGAAACTTATCATGATGTTCAGTTCGCGGACCATTTGGGAGCCCTGTTATAATATGTAACGTACCCTGGGGTAATAACGCCACGTTAAGGTTCTACCAATTTTCACGGCTCTGTTTTAGATTGTATTTTCCAAACAGATATATCATTTGATACAGAAACTCATTGACTATCTATATAAAAAAAATAATTTAACAGATATGTATTCATAAAATGTAATGGCGTGATTTCTTGACCAATGCTATTTGGCGTTATTACCCACCTATATGGGTAATAACGCCATGCAAACAAAACTATGAAATAAGATGGAATAATTGCATGTAGATTGCCCAATTCTAAAAATACAAACTCTACAAACTTAGAAATTGACAAATTGCATTTTAAGCTATTGAAAATGTTCAATTTTTCGTGAAAGTGTAAGAAAAATGAAGGTGTGGTGTGGGAGGGTGATGGGCAAAAGAATATCAGACCGTGAGCTTATTTTTGCTTAAAAAGGACCGCTTAAATAGAATTATTAGAAACATTACACAGTTTTAACTGTGTTTATTTGAATCAGTATTTAGGATGTAGCTTGGCCACTGTAGGGAATTAACCGGGGTATAAATGCCAAGGATTGGCGTTTTTACCCCGTTATAGTTATTGCGCTGTACATTTTAAATTACAAATTATCTCGAGAAGATATCCAAAATCTTCAACAACATTTTGAAAGTCCATGAAATGTACTACAAATTTATGTAATTAACAAAGTATTTCCGGATAAAAAAAAATAGTTTTCACATCACAAAACGTATCTCGCAAATTTTAGATCAAGCGTTAATTTTAGTTGCTTGTAAAAACAATAAGACCTAAAAATGAAACAAATTAACTTGAAGCTGTTTTTTGCGATTTATATGACTCAAAACCTTTCTGCACAGAGCACATGGGTGTCATTTACCAGATTATTTCATAATTATGCATAATATTAGCACTTGGCGTTATTACCCCGCCTGGCGTTATTACACCAGATCACCTTATAATAGTTTTGAAAATGTAAATTTTTAAATTTCACTCATTTGTTTCTTCAAACCCTGTATTACTGCATTTGAAATATTACATTAACTAAATTTAGAACATATAATATAAAACATCACTTTAAAATATCAATTTATTTTTAAATGCTTTAAGTGATCAATTAAAAATAACACAAAAAAACCTTATAGTTTTACATGTTTCATTGCTCTAACGGCAACTTTTTCAAAAACAAATAAATGAATCAACAAACAAATTAAGTAAATGATAACTTCAATAAATGAAGTAAATCATTTATTTGTTTTTTAAAAAAGTTGCCGTAAGAGCAATGAAACATGTAAAACTATAGGGTTTTTGTATTATTTTTAATTGATTACTTAAAGCATTTAAAAATAAATTGATAAATTTAAAACGATACATAATTTAAGATAAGCATACAGAAAAAAAAATTAAAAATTTAATTTCCCAAGGAAATATTTTAAAATTAGATTGCCTTTCACGATCATAAGTTTGAAGTTAACGCGATAAATTTCAGATTTGACTGATTAACACCATATCGGACAATAAAAATCGTACTTTGAACCTTATTTCCTTTCTCATTTTTTCAATGCACTTTTTACAAAAGTATAAATACAAAGTTGTTTATGACAGATAGTTTTGAAATTCCTGATACTGTCTATTCCCACATGATCACAACGCGGAAATATAGATCCGAATCTTTAAAAAGCTCAGTTTCCAAGCAAAAAAACCCTCAAGGCAAAACTGTCCCGTACTGATTATCATCCTCTCACTCTTTCTCTTTTATTTCTTTCCCATGTTTTCATATCTGGTTGCGGCTAGTGCAAAAAGTCAACCGGTTCACTCTCCCTTTAAAACCTGTTTCTTATGCCCCGAGAATAGTAAAAGATTAATTTGTTTCATATAGAATGAACTTTTTTAAGTGTGAAGGTAAAACAGTCGTGCTGTGAGGGAAAAAGGTTAAAGAAGAATTAGCATTGAAGTCAAAGAAATAAAAAGGTTGGGAAAAGTGTTGTTCGCACGTGAATCAATTGTTAAAAAATTTCTGTTCTTGTATTGATGTTTCATTCATGTTTTGTTAGAATTCAACAAAAATTTATTAAAATTACAAAGAAATACAGCACTGAAATTGGATAAAGGGATATTTTCTTTTTAGTTTCAAAGCCCAGTTAAGGTTGCAGGGGGTCCAAAGCCCAGCACCTTTTCGGGGTTCCTTGCACCTAAATAGTATTAGATTTTCTTTTCCAAGGGTTTATTCGACGGGTTATTATTAGATTACCATATTTAATAACTTAACCCTTTCATTCCCATGATATAATACGTTCTGAAAATTCAGCAACTCTGAGAATCTGAATTTCCACCAGAAAATCTCATCGATAAAATTAGCTTTACTTAAATATGGGATGTCTGTTATTAAATAAAACAAGTATTTCTATTTTTATTTTCTGGTGTGGATTTGAAATTTCCTAATTAAATATAGAGAAAAATATAAGAAATGTCATGATGCCATTTGGACTCACTGGGAATGAAAGGGCTAATCAAATTAGTTTTTGGTTTTTGAGAAAATAATTGCAAGAAACTGCAATTTTAAGAATATTTTTTCTAAATATTTTATTGAACATGGTCTTCCGTGAGCAGTGGAGATAAAATCACATCCTAATTGGCCTGTACAGTAATTAGGTCCTGTTTAGTTTCTACACATTCGTTTATAAACACAGGTCATTTTGCAATTTTGACTGGTCAAAAATAATTTTAATCAGGGCGGTGGTCAAAAACGAGTTGAAATTGGTTTGAACTACATAAAATTGGTCAAAGCGCTCTAAAGTAATTTTAGTTTGCATAAATAGTTTAAAATGTGTATTTAAAAGAATATTGACGTCTTATTACTTTCTATATTCAATAATTAAAATTATAATTTATTTTAATGTCTGTTAAATACAGATAGAATTTTTTTATCCTTGTGTATGGAATTCCAGACAGAAGCATATATTTCCCATGTCTTACTTTTAATAAGGAATTAGTGACGCATGACTTGAGATTTTTTGGGCGATAATCAAAAATTTAAAAATATTGATGTAAATTTAATAATTCATCTGGTGAATTATTGTAATTTTTAACTATAGAAAGTTTATTTTCCCAATTTTTTCATATCTAAAATAGAGTAAACTTGTTCATAACCCCTCTTAAGTTTAGTTATATTAAAAAGAAAAAAAAAATACGATTTATTTTTTTCCCTTTTTACTTAAAAGTGATTATCAATCAAATTAGTAAAATATTTCAATACTTACAATAATTGCTTAATTTTACACATTTTCGTGCTATGAAGTAATGAAAGTAAATGTATGGTAAAAATAAATATTTTTGCAAATTCTTCAAAATGTCGTATTAGATAATGTTAAATATTATTTAAAAAAAATAATTCAAATGCTGTAATTGAATTTTTCATTTAGTAATGACATTTCGATTTCTTTTCTCAGTTAAATTCATAGCTGATTATCATGATCAGAACCTGTTTTGCCTAGCATGGTTAAACCCAGTGTTTTCTACGGTTAAAACTATCCTTGGTTAAAGCATCCTGAGTTCCATGATTAAAATCAATACACTGTAAGGGTGAATTTCACATGAACTGCCAGTTTGATGTTCTGATGTTTAAATCTAAATTTCATATTAATAAATTTATTTTTTGATATTCTAAAATCAGGTAGTAGCGCTTCTTTTTATGCTTAATTCAATGCATTCATTAGATTTTTTCAGAGTTGTGAAATAGTAATCTTTTTTTTGTACTTTAGTTAGTAAGTAATGGGAATTTACTTGTCCTGAATAAAAAACTCGCAAAATTTCAATCTTTTTTTATGCTTCCAAACATTTTAAAATTTTTATATATGGATTAAAAGTAAAATATCTTGCGTTAATTAAACAAATATATAGTTTATATGTTTAAAATTAGTATCTAAGAGTTAAAAATTTAAATGTATTTTGTGTTCGCATATGCAGAACATGAGTGTTACTTTAGGGAAGTTAATATTATTTGTTTTCAAAATATTTGTATATTGCAGTTGGCAACGGTAGTGAGAAAACGATGTTGTTTCTTCTTTACAGTGCGCTTATTTAGAACGCGATAATTTTGTTCTATAATTGCTATTTATCAGAATGTTCATTTCAACATGGTGAGTAGGTGAGTATTTTTATTTTCTTACAGGAGTGTTACTCATTTATTTATTATTATTTTTTAACGTATAAAAATGTTAAGTTAGGGAATGCTGTATTTTTTGTTCAGGAATCAATAGGCCCAACTAAAATTTCAATAAAACAGTTAGAATTTATTTTAGTGAAGAATTCCTTAATAAATGTCATGAGTGTTACCGTACATGAGTGTTACCTTACATGAGTGTTACTTGGAAAAAATAACACTCATGAGAAAAGAAGTTAAGTAGTTCTAAAACTATAAATCATGTGTAAGATTTAAGTTATGATTATAATAGATTCATGATTCAGGGATATATTTTGTCATATTATATATATTTATAATTATTTAAAAACTGTAACAGGATTTTCATGTCTACACACGTGTTTTGTAAGTGCTATTTAAGATTCAAACTTTAATTCTTAATAAATAATTTTCAAAGGACTATCTATTTTACACAAATCATAGTTTAAACTTTTAAAAATCTTTTTTCATATATATTATTACAAAAAAGCTGTTGCTGTTTGCTGCAAGATGAGTCTTATCGCTTGTCATGAGTGTTGCCACTTTTCATGAACGTTACTGTAACTAAGAATCAGAATTTTATTAATGCATTTGTTACTTCACTTAAATTAATTTTTTTGTCTATTAGAACTTTCTAATTCTTTATCATAACTGCAATGAAAATAATTATTTTTTAATTAAATTTGTTTTTAATCAGAAGTTATACCCTTTTTTTAAGAAGGAAAGTAACACTCATGGCATAAACAGCTATTAAAATGCTTTAAATTTATGAAATAAATAAATACTAATACATTTTTGATTCATTAATACGTATGTAAGAACCTTAAGCAATTTTTTAATTAATTATTGATACAAAAAAATCAGAATGTTTTATAGAGGTCACACTTATGAGAAAAATAGTGACTGGGCAAGACATTTCTTGAAATTTCTGAAATATAAATAAAAAAACTCGCAAATAATCTACTGCTTAGAATGCTGTAAGCTATAAGCAACTCATACCTGAGTAAATTTTTATATTTAAACCAAAATATTTTTTCAAATTTTGTTTCGCTTAATACGGCAATACATTTGAAAACCACCTAATAATAATAATAATAATAATAATAATAATAAAGCAACAGATTTTATTATGGCACCGAAATAATTCGACTTCTCTGTTAACTTGACTATGATGCAGATCGATATATTTTTATTTCCAACCAATTTTCAGACAAAATAATCAGACATACATGTATTATCAGAAAAAAAAATTACTATGAGTATTTATTTGTCTTTATTATCTATATATTGGAAATTACATTATAATTTTTTTTAAATAGTTTAGTGATTTGCAAAAATAAATTTTAATTAAGTTTCTCAACAGCTTAAAAATAGATATCACTATATTTTTATTCATTCATTGAAAGGCTATCGCCATGACTCAGAAATATTTTTATTAAACTTTCATTCATAGCGGATTTCACATCAGTTTTAATCAAATTTCAGATATGGCGCAATGTTAAACCCTATATTAGCTTTTGATTTTTGGCCTTTCATCAGTCCTGTAACGAAAAAGACTTTTTTGCCTTGAACTTTATTTCTGAATGATAATAGAATAAAATATTCTTTAATAAAAATATTGAAATGACTAAAATAAAAACATGAAATATTACTTCATGCATATATGATATATCATGCATAAATTAACGCAATGATTAATTTTCACACGAAATTTCTTTATAGAACATCTAGAAAAACATTAAACATTATGCATACTAATTTCTTTTTTACATTAAGAAAATAGTTACAGAAGTCAAACAACCATGCTTAATTTCTTCGAGACGAATGTCTTTTACAAAATTTTAAATCTTATTCACCGGTTTTTTAAAGCAGAGATTTTTGCATAATTGAATCGCGAAAATGGCCTGATTAAATAAGATAAAATTTACAACAATTTTTTTTCTGGTGAGCATAATCAAGGTTTCTAAGCATTTTATGCAGCACGCATACCAGTTTCTCGTGGTTAAAGGAATAAAGGTTAATTACTCGTAATACCGTTATAATAAATTTCAGAAATATTTAAATATTTTCAAATCTGTGTTTAAATAAATGACCTTTCCCCTTTAATTTAATGTTTCCAAATACATATAATCAGAAAAAAAATTATCAAAAATTCTAAAATGACCAAAAAATAGAATACCTAGTTGATGCAAGAAATTATTTCACAATTAAATTAGAAAGATAAAATGCGCACCCACACACAAAAAAATAAATAGACTTTTAAAAGTTTATAAAAATTGGTGATTTGAACCAATAAATAAAAATCTTTAAGCGACTGTTCTACTATAACCACACCAAGCTGGCCTATTAATATATTTGGTAAAAATGGAGATTTTCATATAAAAACTTATAACTTTTAACATATTGAGTAACACGTCAAGCATTGGTGACTGACACTGAACTTGCCGTTTAGGCCGCGTCAGTCACCAGTTGCTCACCAGTATTTCATTATAGAAAAATGTTGGTCTTTTAAATAGGAAAAAATGTTCCGATTAAATGGAATACCATTTCCTCTTACAAAATACTGGTATAAAAAAACACAAAAATCTCACCCCTGTACTAAACAAGAATTGTAGACCGCTTTTCCATAATTGTATCAAAAAGTATGGATTGATTTTCTATCATTTCAGACTATATGCTATATTATATGAACTTCAGGTATGGATCGGATTTCGGGTTCATAATTTTAATTGGGGTTTTTAGCTCACAGGCTATCATAGTCTGAGAGCTTATGTGCCCGTCCGTTCTGTATGTATGTTCGTATGTGCGTAACGTGATAACTCATGATAAAAATATCGGATCCCCTTGAAATTTTGTATATAGGTATATCCTGATAAGGCGCTTCCCTGATTAGTTTTTGGAGTTCATTCGATATGTATAAGGGGGGGGAACGGGGGGCTCATGCCCCTCCCCTTAATTGATATAAACCAGATTTTCATGCAGAATTAACAGTTTTCGTTCAAAATTTAGATATAGGATAATTCTGATGAGGCGATTCCGTGACTGTCATTAGGTGTTCATTGAATAAGTATAAACAGGGGGAACGGGAGGCTCATCCCCCCCCCCTTAATTCATATAAACGGGATTTTCATGCAGAATTAACAGTTTTCGTTCAAAATTTAGATATAGGATCATTCTGATGAGGCGATTCCGTGACTGTCATTAGGTGTTCATTGAATAAGTATAAACAGAGGGAACGGGGGGCTCATGCCCCCCCCCCCTTAATTGATATAAACGGGATTTTCATGCAGAATTAACAGTTTTCGTTCAAAATTTAGATATAGGATCATTCTGATGAGGCGATTCCGTGACTGCCATTAGGTGTTCATTGAATAAGTATAAACAGGGGGAAGGGGGCTCATCCCCCCCCTTAATTGATATAAACGGGATTTTCATGCAGAATTAACAGTTTTCGTTAAAAATTTAGATATAGGATCATTCTGATGAGGCGATACCGTGGCTGTTTATTAGGTGTTCATAGAATATGTATAAACAGGGGGAACGGGGGGCTCATGCCCCTCCCCTTAATTGATATAAACGGGATTTTCATGCAGAATTAACAGTTTTCGTTCAAAATTTAGATATAGGATCAGTCTAATGAGGCGAGTCCGTGGCTGTTATTAGGTGTTCGTTGAATAAGTATAAACAGGGGGAACGGGGGTTCTAATGCCCCTCCCCTTAACTTGTATAAATGGATTTTTCAATATGAATTGTCAGATTTCGTTCAAATCTCTGAATAGTTTTGGAAGTTTAATGGTTAAGAATAAAAGAGGATAATAACTCCTCTTAAATTATATAAATGCTAAATGGCTTTTTATTAAGAATTATCCGATTTACTCTGAATTTTGGATATAGGTTTTTTAATATGATAAAGCATGTACTTGATAGTTTAGGAGGTTTAATGATTAAGTATAAAAAAGGAGAAAGGGGAGAGCTGTTTCCCCTTCTTAATTTTTTTTTCGAACGGAATTAACGAAAATACAAGGCTGTAATGTACAATTAGTATGCGTAGCCTGTGAGCTCAATGCCATCAGTTTAACTGGGCAATATTCTTTTTTATTGTTGATTTTATTCAGGATTATTTTCTTTGAGTTGGGAAAAACCTTAGCAATATAGCATTCTAACCCACAAAAAAAGTCATTTGTCGTAAAAAAATAGCATAGAAAGTTTCTTAAATCATGATAAAAAGAAACACATTTGATGCTACTCTGGTGCATTGAACTGAATTAAATCCACAATATTGATCAAAATATTGATTTTTTATCAAAAATACAATGTTTCAAATAAACCGAAAAAACGCTATTACAAGGTACTCCGAACGGAACATTTACCATAAAAATGTTTTATTACTGTTATTATATCTATAAAGTGTTTCAAGTTATTCAAAAATAATAACCCCTTTGGCAAAAACTATGCATCACAGAAAACAGAAGCAAACACAGGAAACCGATTTTTTGTTATCAAATACAGTTTAATTCAAACATATTCTCGACAGAATTTCTTTTAACAAATTATCAAGGGGATCGAAAGAATACTCCCTCGAGGCTTTGAATTGTTATTTCAACAAATATTGATAAAACTTTAATCATCTTTTACGAGATTGGCTTTGAAAACAGAATTTTTTTTACGCTTGTTACAAATATCGCAGCCAATTTAACGGGCCATTTGCTCTAAGAAATCACTGAAGAAAGTTCCTTAAATTGCGATAACAGAAACACATGTGACCTCACACTCATCAAAGTAGCAGAAACTGGGACGCCTACAGCAAAAAAGGGTTTTCAACAATTTTGTTTCTGAGCTCTCTTAAATGGTTCAATAACTTAAAGTAGTATCGTGTTAGAAATCTTATTCAATTAAAAATTAACAAGCTTGTTATGTGTTATCTCAGTTAGCTTTGTTATTCATCGAATCATGGTTTTGATTTATGATCAGTTGTCTTTTTCTGGGCGTATTTTGGTAACAGATTTGATGTGTAATTTCACAAGTGAAAATGAAACAATAAAGGTAACTTAGCTCCCGAAGTATGGAATGGAAGAAAAAGAAGAAGACATGCTGAGAAAAGATCAATGAAAAAAGCTAAAAATGAAATTATTTGCTGTGTTCCTCAACTCGTTTCGTCGGAAATGGGTGAATGGTACATACAATCCAAACATATTAATGAAAAAGTATTTTGGTTAATTAATAAAAAAAGTACATGCACGCAAAATAAAAATGTTCTTGGATGCAGTGATCTCGCAATAATACGTGATTTTAATACCAGTACTTCTGAAAATTTCTTTTCGGGTCAATAACTTAAAATATTATCGTGTTAGAAATTTTATTCAGTTAAAAATTAACAAGCCTGTTATGTGTAATCTCAGTTAGCTTTGTTATTCATCGAGTCATGTTTTTGATTTATGATTTTCTGAGCGTATTTTGATAGCAAATTTGATGTATTATTTGAGAAGTGAAACAGCAAAGATATCTCAGCTCCCGAAGTATGGAATTGGAAGAAGAAGAAAACATACTCAAAAAGATCAATGAAAAGAGCTAAAAATGAAATTCCTTACAGTGTTCATTGCTCGTTTCGTCTATATGTAGTAATAAATTTGCGTACAAAAAATAATAATAATTATTATTATTTCATTAAATAAAAATAGTTGACTAGTCGTTCAAAAAGACCTGTATGATAATATTAAGTGTATGGGGTTTTATTTTCAAATATCTCGCTCAAATTTTAATCAGATATGTATGGGTATACGGGGGTATACGCCGTATATCTTCTGGATTTTTTAAAAGAGCACCGTATACCCTCTGTTTCTCAAGAAATCTTATAGTATACACACTCAGGGGTATACCCTGTATTTTGAGCGTATACCTTCTGCTTAGGGCGTGTATCCTCTGTTATTTTTACGACTACACCCCTAATTTTAATACTTTTACATGCTTTTTTTTTTTTTTTTTTTTTTTTTTTCGTAGGATAGTTTTAAAAATATATAATCCAAATCGAAAAAATAAATCCGGTTGTAGATCGTCCTTAGCTATCCTATACAAATAAAAAAAAAAAAAAAAAAAAATCATGTAAAAATATTGAAAGCGAAATATATGAAAATATTACCCACTTAGATTTTACAGTATCATCCGGGTCTTTTTGAGTGAGTCGAGTGGCCTTTTAATAAAAAATAAGTTTAAATTTTAAAAGAGCTTAATTAATAATAATAATAATAAAACTCATGCACGCAAAATAAAAATGCTCTTGGATATAGTGATCTCGTAATAATATGATATTTTAGTACCAGTACGTCTGAAAAATTCTTTTAAGGTCAATAACTTAAAGCAGTATACGTATTGTTAGAAATCTTATTCAATTAAAATTATCAAGGATATGAGATGTTAAGATTTAACTAGTTTTGTTATTAATTCAATTATATTTTTTATTATAATCTAGTTTCAATTGTCTTTTTGTGCAAGTTTATTTTGATAAGGCATTACATGTATTATTTCAGAAATGAAAACAAGACAATAAAGTAATTTATCTCCTGGGAGTATGAGGTTGGAAGAAGAAGAAGAAGAAGACAAAGAAATGTATTGTGTTCAAATTTCTTTTTAACGAATATTACTTATAAATTTGTGTAAAAGTCACATATATGAAATATTCGGTAATTCTTAGTCATAGGTGTTAGGCGTGATGGAGGAAGCTGCCAGGCTGAATAGGGCAATAAAAGCAAAATATTCGAATTCGCTTTCTGGCAATCTTTATATTTATATCAATTTTCAATGCATCTATGAAATATGTGTCGATATATCAAACGCACAATTCAATATTGGTATCCTTTAATAAGTCCATCAAAGAACTATTTATTTGTTTTTAATGGAACTTTCGGTTTTTCCTATGAGCCTCGAAATAAACGAAACTGGTGTTCGAATTCCAATTCAACTGCTTTCGACTGCGTACACCCATGCAGGCTGCTTCGCTCCGATTTCAAATCGCGAATTATTGTATTTTTATTTATTTCGACCAAGATTATAAAGAAAATGTTTAGCATCTGTTGAGCTTATTTGGTATCCTTGCAACTTAAGTTTAATTATATCAATAAAATAAAAAAAAAAAGAAAAAGAAAAAGAAAGAAAGAAAGAAAAATTGCATGCGAGTTCTGTGTGACATCTTGCATTCGAATATATCGTTTATTTAAATGTTTATGAAATAGACTCTGTAAAAATAAATAAAGAAAGAAAGAAGGAATTAAGTCGATTTGAAAACTACAAAGAATGTAAGGTTAAATTCGGCTATCTATCAGTTCGTACTTTCAAAGGAGAAAAAATAAAAACACAAGAAAAACTCCTAAAATTTCACTATTTTGTTAAATATATGCATCAAAAACGTTGATGTTATAACGGTGCATGCAACAATTATAGTTAAAATGTAACAGTTACAATAATAGAGCTAATTTTTCATTTAAAAATAAACAATTTCAATTGTATGTGTATGGATATGTCTAACGATCGCATAAAATTTTTAAGTGAAATAAATGAAATAAATAAATGAAAATTTTTAAATAAGTGGAAAAAATCCAAAATCTTGCTTCAGAGCTAAGCACATAACTTCAGACACATGACTTCATACAGCTTTACACATAGCGGTCTCTTCAAAACATACTATACACACACACATGCACACCTCTCTGTTATTACATATGCACGTAAATAAGTAATACAATAATATAAAACGAAATGTACCGGCACATATAAGCCGAAATTTTTCATTGATCGCCGTTTCAATTTTTGGCGTCTTGTAATATTGGATACAAAATGACATTTTCTTAAGACTGAATTGTACCAAAGTCACTATAATAAAGAAGTATCCAATATCTTACTATATAGCAATTTAGATTAATTAACAAGATCATGCCTATATAAAAATGAACACTTTTTTCTACGCTATTATTAATTATATATCTTTTAAAAGTAATATAACGCCTTTACTTATTAAATACAAAAGCAAAACAATAAAAATACAAAAAAAAAGTCTTTACTCATTTTTCAGAAAACATATTTCAATATTGGAATATGTAATATTTTATTTTATTTTATTTTATTTTATTTTATTTATTTTTTTAATTTATTTTATTTATTTATTTGTTTATTTTGTAGCCATAAGAAAGAATTTGATTTCTAGAAAAATGCTTGAATGAAAAACATTTAAAAGAAAAGATTTTTTTCATATATGAAAAATTCTGAAACATTTATAGGTAAATCGAAATGATTCCATTCTTATATGTGTAGAAATCTTCTTCAATTAAAACTAACAATGATATCATATGTTAGGATTACAATTAGTTTTGTTATCAAACAGTCATGTTTTTGTTTTATGAAATAAATTTGTTAATGAAATTTCTTAATATTATATTGTTAGAAATGGAAAGTCTATCATAATCGATGGCTGATGCAGAAGTTTTTGTTCTTGTTGTTTTATGAAGCAAGTACAACTTAGCTTGTCTTTTGAAGAGTACACTTCGATAACAAAATTGATGCATTATTTTGATTATCAGCAGCGGGAGGTCCAGGGCCGTAACTAAGGGGGCGCTATGGGCGGCTCAGCCCCCCCCCTGGAAAAAGTTCCAAGGTCACTAAATGTTCCAAAAATTCAAAGGAAATTCTGTTCAAAAATCTAATTTAGTTTTGAGACCCTTTCACAGTTTTGCAGAGTTTCTAAATTGTATCTAAAATACGTGTTTCAACACTCCCTCATCCTATTGGTACATATGAAGCTAACATGATGTTTAATTTTTCACCAGCTATACACTCAAAATTTTCATTATCATATTCTTTTCTTAGCATAAAATGAAGTTATTACAACAGTTTGATGAGAAACATAGTACCTACAATGTGAATATGCACTAATTTATCTTTCTGCATTAGAGAGAGAACAAAAAAATATGAGCCCCCCCCTACATTCCCTTGAGCCCCCCCCCCCCTATATTCCCCTGAGCCCCCCCCCCCCTATCGTATACTTTTAGCTACGGCCCTGGGGAGGTCACTCAGGATGTCAGAGAATATAAATTAGGTCCACAAAGGAATGAAAACAATCAAGATAATAAAGATAACACAAATGCTGGAGTTATCTTCTTGCAAGAAGTGCTACTGAAAAGCGATCAATCAAAAGAATTGTACACGAAAACATTTACTTAGTTCATGTCTCTTCGGCTAAAGGTATGTAAGAATCTGTGATAAAAACATATTAAGTAATTATATAAGTATGTAAAATGTGTGAAATATTTTAAATAATAAACAATTTAGATTAATTGATAAGTGCATAAATATTCAAAATGCGCCTTTTTTTCAATTTTCTTTTCTTTGGAGTAATAGACATAATTATATTATTTAAAAATATTTTTAACCATTAGTAAAAAGTTGTTTAGATTTTTTTTTTTCGTTTTGTCTTTGAAATGTAAATTATTATTTCCTAAACATACATTTTAAGTTTATGAGGCAAAAGAATGAATTTGGTGTTTCAAGAAAAAAATTCCTTGCCAGAAAAAGTTCTCTCTATATTTAAAGAAAAAAAATGTCAAAACATTCACATTATTAGACCATTATATAGATTTCAAATATTTTTTTTCATAAAAATAGAAAACATTGTGCAGTGAAAGTTTAAAAATAACATAAAAAATCCTTCATCAAAATTAAAATAGCTTTTAAGAAGGATTTTCTTTCTTTCTGTCAGATCCATTATATTTTCTGATACTTGAAAGATAGAATACTACTGAGAAATGTCTTATTGTTACAAAGGAGCATAAATACTTTTTCCTGCCTTTTATAAATACAAAATAATTAAAAAGAAAGTTAAAATCAAGCCCGTTATGCTTTATTTTGTGTTGTACAAGGAAAGAAAATTAAAATTTCGTTATAGTACTTAGTACTTTGTTTTGGTTTGTCTTTTGTTTCTGAAAAGCTGATTTAGAACACTGAGAGAATGTTAAACGGTAAAAGGAGAAAGGCTTTCAAAAGATTCTATTTGCTGTAATGAATTCTAAACTTGTAAATATAACAGGTATGAACAAGAATTTGGGCGACAATATTCCTTTATTAGCGGGAGACTTCTCAGACAATATAAATGAGCTCCGTTGAGGAAGGAAAACAATCAAGAAAAGAAAGATAATACCTCTTTTGAAGTATAGGACTTAAAAAATATAATGTTAAAAAGAATATGCAGTGAAACTTCCATTTAATTAAGTATCTTCATTCTTTCTAAACACATCGTTATATAGAAAATTCGTTAAATAAAAATAAATTTAAATTCACGAAATTTGTATAATGAAATAGACATTAAATTAAAGTATTAGAAAAATATGTTTTAATTAGGATAGTAATTTTTTTAATGCAGTGTAGCATTGAGTGAAAACTTTTATTAGAATAATGCCTTTAAAAAAATTATAAAGAGAGATAAATAAATAAATAAATAAATAAATAAATAAATAAAAATAAAAACAGAAGCATAGCGTGTCCTTTCTCTTTGTATTGCAGTACTGCAGGTCATTAACTTAAAAAAAATCTGTAATACTGCAATTTTCGTACAAAATATATATTGATCAATAAAATTTTTGCGTATTCGAATAATTCATTTGTAGCATTTTTGTCAATGCGGAATCTTCTTATTGTATCGAAGGTTTTTTCTACTGTCAGCAGCAGTGTGTCTGTGTGAATCAGCAGCAGTGTGTCTGTGTGTCTGTGTCTCAGTTGCAGTAATTTATCAAACTGTGAAATAGTGCAAAAAATCGCCAAAATCAGCACAAAATCGCCACATCTGTGTGAAATAATGGCGATAGCAAATATTTATCATTGTAAAAAGAATTGTTTTAAAAGATTGAATTAAAAAAATTAGACATAATTGAATACATTTAAAAAATTAAAATTTATGTACAAAAAAATTAAAATACTAAAAAACATTTAAAAATCTATACATATAATAAAACAGTAGGACCCGGTGTGTCTGTACATAATTGACAAAAATGGAGTCAGGGCGATAAAAGAAAACCAATGAAACACAAAAAAAATTTTTTTGAATTTTTTGTCTGTCTGTCTGTCTGTCTGTCTGTCTGTCTGTCTGTTTGTTCGAGGTTATCTTCGTAACTACTGAATGGATTTTTATGCGGTTTTCACTAATGAAGAATGCACACTCCCGGGCAGTGTATAGGCTTTGTTTCATCAAAATCGGACAACAGACAAAAAAGTAACAAAAAGAAACAAAAGAAACTATTAGGTGCGCTGCTCACGTTTTTTAGTACATAACGTTTTTTAGTACATATAAAATCCAATAGATGTCACTGTGCGATTTTAAAACGCGCTATCGTTATGTTTTCGCCAGTCTACTTAAGTATGAGAAAGTTTCAAGCTGGCTGTCGTTCCATGTGGTTTAGTCGGTAGAACGTCAGTGCGCCATACTGATGGCCCGGGTTCGATTCCCAGCATGGAATTTTTTTTCACTATGTTGGCATTAACGCCTATAAGCAATTAAAAGAATTTGAAATATTGTATTCAAGGCGAATTTTCTCTCTGGGAAAATTTCCTTGCATTAATATGTAAGTGTAATTTTTTTTTCGATTTAATTTTTTTTTTCGAAACTTTGTTTTTCTTAAAAAATTACAGTAAATATTTGATATTTCCCAACGTTTTTTGAATGATCGACTTGCTTTTTTTTTTTTTTAATGTATGTCTGAACCTTATCTAACTACTTCTTCAAGATTTCTTTAGATAAACCGACCAGCGTAGCGGGCGAAGGCCGCTAGTATATAAAATAAAGGCTTCGTCAAGTTACTCGCAAGGCATCATCAGTACAAATAAACATCCAATGCACATCAAGCAGTTAGGGACAAATCAAGAACAGTTACAGTTAGATATTTTTTAGAAATAGATAATATTCCCTGGGGACAGAATGAACATCATTCAGAGTCGGTGATCGAAAATATGAGAATCAACCTTGGAGGAGTAATCTACCGTGATAGCTGTTACAACCCGATTTTAAAATAATGACGTTCGCAAACTGCGAAATGTGTTTCGTTTGAAGACAATGCTGGACAATTTTAGAATTTAAATCACCACTTTTCAGAGCACCGGTATATCCCTTTAGGCAAACTTCAAAAGATTGCCAGTTTCACCTATGTATACACTTTCACAATCTTCACAGAGAATGACATAGACAACACCGGGTAAAATACGATAAAATTTCAATACGATACCTAACAAAAATTTTAAAATAGATTTTTAATAGATATATTTCCCTATGTAGCATCATTATTTTACTTTACGCTGATAACGCCAATCATGATGGTGTACCTTTTTTTAATTTTGATGAACTAATTTGAATGCTGCAGTTATTAAAAAACTTGAGATATTTAACAAAAGCATCACTTGCAAAACAATTAAAAATCATAAAAAAAGAAAACAAATTTTTTTCTACATTGTTTAAGCCCCACCAGTGGCCGCGAAGTTTTGACCTCCAAACTGGTAGACGGTAGGTGCTGGGTTCGAACCCAATCGCGACCGTCGGCCGTTCGAAGTTTTCCGTGGTTTTCTTCGAACCTTGCGTAAATACGGATTAGGTTCCCTTAGAAATACCCCCACAGAGGACATCCCACCCCTTAGGGCCTATATCCCACTGTGTAGATAATTGGCCGACATAAATACAAACAAACAAACAAACCTACATTGTTTAAATTAGAGAAAGAATAGATATTAAGATATTTCATTCAGTTTGACTATATTGAATTTTATTATTATTTACAAATATGGTTTTACCAAATTAACTTGAACAAAATAAAAATGAAATTCTAACAATATGATACCACCCTAAAAAATTAAATTCGAAATAAATTTTTGACGTTTACCATTTTTAATCTTCAGAAGTTGCCAAATACTTTTATTGCAGACTTTTTGTTATTTTTATAAGTGTATAGAAAAGGATTCAGTACATGCAGAATTTAAACCTTTTAAAAAGGTCTCAGGTTTATTTCGATTTCCTTTTAACGAAATCTTTTTTTTTATTATTATTTTAATGTTGAGTTAACCATTTCGGGTCCGTTTTTTTTCTTTTTTTTTTTTTTTTTTAGAAAAATTACTTTTACGTTAATAACATTAGCACAAGCTTTTCAAATTGATTAATTGGAGTTAACAAATATTTCATTGTCTGAAAAATAGCGAATGTTGTTGTTTTGCATAATATTAAATTCATATACACATGCTAATAGGCTAAGGAAGAGTTTTTGAAGATGTTTAGAAAATATTATATCAGTGCAAGATTTGACTGATATTACAATTTTCTAATACCTTTTGCGCTTTATTACACGTGATTCTTTCAGGAACGTAACCTTTATTTTAAATTTAAAGAGTGAAATTCATATTCAAATTAAAAGAATGACAAACTCTGTAAAGAGAATTAAGCAAATTATTATTGCCTGAACGTCAATGAAGTCTTATAGTAAATGCATAGACACCTACTAACAATACTACATGTAAACAGAAACAAAAGTATTTGATAAAACAAAATAATCCTCAATTAAAAGACATTTACTTTTAACCCCTTAACGCGCAGTGTTGCCGGGTCGGCAACATCTAAAGTTCCCCCTTTTTAGAGACACAAAAACTCCGTGAATATTTCAAAAACTACTCTAATGGCTACTTTAAATCTTTCTTATGAGTTCTAGATGGCAGCACTACAGAGATCAAACTCTACTGTTTTTAAATAATAGGTAAACTGTTTTACTGTAATACGCGCTTCACAGCAATGCTCTTCTCACTGCGCTTATCATATATATATTATACTTATAATATATAATCATATATATATTATACTTATATACTTATATTATGCTTATAATTTATGGGAGGTTACCACTTCGGCAACAGCTGTATAATTAAAATGGTTAGTGCAATCTTTACAAAACAATACCTGTGTACTCCTCTAGGCTTAAATAGATTGCCTAATTATTTTTTTCTTTAAATTCCAATTTTAAAGAGTAGTGCGCCGGAAAGGGTTAATAGTGCACCAGACCCGAAAATGTTAAGTTTCATATTTGAATCTTATTTTCATTTTTTTAAATTTCAATTCATTTAAATATTAATTACTTAATATATTAATTGTAGAGTAATTTAAATCAATTAATATTTAAATCAGTTGCAGTAATTTATTTAACTATTAATTGTAGAACCGATTGAATAAAATATCTTAATGTGTCTCTTCTTGGACCTAAACAATATGGAAAATATATTTTTTAATTATTTTTGCAAATTATGTTTTAGTTTAATTTAATTTTGAGCAATCATTTCTTAAAATTGTTTTAAATTTATCAAACATGAAAAAAATATTTAAATAATAAAAACATTTTTTTTCAATAAACATTGAAGCAAATCTCTCAACAATATATAAAAAATTTTGTAATATGTAATTTTGTAAAAATTTTGTAATATTTAAATAATTTAAAAAATATTTTTAATTAAAAAAAACTACAGTTTGAAATAATTTCAGCGACTTTTTAAAATAAAAATGTTATTGAAGAATGCCTTACTAATAAAAGTATCATCAAATCAATCCCTTTTATGCGAAACAAAATAGCTCAAAAAAAAAAAAAAAAAAAAAAAAAAAAAAAAAAAAAAAAAGGGACAAAATTGATCTTATTATATTTTGTTTTCTTTTAAAGGAACAAAGAAATAAAAATAGTTTCACATAGAATTTGTTCAGATACCTTTTGTCTCTAAAAAACTGACAATAAATAGAACAGAAATGGAATGTTAGGCGGAAAAAAAAAGGGAGAAACGCCTTCAGAAGATTACGTCTGTTATAATAGTATTATTCCAAAGTTGTGAATATAATAGAAGTGAAAATAATATGGATTTAAGAAGATTAGAATACCTTGTTTGGAGAAGGGATATTTGAAAGAAGAGTAAGTCAATTCTGAAAAGAGATTACATTTTGTATTTTGAGATTTAAATCAATTTTGAACAAATCCGAGGGTATTAGTCGTTGAAACAAATAGTTACAAAATGTCGCTTAGCGAGATGATAGATGGAAAAATGCAATCCGTTTCAAACTGATGTTTTTAAACATGCAGTTTCTATTGGCATAATAATAAAACAATTTAATCGTTATATTGCAGCGGTTTTATGATTGTATACTTAAAACTTTTACAACCTTCTCTCATTAGGTTCGTTTGTAATTTCGTTCGTTAGTAATTTTATAAACATGTAGTTTTTCTATTCGTCGTCTGATCCGCCGATCTGTCTGTTTGTCTATCCTTCTTGCTGCATAGAACAGTGAAAGTACTACCCAACCGAATGGTTTGAAACCTGATATATATAATCATTGTAGATTTTTGTCGAGTAATTTCACATTTCATAAAAATTGAATCAAAATTTAACAAGATATTAACTAGCAAAAGCCATGCTTTGTTTGGATTCGCGAAGCATTATTTTATAAAACAGATATTTGAAAGTAACAATATTTTTTTTATTATTATTTTTGCATCTTTATTAAACAAAAACGTTATTTTATGTTTTGGCGCATTTTAGTTTTTTATTTATGATGTAAAACTGGCATAATAAGATATTTTCGAAGCAAACTTTACAAATTTTTTTTAAATTTTCAACTAAAAGCTCTTTCAAAGATGTTTTTACAATTTCAAGTAGCCACTGGTGTTTTTTAATTGTTTGAAATATGCATGTTTCCAATCTTTGTAATCAACATCCGATAATCTTTGATAGCTATTTTAGAATAATATATTTGAAGAAAGCTTGAAGAAAGTTACTTCTTCAAAATCCTATTTTCTGGAAAAAACATTTGAAATCTGCTTTCGTTGATACTATGAATTTTTAACTGTAAAACATTTTATTTTAATTTCTTCGTTTTTATACATGTTAGCGTATGAGAATTGCTGTAATTCTCTCCGCGTGGGAGAACTTTTTACTTTCTGCGAATGGCAACTCAATTAATGGAATTACCTTTTAATGAAGCGCTCTCTCATTCTCGCAGTGACGTTTTCACGAATAATTATTGTTGTGTTTGCGAACTTATTAAAGTTTTATTTTTCTATAAAATCCTTCTGATTAATGAGTCGATATTATTTAGCCACAATACGACCTTCGCAAAAATATTTATAAAGAGCTTGAACCAACAACTTCACGCAGATCTTTTAATTTTTCATTTATATGACAAATTTAAGAATTAATTTTATTTGTTTACAATTATTTTGTTGCCAGTTTACAAAGAAAAAAAAAAGAAAAAAAAATCCATAATACAATTTTTTTTAAATGTTTAAGTGTCATCTGTGCAAACGATTTTGCGGGATAATGAAAACATGTTTTATTTAATAAATTAATCATGATTCTATCTATAATTATTTACTCCATGATTTAAACTTTTTTTTCTGAAAATATACGCGTTCCATTTTTTATTTATTTGCTAAAATGCGTCCGTATTGGAAATGCATGTAAAATAAATTAATTAAAATAATAATTTTTTTAACGTTTTACTGTAAAAAAAATTATATTCTGCAAATCTACAGATCATAATTTATTTTTGTGTTTAATTTGAAGTAAAAATATTGAATAGTTTTTTTGTAAAGCGTACGACAAATTGTAATTTGAGTGGACTAGTAGAGGATTCGCTTCGCTCATCCTAATAAAAGTTTTCTTTATTCTATTAAATCCAATCTAATGAATCCTATCCTAACGAGTTTAATGATATCACATGACAGAGCATGATTTTAGGTTATCATGTGATGACATCCTCTTTCGGCTGAATCTCTATTATTTTCATATTACTGAATTCAATCCGTAGAATCGTAATAAATTTTGTATTCATACATTTTTACATAAGAGTGCAACAACTATTGCACTAAGATCTGAATACTTATAAAACGAGTTATAATACGAACGTACCTCATTTGGTACGTTTGGAGTACAATTTCAGTCTTGTTTAACTTAACCTGGTTATTGTACGAATAAAGATGAAATTTCACAAATGATTTTTAATCAATGGTATGACCTTTGTGATATGATATAATTATGCAAATTATATAAAAAAGTTTATTTGTTATGTTAATTGTTGCATGACAATACAGCGATCTTAACATTTTTATTACTTAATTATTATCTATATACATTAATTTTAGGGTATCTTTAGTTATGACCGACACTTGGGATAAATCACCCATTATTCTTTGTAACTGGTACCACGCGTGTTTAAACAACCATTAGTTTAATGATGCGTCAAAAATCTTTTGCCAAAATAGGCCACACAACTTTGAAATTGCAAAAATGAAACATTTCAAAGTTTAAAAGAAGAAAAATGAATTACAAATAAAAAAATGTAATGAATGTAATATTTCAGAAAAATGTTTCAGCAATAGATTGTACGTTTATATGTTCGGAAAATAGCTTAGAAATGTAAAAAATATAGTTTAAATAATTGTTTCATTTTTTTTTCTTTCTAATTCAATATGAGATCGGGTGGCAGTAACGCAGGCAATCATCTTAAGACCCCACAATAGTCACTGTAAAAGACCTGGATGATAGTATAAAGTTTATAGGAGCGTTCTTTTCAAATATCTCGTTCAAATTTTAATATTTTTACATGATTTTTTTTTGCATAGGATAGCTGAGGACGATCTACAACCGGCCTAGTTTTTACTTTTTCAATTTTGGTTATATAATCTTTATATTATGATAGTTTCAATTTCAGAACCGGTTTAAACCGGTTTTAAAAGTTAAAGTAATTAAAAAAATGAAACTAAAATTGAAAAAGTAAAAACTAGACCGTTGTGGATCGTCCTCAGCTATCTTATGGGAAAAAAAAAATTGAGCGAGATATTTGAAAAGAACGCTCCCATAGACTTTACATTATCATCCGGGTCTTGCCTTAATGAATTAGAGGCTCGAATTACAGAATTGGTTAAAACTCGGTTCGCATCTTAAAGCATAATTGGCTTGGCAAGTCATAACTTGTTGGAAAACATCTGAAAACCAGAATTTTAGAGGTCAAATCGTAAATTAACAATTGTGTTTTACTGTTCTCAAACTTCCATGTTTTATACTTTTGAGTACAGGAAAACACAACGATAAACCAACGAATCAACCATTAAAATCGGATGTTTTCCACCAAGATATAACTTGGCAAAGTTACATCTTGGTATTTTAGTACCAAGTATTAGTACCTTGTATTTTAGTATGCTAATCCAGTTCTGTTTAATCCTGAAATTTCTGCTTTCATCTCGTTAAGGCGACTGGTCACTCAGCGGTCGAATTCTCCTCCGTAATGTTAAATCTAAAGGCATCTGATGCATTTTTATATTCAAAATATCTCTTTTGGAAAATAAATATTAGGAAGGGCACACAAGGAAATAATACAACACGAAAGAAATACAGCCAGGAGCTCCAAACAAAGAGTGTGTGCAATGGAGCCAACGGGATTCGAACCCACAGCCTCATATGCTCACAAACGAGTGTCGTGACTACTCGGTCACGGCTACCTCAGCATTAATGATGTAATCTATTACCTTTTCAAAGATATGTATAAACAAACGTATAAGATTTGAGATTTAAATTATTTAATGCGTTTTTGAGAAAACATATTACTACAAATTAGTTGTATAGTAAAAAAATACATAAAAAAGTAATAATAACCTCCACGATAGTAAAATGTGAAAAAAAGAAAAAGAAAGAAAAACTTTGAGGCCTATTTAGTAGTAAAGGCGATATATATTCAACCATGAATTATGTATATTGTCGTTAGTAAAGTTTATCTTTAAAACATTACTAACAAAACTATTTCAGTAATTAATTTACGCCATTATTTACGTTATACTAATTCTATCTTTGTTCATTTTATACTTAATTTATTTTGAAAACTTCTATTTATTGAAATAAATAAATAAATAACAAAAAGAAATTTATTAACCCCCCCCCCTTCTCTCCCCGCTTTCTTCCTGCATTTCAAATTATGAGTTAAATTAACTCTATATATATATATTTTTTTTTTGATATATTTTTGGGATAAATGTGATTTTAAAAGCTAATTCAAAAACGATAATTTCCCTTTTATTGTCACATAAAAAAACTAATGGGGATTTTATGGGTAATTTAGCTTTAAAAAAATTCATGAAAGATAAAAAAAAAGTTCTTTCCAGCTATCGGTAAAATTTTGTTTTCATCAATATACATTTTGAAACTTGAAAGATGAAATAGCTAGACCTATTTCGAGGGTTTGATATAAAAAAATATGAGTTGATATAGATAATATGATTCCTGTTTGATAAAATAGATGCAATATATTCTTAATTCATGGAATTTTTGCTTTATTGGCCTTGATTTTAACATATTATTTGTGAAGATTTCACTATGCACATAATAATTTAAATCTTTTTGTGCGTTTTAGGCAGAACTTCAAGAGCATGAAATATTCAACTTATTCAAAACTCGAATGAGCGAAACTTGCACATTAAAGATAATCAATGAAATCAAACATTGTATTAAAAATTTACGAGTGTGAAATTATAAATCCTCTTACAAGCCTTATTGAAACTTACAGGGAAGGTCTCCATTGGGGCATACTCAGGATTGTTTGAAAAAAATACGAATTAAACTACTCATGTAGGTAATAAAGGATCAGTGAAAATTAGCGGCGGAATTACATTATTAGATATGTAAAAAAAATAAAATAGTTTGGAATAATTGGCGTGAAAAGCTGAAAGCGACGCGGGATTTGGCGAGCAGTGCATTTCCTCGCCAAAAGCAGACGATTTTAACGAATCTGAAAATTGATTTTAATTGACTTCACTGTTAAAAATCTGCAGCATTTACTGCAACGTCACTCCAATACTTTTATAGAATATCTCTCTTCTGACCAATGAGAATGCTCCATAGTACGGTGAATTGACCGTTTTCTATAAAAGCGGTGGAGTGACGCTGCAGAAAATGGTACAGATTTTTAGCGGTGTTGTAGCTTGTGCAACACTGTTAAAAATCTGCTGCATTTTGCTGCAACGCACTCCACCGCTTGTATATAATATCACTATTCCAACCAATGAGAAAGCTCCATTTCACGGCCAAGTAACCGTTTTCTATACAAGCAAGGGAGTGCGTTGCAACAAAATGCAGCAGATTTTTAACAGTGTATTTTTCAATTTGGAACAATTTTAATCAATTTAAATTGTGTTTTAAATGATAAAATATATTAATTTCATTTTGTTATAAGTACATATAAACGTATATGACAAAATTACACTTAAAGTAAAGTAAAAATGCAAAACTAAAATTACTTAAACTAAACTTATTTAAATAAATTGAACATAGAAATTTTTTTCTTTAAAAAGTATTCGAAGCGTAAAAGCGTATTTTTCAAAATTTCGTTTTTTCGCCAACCGGAGATAAATCGCCAAATAAACGAAATTTTTATTATTTTTTTACGGACGTTATAAGGAGGTTCCGCCGAGATTTCTTTATAAACATATATAACTATATGAGAAGAAAATTCTGTAATTTTTTCAGATTTTTCTGAGTATGCCCGTATGGAGACCTTCCTTGTTAGTCAAAACTTCAAGGGCTATAAAATGTTTCAAAACTTGAATGCACGAAAACATAAAAAACTAACGTTGTAAAGTATCTATGAGTTGAAAATTGTAAAATGTCATCTTTTGAGCTTGATTGAAATTCTCACTAAATTTCAATGTGCAAATTTAAAAATGTGCAGATTACCAATACTCAAATCGTAAAAATAAATAAATAAATAAATAAATAAATAAATAAATAAATAAATAAAAAGTAAGATTGTAAATAATCATTTTGTTTAAAATTATAAATTATCCTTCGAGATTTATTGAAATTTAGTTAGAGCTTACAAAGCTACAATATGTTCAAATTATTCAAAGCTCGAATGAACAAAAATTTAAAATTTAACACTGTAAACAATCTATGAGTTTACATTTTTAAATTATCTTTTGTGTTTTATTTGAATTTGATAAGAATTTCAACAGCTATAAAATGTTGAAATTATTCAAAACCCTAATGAAGAAAAACTTGCATATTATAGTAAATCAAGGAAATCAAACATTGTAAATAATTCGCCAGTGTGAAATTATAAATAATCTTTCGAGTTTTATTGAAATTTAATTAGAACTTCAAAGGCTACAAAATGTTCAAAGTATTCAAAACTCAAACGAAAGAAAAATAAAAACTAAAATCATTTAGTTAAAATGGTAAATGATTTTTTATGCTTTGTTAAAATTTGGTAATATATTCAAAAGCTATAAAATGTGCTATACATAATTTCAATAAAATAACACTTAAAAACTAAAATTGTAATTAATGCTTGAGTATAAAATTGTAAATCAATGGATGCAATTGAAAATTTTGGGACCAGTTGCTCCTTGCTTTCACCCTGCGCTATGTAAAAGTGACGTCTTTCTATAATTTTAATTATTTTTTAAGTTTTCTGATGGTGCATTCGGAACACGCTGTACATAACATTTTACCGGCATCAGAATAATTTGAATTATTATTATTTTTAAACGTTTCAATAACATTTCTGATTTCCTTTGCTTTTGGTATTATTATTATTATTTAATTTAACCGAATTTATCCATTAGTCGTGAAAAATTACCCTTTAATAAATTTCGATGTATGCAAACTTTTCTTTAAAACCTGTTTAGAAGATTTCTAATCATCCGAAATCCATATCCATACAGATCCAACCTAACCCGGATGCCCGTCCCTGGTACTAGACAATAGTAGCTGGAATGATCAATTCACGAACAACCTATCAGAGTGTACTAATGAAAAGCTTTGCCAAAGATTCGCCAAGGTAGGACATATAGATGATAATTGATTTTGTAGTAATCTTGCTTGAGAATTAATATAAATTCACCGATTTATCTTTTTTTTTTCCTTTAATTGTTTTTATAATTGAATTAGCTATTTTTTTCTATCTGGTGAGTTTGGAAAAAAAATCATTCTGATATAAATTAGAATAATTATTCTATAAGAAAGGGAAATTAAGAGTTTTTCATCAGGGATGTTTCCTATTCCCACAGCTGAACCTCCCCTACATTTTTATGTTTGGTTGTTAATATGAATAAAATCTATAAAATCTATATCAAACGGGATGTGTAAAGGGAACTCCGACTCTTACCGATGATGAAAAAGAAAAAGCAATTTCATTTATTATTATTATTATTACTTTATTTATTTATTATTTAAGAATGCTAGTTTAGAATATTTATTATTTTAAGGAGTTAATATATCTTAATGCTGTTGTTCACTAATTTCCCGATTTCCCCTCCTTAAGGTTAAGGCTATGGGCGTTTGATGTATTTTTATATTCAAAATATCTCCTCGGGAAATTAAAATTTTTAACTTCTTTTTTCTGTGTGCTCTTCTTGAAGGATGCATAACTTTTTCTTAGTTTTCAAACTATCTTTAAAAGCTACGGTTAATTTTATATGCAGTGTTAAAATTTTACTCCCACTCTGTCAGTTTTAAAGACATAAAATATTATATTAAGCAAAGATTTTAGAAATATTTTGAGAACTGAGAAAAAAAAAAGGGACATCTTTTAAAAAGAGAACATTGAAAAAAGAACTTAAAAAATATTAATTTCCCGAGAAGGTATTCTGAATATAAAAATGCATCAAACGCCGGTTGACTTAACATTACTGAGAATAATTCGGTAAATGAGTGATAAGCTGCCTTAAGGCCCCTGTCCTCGCTCGAGGAAACACTTGCGAGCTAATGCTATTCCTATGGGGAAGCATTTTTCTAATAACTCTTTCGCATTTTGACATTTTTGAATATTTTTTTTTTTTCATTGGATAGCTGAGGTGCATGCCGACAGCGCACCTTTTTTACTTTTTCGATTTTGGTTGCAGATATTTTTTTAAAAGCACTTTCAGTTTTGAAACCGGTTTCGAAAGTGAAACTAACTTTTTACCCTTTTAACTTTAACCCTAAGGAGAAAAAGAAATACGTTTTATATAAGTTGTTTGTAGAAATTAGTGTGACACTGTTACCGAAAATGATTTATAAAGAAGAAAAAAGAAGCGTATTCCATCTAAGTGTACCATGCTTCCAATTGGCTGTGAACAAGCAAAATTTCCGTTTATAATGAGATTGGTAAAATAATTTCGTACTGAATACAATGCATTATTAAATTAATTTGTTGCTTTCCTGATTAATATGTTTTTAAGAGTGCCTTATAAGGGAGTTTTTTGACAAGAAATTTATTCTCCGTGAAAAGTTTGAACTCGAACCGTTAATCGAAAAGGAGCTAATTTTTTCATTGCAATTCGGATTCGGACCAGTTTGAGGATCATTATTATTATTATTAATGCAAGATCGATTCCGGTCAAATTGACATTTAAATATTTAGAGTTCTGGTCGGTTTCGAGTTGGATTTTAAAATCTATGGCTTGAACTACCCAATTCATCGAAAAAGTCCAGCATATGTTTTTCTGATGAAAACAAAGTATATACATTTATTTTGTATTGATTAAAAATAAAATTGATGCTGGATACATAAATACAGACTAATTTTCCATAATTGCATTAAAATAAAAAATAATTTTCAGGTTCAAATTGATTTTAGCTCCATGAAAATTTTTTGTTGAGTTTTGGACAGCAAACAATTTTTTGGGTACCCAGTTTCGAGTTCGGGTGTAGGACTATAGCACGGAGAGGAATTTTTCACAATTTGGCGAAGTCTATTCTCCGATTCACTGTGATTAGATGCTTGCGAACCGTTTTTCCATGCTACTAAAGTCTAGTGTCCCTGGCCGGACATCAATACTAAACAGTGAGCATGCGCAAATCCTCTTGTTGTCCTGGGACGGAGATGAAGATAAAACTTCTCTCTTATCGATCATTGGCAGAATAGCTTAGGTTTATTTTCTAGTAGCACAAAGTCTATAATTCTCAAAGTAAAAAATATAAACAAATACTTAAATATTTTTAAATACTTAAAAAGGCAAAATATATAATATGAACTTTAAAATGTTCTGGTTTCTTTAAAAGGCGATTAAAATAATCAAATTGGGATGTTAGTATTAATTTTTTGAAAAACGTTTTAGTACTTTCAAGCCTCAATCATTCTCTTCCTCAAAGAATATTATTTATATAAATTCATGATTTCGTTTTTAAAATTAACGATCCAGTAATTATTACAGTTAAAAGTAGAAGTAGTTTTTTATCATCATCATCATCATCATCATCATCATCATCATCATCATTATTATTATTATTATTATTATTATTATTATAAACTTATTTAGAGAAGATTTATATTATTATTAATTGCAGTCCATTTCAACTGTAACAATTACTGGCTCATTCATTTTTTCAAAACGAAGTAATGTATTTGTAATAATATTCCCTGAAGAAGAGCCTGATTAAGGCTTGAAAGTACTAAGATGTTTTAAAATAAAATTAACTATTTATGTGATTATTTTAATTGCCTTTTAAGTAAACCGGAATATTTTAAAGTTCATATTATATGTTTTGTGTTAAAAACGAGGTGAAAACTGCGTTCCGTCATATGTTTTTATTTTTGTTTACTTAAAAATGGATTGATTTATTTAGAAAGCTAATCTTAAAGAATATTTAAAACATTTTTTCTCAAGAAATTTTCTTTCCATTTCATTTTTTTTTTTTTTGTTACCTCTTTAAAGTGAAAAGAGAAAAAAGATTTTTTTTCAAAATTTTAACCATTTTTACGAACTATTTACAATATGGCATGCTTATACCGAATTTTACTATTACTTACTCAAATTCAGTCTCCTCTATATTTCGTATCCAGAAGATTATGCTATGTTACAATTAAGTTTTATTTAATGTGATAAATATGCATAACACTATTGTAAAATTTACTTCTTTTGTTATTAGAATATTTTGGTGTATTTTATTAAAATATATTAGTCAAAAGTAGTTTTTTTTTTTTTTTTTTTTTTTTTTTTTTTTTTTTTTTTTTTTTTTTTAAAGAAATGGCGCGTTTGCAATATAATTTATACTTTAAAATGAAGAGATTGTATCCTCAGGGGATCCTGGATTTTACAGATCAAGAAATTATTAGGCAGTCGCATTTTCTTATAGAAAATCTCGGCTTAAATAAAGCGGAATTTCGCATTTTTGAACTAAATTTATTATTTTATATATATATAAAAATTACTGATATATTACATGGAAAAAAATGGGAACCCTGGTCTTGATAACAATTTTATGATTAAAAGTTGCGGAGAAAACAGATCTTTATAATCTTCATTTTTGACGTCACAAAAACAATTATTAGGCTTTAATAGAGAAGGAGATGGAAGTGAAACTCATCGATCATGAGCTGGAATAGCTTTGGTTTATTTTCTGAGTAGATACTATTTGATGCGTAACGGAAATGGACAAACCTGCTGATTTCGAAACTCTTCGTTTAACATTATTGAAAACGATCTGATACCTTTAAAAAATATTCATTTTAAATAGTGCAAAATTAACGTAATGAAATAGATACTTTATTTAAAATTTTCATATTAGTTTCTATTATGTACGGGTTTTCCCGAATTCAACTGTCAAATTCAAAAGGATATTTTAATATTAGCAACTGGAGGGAATATATTATCTGTTTATTTAAAAAAAAAGTATAATGTACTTTAATGAATGCATGTGTTACGGCCTATTCCCAAAAATGGCCAATTCCCGAACTGGCCAGCAACGTTTAAAAAATGACGGGCCAATTCGCGAGCTGGCGAGATGTGATTGGCCAGTTCGCGAAATAAATATAGGCACTCGGCTTAATCCTTTCTAACATAGTTGAAAGTGTTTATGAATTCAAATAGTCTAGCCGTCTGCCTGCCCGTGCTCTAACTCGAATAAATGCTCGGGTTAACTTGTAATTGCTATCTTATTTGGTTTATCAATTAATTTCAGTATTGAAAAGGAATTGTGTACCATTTTTGGTTAATTTACTGGGATGCACAAAAATATTTCGTTTCAATATAATCAATGGGAATCGTTTTTACTGTGCATTTTAATGTTGTTACACTTAAATATTGGTCTCGTGTGCAAGTCAGTGCCATCTACCGAGCCGTCGTGAAATAACTTTCTTCTCTAAATAAGTAACAACTTCTAAGAGAAGTTTCATGACGGTCCCACATCTAAAGGGTAACCTTAAATCCCCAGTTCGGATGTTGGCTAGGGAATTGGCCGGCCAAAACCCGAAATACGCTATTCATTTCATGTAATTCGGGTTTTGGCGAGTTCTAGAACTGGCCAGGCTCTGGATTTTGGACGTAACATATACAATATTTAGTGAATGAAAAACTTCCTAAAATATTCAGGACAGTTGAATTAAAAATGATAGGTTAGAAAGAGAGAAAAGCACGATTTATTAAGAACTGTTTTCACGTTTTTTGTTGTTTCAGAAATTAATCTTTATCCCTTTGAGCTCCGGTGGATAAATTTCTTCAAAATTTCGAATGCCACATTGGCACCAGTATTTTGCATAGAAAAGATTCGGTTTACGATATACGCGAAAAAATGCATTAGATCTTTTTCAAATAAATTTGGTGGACTATTCCGGTGCCATTGTGACATTTCGGAATTAAAATTAAGTGGTAGAAAATTCGACCATCAGAGATCAAAGGGTTAACACCTTGGGGAGGAACGAAAGGTATAAATGCTACTTAAGGGAGACCCGAACCCCATTTTCGGCCAAAAATCATCCAAAGTTCAAAAAAATTTTTATCTCAGAAAACGATAAAATACATATTTGCGAATATCCATGCAAAATTTCAGAACTCGGGGACACTTGGAACAGGTAGCAAATGAGCTTTTTTTTAATTGTAGTCACTAGAGTTTAAAGGACTAGCGGCCATTTAAAACGTGTTTTCCTGAAAATGACTTTTTCCATATTTTGCCTAAGTTCAAAGTACTAAGGCTCAGTGGTAAAATGGTTTAGAAACAAAGTGTTTATGTTTCTAGAATCTTAAAAAAATTTGTAACAAAAGTAAGGAGAGATATTTTTTGTAATTCTATTTCTGAAAATTTTACATAAATTGGTAAGCATGAAAATTATAACGAATTTAAGGAAATTTACCATACATAATTTCTTTCTTTTTTTAGCTGAATAAAATAGAAAATTAAACATATCTCTCCCTAGGTTGTTTCCATATACTATAACACTATTTAAGAAATTTTAGTAATACCAAAATATTGAAAATTGTATGAGGAGTAGTAATTTTAAAAAGTGTATTTTTCCACACAAAAAATCATAAAAATCGACATAAAAAATATACATTTTAAAAGAAAGTGAATTTTTTTGCTAATTATTTCTTACAAAAAGATTCTTAAATAGTACACCAAAATTCATTACTTTAAAATCAATAATAAAAATTTTGGGTTTTTTCTTACGGGTCTCCCTTAAGCTGATCAGACTATTTCATTATTCTCACCAGTTATTCTTTATAGTTAAGTTTAACTTATTTAATCGGGACATTTTAGCGATTCAATTACAGAAAATATCCTGTTTTAAAAAACCGGTAGTAAAAGATTGAAAATTAAGTAAAAGGATCCCAAAGATAAAAATGTGAATATCTAAATATATCAAGATCAATTTGTTAGAAACCCATTTAATGCCCGAAGGGAAGGGAACAAATTTGCTCCATGTCGGATCTTGTAGTTTACGATAATTTAGAGTGGAGTCTTTAAATTGAATTTTCGAAGTGTGAAAAATTGTCAGACTTCTGCTTCCATAAATATCCTTTTAATGGGAACAGAAACAGAGAGATCCGAAGTGGCGTTAATCCGTTCAAAATATGTCAAAGTATCTTAGCAGAAATTAAATTTGAAAATCGGAAACTAAGAGTCACTAACATAACAGAAATATATTACATTTGTTTGTGAAATAATCAGGTTTCTATTTCAAAAAGATAATAAAATTATTTCATAAGGAAATTCAGCATAGGAAAATTATAGAAAAAGGCACAGAAACAAGACAATTTTTTTTATAGAAAGAAGACGTAAAGTTATTTATAGGCTAACTCGTTTGACCTTTTATGCTCTGTCGGTACTTTAAAGTACCATTAAAATAACTTGTTATAAAATTAATTTAATGCATGTGTTAGTAGTAATGCAGTTTAGAATGTGTTATACTTTACTTTATCTTGTTTTAGAAGCATTACTGGCTGCATATAATAAAAATATCTTTAAAAAAGGTGATTTATTTTTATTTATTTATTTTTGGGAGTGGTGTATCTTTCAGCTTTCTGTAACAAAACGTAAGCGTAACAGAAATATATTCCGTTTGTTTGAGAATCAATTAGATTTCATTAAAAAAATAATAATAAAAATTTTTCATAAGGAAATTCAGCACAGTAAAATGCAAAGAAACAAATATATTTGTTTTTCACAGAAAGAAGACACAAAATTAATTACAGGCTTACTCGTTTAACTTTTATGCCCCGAAGATACATTAAAGTACCATTAAAATAACTTGTTATAAAATAAATTTAGTACATCGATTAATAGTAATACATTTTAGAACAAGTTAATGATACTTTATTTTATCTTGCTCCAAAAAAATTACTGGTTGCATAAATAAAAATATTTTCAAAAAGGTGTTTTTTTTTTCCTAAGGTGGGGGGGGGGGGTTTGTTATTTTTCCGCTTTCTTATCGTTTAAAGATTTGCAAAGGGGCTGTTCTATTGGGAAATATTTCCATATTTCTAATGTAAGAACATTATGACTGGCTATTTCCTAACTCTAGAAAATACTAAAAGATATCTTAAATTGAAGAATTTAGTCGAGTTTTCATAATATTCATATATTTATAATATTGCACAAAATCCTTATAAATTCAAAAATAATTACAGTTTTAATTGAAAAAATCCTTCTAAAAATTATTAAATGACTGTGTAAATATTGTAATGCGGGTTCAAAAATTCATGAAAAATGGTTCAGAGGTTGAAATATTCATGAATTCGTTATTTGGGAAATAAAGAAATAATATAAGCAAGGCTGAAAATTGAAAAAAAAAAAAAAAAAAAAAAAAAAAAGAGAGATTTTTTTTTTTTTTTTTTTTTTTTTGCCTTATAGCAGGGCTGTCCAACGCGGCGCCCGCGGGCGCCATGGCGCCCTTTGACTCTTCCCTTGGCGCCCTTTTAAACGTTTTTTGTTACTAGCATTTTGTTTAATGTAAAATTCTCTTCTAAAAGATGCCTTATTTAAAATATTGATATTTGCTTCAGAGAATATTTTTAAGATCCCTGTAAATATTTCCTTGAATAAAAGCTCTTCCTGATTTTGTTTTTATAAACAACCATGGATTGGTAACAGTATCATGCCTCTCTTTATTTCTCTACTTTTTATAACAGCAAATTTGCATAGATAAAATAAATCAAGGAATATGTTCGGGTCCTAAAAAACCCTAACAAAATCGCTAATTACCATTTTATTTTAACAATAAACGTGATTTAATTTTCAGACTCCATCCAATTAAAACATTTTTTATATAGCTCTTCGCAGAAAAATGCGTCATTCGAATTTTACAACAATTTAAATTTTTTAAAAAAGTTTTTTTTAAATTACAGAACTTTAGAATTATATGAATCTTATGTTTTCTACAGCGAAATGCTTTTTCACATGTGTATCACTGGTAATACTGTGAGATAATTTCGTTCTTTGTTTTGAGCCATGTTAATAATGGCGCCCTTCGTTGTATTCGAAACGTTGAGATGCGCCCCTGCTTAGTAAAAGGTTGGACAGGCCTGCCCTATAGAAAGAAACCATATTCTACGAAGCTGTTTTTTTAGATGCGCTCGTAGTTACATAAATTAGTAGCAACTATAGTCGTTATTCAGTCCGTATGTTCGTATATAACAATGCAAAAGCTTTTAAACAAATCGCTTGAAATTTAAAATACATAACTGTTATATAATTTTATCGGGTCATTTCAAATTTTATGAAAATCGGATGAATAGTTCAATTACAGGACAATAAAAAGTATTCCGTTAATGACGGTCAATGGGAAAAAAATAGTTTCAAGTGCATTTTAATGATGTTAGATTCTTTTGAATATAATAAAACTGATATGCATCTACGAAGTACATACTACAATGTATAGTAGAAAGAATATTTGTAATGAATTTATAGCGTCACACTAAAGTGGTAAAGGGGAAACATTGTTTGGGGCGCGTTTAAATCATATTAAATTATTACCCATTTTATGAAATTTATATAAAATGCTCACGTTTACTACAAGTTACTCCCTGAATAATACAAAGCGGATAGTATTTATAGAGTCTTACAAAAGATTTCGGATATTATACTGTATGCGAAGTACTGTATATTATTACACCACGATCTCAATGTTTTTAAAACTTCGTTATAGTACGAATGCACCTCATTTGTTACGTTTGACGAAATATTTCTGACTTTTTCTCTTAATTTTCTGATAAATGATCAGCTAATTTAAAACAAGTTGGAAATTGCACGTGAAGCGTAGCAAATGACGTGCGTTCGTACGATAACGAAGTTTTATAAATATCACTCTCATGTATCAATTTCATAAAATTGTAAATAATTACAATTAAAATGCGCACCAAACAATGTTATCCCTTTACCATTATGCAATGGAATACTTTTGTGTGGCCTTGTAAATCAATAACAAATATTCTTTGCACCACAGATTATGCAAAATGTATATTATAATATATATTTTATAGATGCATATCAATTTTATTACGTTCGAATAAATGTAACACCATTAAAATGCATTTGAAACATTTTTCCCCATTAGCCGTAATGTAACGGAATATTTTTGATTGTCCCTGTAATTGAACTATGCATCCGATTTTGATAAAATTTGAAATAACTCGATAAAATTATGTAATAACTACGTATTTAAAATTTCAAACGGTTAAAATGCATTTGAAACTTTTTTCGCCATTGACCGTAATGTAACGGAATCTTTTTGATTGTCCCTGTAATTGATCTATGCATCCGATTTTCATAAAATTTGAAATGACTCGACAAAATTATGTAATAATTATATATTTTAAATTTCAAACGATTCGGTTGGGTAGTTTTTGCGTTGGTATATGCGGACGGACAGACAGACGAACGGACTGAATGACAACAATAGGTGCTACGTATTTACATAATTACGAACGCACCTAAAAAGGAAATCTGTAAGAAAATGCAAACTTTTAACTGGAAGAGAAAAAACCCGATTTATAAAGTATTTTTTTGTGATTTTTGATGTCTTAAAAATAAAAATAAATCTCTAAAACAGCAGAGTACATAAAAATAGCTCTCTTTTTTTCTCATGCGGCAAACACGTGCCGGATGAATTAAGGATTCCATTTACTGCGCGAATGAAAACGGGCAAATTTGTTTCATTTTAAAATTTCCACTTTAATGCAATTTAAAATAGTGATGCCTTTCAATTGAATTTCCGAAGTGTGAAGAATTGTCAGATGCTTGCATATATATATATCACTTTCAGAAGGAGAAATTTGAAACCGGAAAGGTTATTTGTCATCTAGTTCAAAATATTTAAGTGAAGAAAATTTATTTCAAAAGCTGAGAAATAGGAAATTAACATCATGGAAATATTAAATTTGCTTGTAAAATAAATAGGTTTCATTAATAAAGTTTAATTAACTAAGAGACTACTCTTACGAGCTATGATCGCAACTCCCTTTCAGGCATAGCAGAATCTATAAATATGCTAATTTGAGTAGATTTAAAATATTATGGAAGATTGAAATATACTGAAAATACCAATAGTGACCTCCCTGTAAACGGGTTTACATAATTTTCTCTTTGATTGAGGAATTTTAAGACCGAATCAACTACTTTAGAGACATCTAATGGCTGTTTATGTGCTTTATTTAACAAAATCAATTAAAAATATGATAATAAGATAATATAAAATTAACTAAAACTGTGCATATACCGTATCGTAACAGGCAAAGGGAGCACTAGCCACCATCTGCAGGATCGACGAATGAGAAAATGTGGGTATTTAAAACTGGCTGTCTTATAACCACTTTCCAACAAAAGGAGTCTTTGCCTACCGGTATATTTTACAACCGCTATAAGAAAATTTCCTTAAATATGACATTTTATATGCATCGTTTTGAATCTGATATAGTTTCACCGAAGATTTTTTTTTTCTCTGTTTACCACACTTTCTCTGTTATTCACGTAGAAATACTTTTGTTGTTAGAAAAAAAAATATATTAATTTTTGCACTACATTGGAATTGGCAACAATAGTTAAAAATTATCTCAAAATAGGAAATAAATATATTATGTACAAATATTTTAAAATTTAAACTGTTTGGCAATGTTATTATTTGGCATAAATAGGACGTCGCGTCGTTTCTTCCATTGACTGCTTATAACGCATATTAATGAATTTATTATTTTGAAGTTTTCTTCCTTTTTTAATATTCAAGAGTAAATACAAATTTTAAGGCATGATTTTCAATATCTTTTAACGTTTAATTAATTGATTCTAAATAATTAAATAAATAAGTAAGTAACAGTTTTTAATAGTCACGTGTAAATAAATTTTTAACTCAAAGAAAACATTATTTTTTGCACTGTTATTAAAATTGGCAAAAACTTAAAATAGTAATATTTTCTAAAACATGAATAAAATCTCTTGAAATTATGAAAAATGGAATAAAAAAATTTTAAAAACTCAAAAAAATGTATAAAAATAAAAGGATAAATGCAGTCTGCATAGAATAAGCTCATAATGCATAGCCTTAGAAAAATAACTACAATCGAACCTTATTAACATGAACCTCAAGGAGAATCAAAATTTTGTTCATGTTAACAATAATTCATGTTATCAGTATCAAATCTTTGTAGTAGTCTTTATAGGGGACTGTGAAATCAATTCATGTTAAAAGTAATTCATGTTAAGCGTGTTCATGTTAACGAGGTTCGATTGTATTGGGTCGTTTGGAAAGTCGTGTCCGTTTGGGAAAATGCATTCATACCGAAAAATTCTATCATTTAATATTATCGATCATTTAATGTTTTCGATATCTAAAGCTTGGTAATTAATAGGCATAATTTTCCGGTACAAATCGATTTTAACCAACTCTAACATTAGGTTTTAAAATAATTCATTGATTCAAAAACTTCCTCCTACGATTTCATCTTTTTTTCATCCTTCTCTCTTACAGTTGATCTTATGTATATTTTTTTGTTAATTCAATATTGCACATTTAAATAAATATAAAGACACTTCGAATTTAGAGTGACAGTACCAGTAATTAATCAAATTTTTAAAATACTGCGTCATTTCAAGCATATACATTGCATTAGACATAATATTTTTGTTTGAATAACAGTTCATGATTGTCGAATTGTTGTCAACTATTTGCTCTAAGGGATGTCATTTAATGATTTTTTTTATTAATACCGTTGTTACAATGGTACCATTGTTACCATTGTTACAATGGTTACCATTGTTACAATGTGTAAACATTTAATTTTTCATTAGTTGGAAACAATTATGGTAAGTTAAAATAACCCACTCCCATCTTCTTAATTTCAACTAATATTTTTATAAGAATTATTGTAGATGACAGCCCAAGAATGATATTTTAAAGACTATTTTAAAAAATTTCGCTTGACTTCTTTTGCCTGATCAACTACTGAGTAAATGGCGAATTAAAGAACTACTATTTATTTAAAATTTATTGCTATTTAATTTCAGCCGATTTTATTTTTTACATTATAGGACATTATTGTAGCAACCCTGTTAATCTAATTCTAGAAATTATAGGGAAAGAAATACAATAAAATTCCCGTGGTACCAACTTTATTTGATCAACTAATTGGCTGGGTTACCCTTACCCGCGTAGATATCTTAAGAAAAGCTGTCTTTTTTTATTGCTAGATAAAGCGATCGTTGCTGCATATCATGCGATTTTTTCTCATTCGTTTTTCTCTTTTCTTTTCACTCTTTCTTTCCTTCCTTCATTCTTTTTTTTTTTTTTTTTTTTTTTTTTTTTTTTTTTTGAAATTTTGAAACAAAATAAAGTAATATTTTTAAAGAGATTTATGCTATTATCACTAGAAACAAAGAATGACAAGCGTAATTACAAATGGAAAAATAGTAGTCAATGTAAATTAGTGTCTTATTCAAAGGCCGCTATAAAGGGATATTTCTCTAATTTCATAGTTATGTCTAGAATTAGGAATAATGTAATGCAGATAAATTTCATTGTAACATACTCCAACAAATAAATGCATAAATCCCAAAACGTATTTTTAACTTGGGTGGAGTCAGATGGTAAGTCCAAGTGACTAATTTCAAATAAATTAAGGAAAGGATAACAGATAACGAATAATTATCTTCTGTTTTAAATGAAGTTTATTGAGATAATAATTATTTTTGAATTAATGTTTAAAAGTAAGTACTAATTATATTTGGGAATAATGATATAAAGAGAATAGGATTACATTAATCCTCACAGAAACAATTTATTAGAATATGCGTAGTTGTTTTAGCTATATTTTTCAGAGGAAATGAAGAAAAAAATATTGATTTAAAAATACAGAATAATTAAGCACCTCAATTTCGCAATGTTAACGTTTTCAAAGAACGGTAATATAAGAATAAGAAACGCAAAATAAAAAGAAGGAAAATAGAGGAAAAAATACATTTCTTTCATTTTTTTCTTTTTGAAAATTAATCGTAAAAAATAAACGTCAGTTAAGTGATTTTGTATCCTAATCGAAAAATAGTCATCATAATAATGGAATGTTTATGATAAATGACACAAAAGTATCTTACATCTAAAAAATCAAAATTTAATTTTGCGTTTTACTTAACAAGAATTTTATGCAGAAAAAAAGAAAAGAAGCAAAATAGAGACAAAAAAAACCTTTCTTTGAATTTAAAAAATCAAAATTTCAATTTTGTTTTTTATTTTGCATGAATTTGATACAGAAAAAAAAAGAAAATAAGAAAAATAAATAAGTAAATCGAAAAATTCTTTTTGTTTTATTTTTTTATTTAATTTCGATTTTATCCATTTCCAGTATTGCTTTAAAAGACAATCAACCTAAGCGTGATATGAAAAGAAAAAAAGGCTAACGTCGCATTGCCACTTAAACCTTAATGAGTCCTTCATATAACAAAGAAAGTATCAATTTTTTTTCTCAAATATTTTTTCTTCTGGTTTTATTCCTCTTAGATGTTATTTCTTTTTCTATCTTTAATTTCCTACCACTTTTCTAATCTATATAAATAGATTGGCATCTTCAGATGTTTTCTTAACAAATGTCATAACCAGGATTCACTTTTAGATATAAATATTTTTCTGACATTTTTTGAATTCTAAAAAACAATTTTTCAACAATTTCGACATTTTTTTCTTCGAATCGGAAAACTATTATCTTATCAAATTGCAGAAGAGTGTTTAGTTGATATGATAGCTCAATCTTAATTTCAAATAATAATAATAATAATAATAAGATCAAAACTTCAATTTTGCTACTTTATTTTGCATGATTTTTATATTAAACTAGTAGGCTGTGGCAATGAAAAAACATCGTTCTATATAAATCAAATCGTCTGTAGCCAAAATTAAATGACAACCTATTATCTCTGGTAATAGAACTGCTGATGAAATCGTGAAAAATAGCATAAAAATCAAACAAACAATTATAAAGTTATTTTTGTCTTGTTTTCGTGCCATTAATCTTTGGAAACGCTGCGAATAATGTTTATACTCCATTAAAAAATCTACCAACTTATATATATATATATAATTTTTTGATGCATCAACCAAAAGTATCTCAAATCCCAAAAATCGAAATTTCAATTTTTCCAATTTCATTTTGCATAAACAGTATATCTGTTAAGAGGAATACATTCAAGCCAAAATCAACGTCTCTGGATATCAAGGTCTAAAGGAATTTGAAATAGGATGAATTTCTAGCGTCACCTGTTGCGTAATGTACACCAAAATATACCGGGGCTCTGTTTCTGTCAAAGTCTCATAGAATATGAAATTTGATTAAATTCAGTGCACTAGTTTTTGAGATAGAGCGCTGATAATTTTTGTGAAAAATGAATTATAACAGATACCAGTATCATCTGTTGGGTTATTTGCGCCAGAACCTAATCAGCACTAATTTAAGTCAAGGCCTAACATAATCTGAGGTTTGATTAAAATCCGTGTGAATAGTTTTCGAGCTAGAGCGCCCAAAAAATTTTCCTCACATCCAGACATCCAGACACACTCGCAGGCAGACATTTTCTTAAAAACATCAAATCATGTTCAAGACCATGAAAATCGTATAAATTCTTCGAAAACTGGAATTCGAAATTTATTACGAATCTAATGCTTTAGTTTTGTGTGTGTGTGTGTGTGTAAAAAAAAAGTAGAAAGTGAAAAGAAATCTTCAATCTTTCCCTTGAACTTTCTTTACTTCCAACTCCATCTATTTCCAGTATCGTATAAAAGACAATCAACCGAAGCATAATATAAAGAGTAGAAAAAAAAGTAGAAAATCTCACATCGCAATGTGCATTTAACTGGCAATGATTTCTTCAGATGCAAAAAAAAGTGTCCATAACTTTTTATTTCCATCAAATATTCAGAGATATTTTTTTCTCATCACTGCTAAATCTTCCCCAGATATCCTTACATTCTACTTTTTTTAAGGTCGTTTCTGCTCCAATGCTTTCGTTTTCCGTCATTTCGTAGACATTTTTTGCGAGATACGCTTCAGTATAAGGTGCAACGTTCGTATTTGGGAGTAAGTTTATAAAAAAGGGGACACTTTTCGTGCTAATCTTGTTACTCGAAAGCGTTTAGCTTAATGAATGATAATAATGTCCAGAGATGTGATTTTAGTGGACATGGATAAATATAAATAAGACTGGACACTGTGAAAAAATGATATATACGAATTTTATGAATACTTTCATAGTTTGTATATAATTCTTAGTTTAGTTCCTACTATGTTCATATACATAGTTTTAAAATAAAAGTTTATTTTAAAAAAGTTTCATCGTTTCCCTGATTCGCTCGTACGTCATACGGGCAATGTGTTTTTTCTAATCGTGATTTGCCCATGCCACGCACGGGCATCCATATGGTGACGGATATCCATTCATGATTTATTATTCTCACCAGTAAATTTTTATTGTAAATTTTGAATTTTTTATTGTAAGTTTCTCTTTTGATAAACCATTAATTAAAGATTAAAAATTCTGTAAAGGACATGAAAAAGAAAAAGACATTATTGTATCCTGTACTTCAGTCGTATATTTCGATTTTTTTGTAATGCTGGTCAAAATTCATTTTCTATGAACGAACAGTCACACATAATAGACAAAATGATAAATGAAAAACACAATTGTTGTTTCTCTTTGAAACTTAACATGTAGGCATCAAATTAACATGTTTTAATTTTATGTAGAAATTACATTTTATACTTCTCCATCGAGCGATTTCTTTCAAAGCAGTCACCAAATTGAAGCCCTCCCTAATTTTCGAAAAATGTTCCAAATAAAAAAAAGTTTGGCATATTTAATTTCACGGTACACTTTTTTCGATCACTTTCTTTTTGAGATTTTAGAGCATTACTTACAAATTATTTTAAGAAGCGAAAATGTCTCCTGACACTTAAACACAATTTGTAAAATATTATTTTGAATGCCACACGTATCTCCGAAGCTGGTTGACTTAGCAGTAGAATTCTTTACTGTGGTAACTGAGAGCATGCATTATAGGTGCAGATTACAAAATTTTTAAGTAGCCAGTGGCTGCTAAACCCAATATTTCAGTCGCCACAAGGACTTAATTTCTAAAAAAAATTAAGAAACAACGCGAATTTCGCCAAAAGTCCGCAGAAAAAATGCTGACTTTTAAACTTGGAAAAAAAAGCCTTGATTTTTGTCAAATGATCGTGTAAAAACGCGATTTTGGTTAGAGGATCGCTAAAAAACACGCGATTTTCATCAAAAGATCGCAACAAAAACGTGAAATTTTCGCCAGAAGATTGCGGAAAACGGAATTTTCGTCACATGATCGCCAGAAAAAACGCAACATTCGTAAAAGGATGGCGACTTAGATACCGAAAATTTATCGTCAAAAAATTTAGTCTCCACATGGCGACTAGTGACAGCAATTCTGCACCTATAGCATGCATAAGGCTGGAACGGTAAAAAGAAAAAAACATCTGTGTCTAAAAGTTGTCATACGACTGCAAAGGGTTAATCAGTTTTCTCATACCGGAATATTGGTTTTCTACTCAGAATGCTACTCATTTTCCTATCCAGACGCGTTATTCAATTTATGAATGAAAGAGTAACAAAATTTATTAGTTTTACTTTATATGTTAATAGTGTTCATTTATCATGTTTGTCTGTAAAATATGTTTGTTGAACAGAAAAATATTTACTAAAGAATTCATAGTGTTTGAAACATGCTCGGTTGAGAAAATTAACAAATACACTAAAAAATTTACTTGTAAACGTTTCAGTTTATTATTATGAATTCTAACTTGTACTCTCTGTAAGAACAATTTATTGTTCTGAAACAAATTATTTCTTTAGACATGATTTGACATAATCAAAGAGGATCACTTAATAAATATAATGATCTACCATAAATTTATTGCATAAGGAGTTCTAACAAACCAAATCTTCCCTTTGCGAATGTATTTTTTTTCCTTCTTTCAAAACAGTTTTCTCTTAGCGTCTGAAAATCATTTATAATCGCTTAACCCGACCAGTGAAAGTAAAATCTTTAAGATGTACTTTATCAGACGTGGATTGATATAAATAGACCTGGCCATAATAAAAAAGAGAGAGAGAGAGAGAGAGAGAGAAAGAGATATAACTTATTGCAGTGAAAATACAGTAGAACCTCGATCCATCGTTTTTCAAGGGATACGGAGGAAAAACGATGAATGCGAATTAACTTCGAAACATAAAAAAATACAATTTGTATGCATTACTAATGCATGCAATGCATACAGTATACTAATAAACACTAATTTTTTTCTTACTGAACTGTAAAAGAAATAAATTGCAGTTAAATTGTTATTTATTTTTTAAAAAAAACAATAATTTTGTTTATTTTTCCGTTCCTTTTTTTAATGAAAAAATAAATTTTCAAGGTACGCAAAATTTTTCTGCTCATTTCATATGCATTTGCAAGAGTTCATACAGATTCAAAGCCGTGATTGCATTAGACAGACTTGGCAATGGAGGCTCAGCTTCATCGGCATGAGCGTTATTCTCTGCTTCTTCGTCATTATTTTCATTTTTTGCATTAGCACTCATTTACTCTATGTGTAGAATACCTCATGTTGCAACATATTGATCAATGGAAATGTAATCACAACCTCTGCTATATACAAATACTCTTCATCTGCATTATTCCCGCGATCATTAACGCAAACAACATAAATGCTAGGATAAAAGAAGTAATTCCAGTTTTGTAATTCCAGAAAACTGGACGGTAATAATTCCAGAATTAATTCCAGATTCGCATTAATTTCAATATCTTTTCGGTGTGGAGAAAAATTTTTACAACGATGAATGCGGGAAAACGATTTTTGAAGAACGATGCTTGCGGGTTTCGTTAATATTATTTAAGTATAATTTGTGCAGGGACCGTAGAAATAAAACGATCAATGAGGGAAAACGATGGATGCGGGAACGATAGATCAGGGTTTTACTGTATTATAATTTCTAAGTTCTACTATGTTTTTATTAAAGGGATATTAAAAATGATTACAAACGATTCGTTCCAAATATTTAAATTGAAATACGATGATTTTTATTTGTAAGGAATTTCATTAGTGCGGTCTTTGCGAATATTTATTTTTCCCGTCTTTCAAAACAGTTTTGTCTTAGCGTCTGTAAATCATTTATAATCATTTAACCTGACCACCAGTGAAAATAAAATCTTAAAGATGTACACTGTTAAAACTACAGGTGACATATTGCACCTTTTAGGGGTAAAAGGCTTGTCTCACTGGTGACACCCTACGGGAACCAGAATGGTACCCTTAATTAGGGTGAAAACATGGCACCCCTAATCCAGAGTGCCAAACAATTAAAAGAAATTACAAAACGACTTTTGGCCCGCGAAGGATTCGAACCCACAACGTCTGGTTGCAAGCCCAACGTTTTAACCGCTCGTCCATCGAGCTCACCTTCAATTTCTCCCTGAAATGTTCAAATGTCTTGAAATTCAAATGTTGCTTTTTATAAAAAGTTCGCCAAAAGTTAACCATCCGAAGTCCTAAACGAAATTGGGATAGCGCATGTACGGTGATAGTCTTCGTAGGGAGAAATTGCTGTTTAGATGCTCCAGTGACGGCAAGTTGAAGTGGAAATATACACGTCACAGAGCATGGGCAAATGACTTAGGGATTAAAATCTTCCAACGGTATGCATTGCGCGCCACCCTAATTAGCGTGTATCACCCAATGAGGGATCAAATGGCACCCCAAATACATTTTCAAACCCGCGGGTGTCAAATAGTAACACCTTTTCACCCCTGGGCGCGAAATGCAACTGGTTTGTAACCTTTATTTTTAACAGTGTACTTTGTTGGATGTGTATGGATGCAAATCGGTCTAACCACTGTTTAAAAAAAAGGCATGTGACTTGCTGTTCTGAGAATCTTATGAATATGCTATATTTTTATTAAAAGAACTTAAAAATAAGTACAAACGATTTGATCCAAATATTTAAATTCATATACGATGATTTTTGTTTGTAAAGAGTTTTAACAGAACGGTCTTTATACTTGAACAAGTTTTTTAGCAAGGGGCTTTCTCCGATAGATTCTTAAAATCGTTAAGCATGATCACTGACAATAAAATCCAGAAAGGTGGTTCAGAAGATATGTATTGATATAAATATAACTGATCACTGTTGATACTGTACATTGAATTGATTGTTGAGATATGAAAACGTCCATTGTTATTCTTGTAACAATTAGAGCAAATTTTCACAAATACTTCGAGATATTTTATTACCAGCTATAGTTAAAACAAAAATTGACACAACGAGTTAAATATCATTGTGTTCTACTCTTATAAACTATATCTAATTTTTAAAATATTTTACGTGTTTATATCATGAATCAAAAATTTGCTACTCTTCTGACAATCTGGTCAAAAGACTAGCAAATTTTTTGATTTAATAGGTAGATAAGTAAATTGCTTTTTGTAACACATTAGGTATATGTTTGTGAGTGGAACACAATGATATTTAGCTGGTTACATTATTTTTTGTCTAATTATATTTTGTAATAAAATAACTTAAAATTTGCTTTAATAATCACAGGAGTAAAGAATAAATGTTTCAATATCTTATACGTTATTGTTAAGAGAGTATCGCCATTTCTTAATTTTGCATTTAGAAATAATTTCTCATTAAAAAGACGAATTACAAAGTGTATGCTCATATTAAAAAGAAGAATTACAAAGTATACGCTCATATTAAAATGAAGAATTACAAAGTATACGCTCATATTAAAATGAAGAATTACAAAGTATACAGCCATATTAAAAAGAAGAATTACAAAGTATACAGTCATATTAAAAAGAAGAATTACAAAGCATACAGTCATATTAAAAAGAAGAATTACAAAGTATATGCTCATATTAAAAAGAAGAATTACAAAGCATACGCTCATATTAAAAAGAAGAATTACAAAGCATACGCTCATTTTAACAATACTTCAAAAAGTACTAGAACAATCTACTATGTTCTTTTGTGTTGAAATTTCTGATTATTCATTCCAATTTTCACACTTCTGGCACCTTTATTCTTCCAACTCACTAACTAACATAAGATTGCCGAAGGAGCAGCAGCTGTAAATACGTACGATCTGACAATCTTGCCTTTTCTCATCGTCTGTATGGAAAAACATGGGAAAAAATACCATCCATTCTCTCGGCTTGTCCATTTTCGTCGGACGTTACAGTCGAGCGGATAAAATGGATCGGACGTAATTCTTCATTATGGTTATTTTTCGCTAGACTTCACGCTCGCCTGGTCACCACTTACGAGAGAAAAAGTGATTTTATGACAGGAAAATCAGTGATTTGAGCCGGAATCACTGTTGTTTCCTGTTTCACGAGTTGTTTTCATATCAGATTGAAAAGAGAACCCGTTTAATTTAAGTGCAAAAGTGAAAATAATGACGGTTATTATCGTTCATTTTCGTAATTTTATTGGGTATGATCATGGTGAAAATAGGAAGATGATAATTTTGATTGTATGCTACAGTTTTCAGACTTTGAAGCAGTGCAACATTTTTATACGATTCTATCGAATCGAAAAAATGATTGTGAAAAGGAAAAAGATACGGAAAATAATTAAGAGGCCATTTTACTAAACTTCCCGATCGATAAATCCCATATTAATCATGGAAAATTTTAAATATTCCACCTAATATTATGATAGTTTTACCTAATATAATTATCAAAATGTAGTTCTCACCATCAAAAAGTAGACATCAGATGCTAAGAAAAGATACGAGATTTTTTTATGTGTCTTTAAATTTTAGGTATTTAAAAGTTACGATACGCTTTGAAATTTTTATGTGATGATTTATTATTCTCTTCTTAAAAATACTTGAAATTTAATGAGACAGTTTTTAAAAAAGCACCACATCGGTATCAGACACTTTCTGATGGTAAAAACCATATTTTGATAACTATATTAGACAACGAGCAATTGTACTTTTAAGTTTTTCATAGATTAACATGAGATTTACCGATGGAAGAGTTTCAGTGAAGTAGTTCCTGAAAGGGGTAGTTCCTAAAGGGTACGAAGAGTAAGAGTAGGGATGTAGTGCAGAATACACGGCAGTGTACACCGTATACTTTCTGAACTTTTTCCCACTCTGTTTTTCAAATAAAACTAGAGCGTAATATACTATATGTATACACTGAAAAAAAAACAATTAAGTTACTAAAGTTTTTGTTTAGGAAACTGGGATTCCTAGAACTTTCTTTGTAACGGCAATAATAAAAATTCATGTAACAGATACACGTTTATACTGTAAATCAAAATATCTGTAAGGATACTAAGATTTTTTTTTTTTTTTTCGTAAACTTGGATACTTATGTAACTGCAACCTAAGTTACAGGTAATATTTTAGAAAGATTACTGTAATTTTAGTAGATTCATTTGTAAAACTACAGATTTCTGTAGCTTTACAAAAACTATTTTTGTAGATTTACATCTTTTTCTGTAAAGTGCACAGATAAAAATTAGAGTGAAGGGAACGAAGATGCTGGGATAAAGATAAAATTTTAATAAGCAAACATATTTCTGTAACTTTCCATTTGTAGAATTACAGTTTTCTTTTTATAATGTATACTCTGGTCATACCATATATCTTCTAGTTTTTTTTACAGCTGCACCACTGAATATGAAAAATATCGGGTTTAGTTTCTCGGAACTTCTAGTCACTAAAATTGCAAAATACTCAGAAGCAGGGCTAAACACTGATTGTTCTTCGGAAAGGAAAAGTAGTCACCTCTATGTTAGCCGGGCGTTCATGGTAGATCGCCAAATAATGTTCCCAGAGCTCGCAGCTTTCAAATAATTTTGACACTTTGTTACCAATATTTTAAATCAAAAATCTTCATGGCAGATTCCTTTACTATCTACAAAGCAATTTTAGAATAGATATTATCATTATAAAATTGCAGTAGGAAAGTGTGAAAATTTTAGGAACGTTGCGATCCCTGTGTTCCCCTTCACTATTAATTTACATTGCATTCATTTTTATTTTAAATGAAAACCTTTTTACTAATTTTACTTAAAATGTCTAACTTTTATTGAAAATAGAGCATACATTCGAGACAACATATGTTAGATAGTTTTCTTATGCATTAAATTAAAATAATGATAAAACGTAAGAAATAACTCTGTAATATATATATATATAATATATATATATATATATGTAATAAAATAAAAAAAAATGGCGCAAATTTTTTTTTTATTTTATTACCCATAACAATGTACAAGTTCCAGTGGCACACCATCTATGAGGCAGAACAGATTACTACTACCAAGAATCAACAGTGGGACGAGCTGAGCAGTCGCTCCGGCAATTTGACCAGCAGTGGATGAGTTTATTGGGCTATTTCCCCATAAGAAAGTTCAATCAAGCAGTCTTTAAATTAATTTTATTAGAACTCATAAATAAGTTAAGTTCTTTCACGCAATCACCTTGGCACTCTCATCGAATAACTTCCACTTCACCAACTCCGTGATTAAGCTACATCCCACAATATTAGAATTTTGGGGAGAAAGAAGAAACAGCATCCTAATAATTTTTGAAAGTCAATCGCATTCTCGGGAAACATGACATGGCTTCCGAGTAGTTTTTTAAGAAAAAATGCATTCTAATTCAGCGGAGCAATAAAACGCGCGTCTTGATAGTTTAAAGAAAAGGTGCATTCTACTCTCCTGAAAAGCCAAATGAAAAAATCATTTTCACGACAAAACTAGCGCCCTCCTACTCCGCGTCAATCATTTTAAAAATCCAATCAGGATGGACTCGAGCCTCTAACGGACAAAATGATCAATTCTAATTGGCCGTAATAGGCGGTCTATTGGCAAGAACTATATTTTTTCCTCGGAACACTAAGCCCTTTAGCAACGCGTAGTAACACTTGTCACGCGATGTTAAAAAATAAAAAATAAAATTAAAATCGCAGGAATATGCCAGAAAGTAAAAAGCTTACGAAATACTTCCCGCCTTTTTGAGAAGCAAGAAATAATTTATTAATAACTAAAGTAAGAAAAAGAATTTTAGCTGTTACAAGTTACGAAACTAAGATTGAAATATGTTCCACAAATTTAGAATTGAAGCTAAGAGAGAATAAAAAAAAATGGCGCAATTTTTTTTTTATTTTATTACATATATATATATATATATATATATATATATACAGGGTGTCCCCTCTCAACGGTGGCCAATGGCTAATTTCTAAACGGTTGGTCATAGACATATAGTTCCAATTGCAAAAATGCTTTAAAAAAGGCAAAGAATTGTTTTTTAAGCGATTTTGGTCAAAAAAATGTTTTACTAAAAAATTACGAAAATTAAATTTTTATACGGTCCCCCGGTCCTATAAGTGATATTTAGTAACATTTTTTCAACACTCTAGCAAGTAATACAGAAAAGGTCCCATTCATGTAACATTAAAATTGACCGAGTTATGAAACTTTAAATTTCATGAGTTAAACCCCTTTTCTATAGCTGAAAACGGATGAGTTCGTCTAAGCTTTAAGGGAACGTACACTAAGTGCTTAAAGTATTATAAAGGGAGTCGATTTCCAACTATGTTCAAAGGCTACTTCCTAAACTATTTGTCACAGACATATAGTTCCAATTACAAAATGTTTTAAATGAGCGATTTAACTGAAGACGCTGTCACCGTATAAGTTTTACGGTAGTGTTAATTATAATTAATTAACTTCTAGATTGGTTTATTAAAATAACTGAAGACATGAATTTCAAAATTTTCTTTATCGAAAAAATCAAATTTTGGGAAATAGCGGAAAAACTTTAAATGCATCTATTGGTTTTCATTATAAATTTTGAGATTGCATTGTTACAATAGGTTTGTATAGACTGATAGAGAAATCAAAAAGCGATAAGTCGAGTTTTGAAATTCATATGATCAATTGTATTTTTACGAATGTTTTATTTTGTAAGCAAATGAAGCTGATTCTTTTCGTGATTTTATTTTAAAAAGGCATGTTATTTTGATAAGCTTTTATTTTATTCATAGTTTTCGTTTGTAAATTTTCTTAGTTCAAAATTTATATTCAAATTTTAACTCACTTCCAAATATCTGATTGAGGTTCAATTCCCACACTTATTTAAACCCGATGACAATGTAATATTAATACGATTTTAGGCGCGTTCCATTTATTTATTTTGTAGGACTACATCAAATTCTATTAGGTTGAGTAATCTAATAGAGCTTTAAATATGTATCATTTTGTAACGATTTGTGGCTGTTGCTTTTCATAGTTTAATCTAACAAAATTTCTGTTATTTTTTTATTTATATTTTTAGCACAAATTGCATATTTTACTTTAAAATGTAAACGTCAAGATAAATTCAGAAACAACATTTTAAAATTTTTTTTTACTCTCAATGTTTAAAGTTAAATTTTCTATCTGATGTTTATTTTTATTTCCAGTAAATTTGTGACTGACCCCTATTTTGCAGCAAAAAATATGCTTCAACATTGAACAGCTATAACTCGTTAAATTTGGATCGCAGAGGAATGGGACTTTTTTTGTCTTACTTGTTAGAGTAGTGGTAAAAATTTTCTAAATATCACTTATAGGACCGGGGGACCGTATAAAAATTTAATTTTCGTAATTTTTTAGTAAAAAAATTTTTTGACCTAAATCGCTTAAAAAATAATTCTTTACCTTTTTTAAAGCATTTTTGCAATTGGAACTATATGTCTATGACCAACAGTTTAGAAATTAGACATTGGCCACCGTTGAGAGGGGACACCCTGTATATATATATATATATATATATATTAGCATTAACCTTTTCAGGGACAAAGCATATTCCTGCTGTTCAGATGGTAAGATAATTTAATAATGACATCAGAATTTACCAACAAATTTAAATGAAAATAATTAAAGATTTTTATAAAGTATATTGTAGAAGTAAAATTTAATTTATAAATTTTGGCTATCACTGGGCAGAATGTAATTATAATAAAACAGTTGTGTTATGTAAACACTTTTCTTGATATGAATAAAGTTTTGTTTATACGAAACAAGCTAGATATAACTTCTGCTATTGGTGCTGGTGCGGGAAAAAGAGCTATTGCTATATTTTTGCCGGTTAACATAAAAATACCTCAAAATCCGTACGTTTAATCATAATTTCAGACGACATTCTTCAAAATTTTCTGTTTAAAAAGCTATCTTCATGCACACAAATCAGTTTCTTTCATTACAACATAAAAATAAAACTAATGAGGGTTTTTATTATTCATTCTAAAAATTTTATAAGACAAAATAAATAAAATGTAATTCAACCATTTAAATAAAAAAGTATATGTATGCATATGTGTAAAATAAAACCAGTGTACGATTCAATTTCACAATTTAAGAAAAATGTATTCGCAAACTAAACAGTTAAATAAATATCTTTCATTTCATTATATTCACATAACCATAAAAAATATGTTTAATTAAAAAAAAATATTCAGCCGTCGATATTTTATTTACGTTTATCCAACGAGATTTATTTTTTTAAGCAATCAAATTATGTTTCGTAAATAATGGTTTTTGACACCTCTGTATCAAATTTATTTAAAAGAACTGTCAAAGTTCTGACACATAAGAACACTTTGAGAGCGAAGAATTCTCGCATTACCCAAGAAAAAAAAATGCTGTCAAAAATGTCTCGACTAAAAGTTGTTAAAATTTTCATAATATGTTTTTTTTTTATTCCCAATATATCAAAAGAGTACAAAATTCCATAGTTCAAAAGGAGATTTTTAAATCTTTTTGAACGAAATATATTGAGCATTCTTTTATAAAGCAAAGGGTCAGAATAAATGTTTTTTCTTTCCTCTTTTTTAAAAATAAATGACGCTTTGATCTTCCAACGTTAACGGATATGAAAACTGGAAAGATTAGAAACTAGATTGGAAAATATAATGTAATTTTTTTTTTTATATCTAGTAGAACTAGTTATATTTGTTATTATTAAATCTTGTCCCTATACTGGCAGTGTCACATTCATCGAAAATATACTGTATTCACAACAAAGGTAAAACGTTTTGAGATTTACAAATGCTTTTTTTAACTGAAAGATAAAAAATTGGAAGACCTTAATATGGAAGAGATTTGGAATCGAACTGTGTTTTTGATTTTTGATAAATAAATTACCCACCGAGTTATAAGCGTTTTTGATGACGTGACAAGGCATTTTTTTGTGGGAGAAGGGGGGGGGGGGTGTGCTTCTATCGAGAAATTCGGTTCAAAAAGCCCTTTTCTGGGACTATTTCTGATGGATCTATTGTGTCTCAAATAAGACGGGATTTAGTTTCTGAACTACAACACTTGCTAGTTTCATTCTTTTGCACACAAAAATTAATTAAAACATAGGTCATAAAGTTGCCTTTTTAAATTTAAGAATAGCCTTAATCCAAGAAATATAATTATAAGAATCTCTTCTATGTTATCCATTATTCCGAAAATCGTTCTTTATCAATAGAAAATTTAGAAACCAATGTTTTTCTGAGACGTATTCATAGAAACAAAGTTTAAGTTGCTGCCATTAATTTCCGAAAACATTTTTATGCACAAAGTGTATTAATCAATTTTACCAAACTGGTCATGAAACATTAATTAATGAAATATTTTCAGTCACATAATTAAATTTATACATGGAACGAATTCATAATAACATTAATTTCAATGTGAATAATAAATCTATTTATCATGTTTGTCTGTGAAATATGTTTGTTGAATATGACAATTTTTACTAAATGAGAATGAAATGCATATTAAAAACTGTTGGTGTCCGAGATTCTCGAAGCAGTTCTTTAGTGTTGTCAAGTGAAAATAAATTCGCACTAATATATCTTTTTTGCTTTATATTAACAACTTAAAGAAACATTTAGTAAATTGAAAAAAACAAGATACAGGAATGCAGTTTCCTGCTGCGGTTGCGGGATTAACATATCCCAGTATGCGACACAGTAAGAGAAATATAAGCACCGTGTGTGCTTTACAAAAACATAAGAGAAACTGAACTGAGTTCGTTCACAGTAAAATGTTGTCCTTGAAGTAATCAACACAAATGATTTCGCAATCCTGTGCAATCATCCACTTATGAAATGTTTAAATAAACAATGATATTAAATATTTCATTAATGTCACTTTTGAATAATGGATTAATTTATAGTTTATAAATATTATGGTTTTAAAGTAAACAGTTAATGTAATTAATGTCACTTCTGAAATATGAAGTAATTTGATGTTTATCAATATTACTGTTTTTAGAATAAACACTTTAAGTACTTAAACACACTCCCACCCTATCAGGCCTTAGTCCTGATATATAGGAAGGAGCGCTAATTTGTGTACAGGTCGTCTCAAAAACGATCCTCTACACTGTATGGTCACAACACGGACATGTCCGTCTTTTCCTGGGTGCACCTCTGTTACCCGGCCCAATGGCCAAGAGTCTGGTGGCTGGGTATCATCAAGGAGTAGCACAACTTGTCCAGGTTGAAGATTACGTTGCTCGACTCTCCACTTGCTTCTTTTTTGGAGCGAGATCAAATACTCCTTCTTAAATCGCTGTGAGAATCCTCTTTTTAAATTTTGCAGCAGCTCCCAGCGATTTCTAGGGTTGAATGTGATGGATGAGGTCTCCTCCGGTATTGAGAAGATTACATCACCTGTAAGAAAATGTGAGGGTGTGAGAACATTTATGCAGTCACTATCATTGTCATTTAAATGTATGAGAGGTCGCGAATTTAACAAGGCTTCGACTTGGCTAAGTAGGGTGGCGAGCTCTTCGAAAGTCAGGAGTGTCTCTCCTATTACTCTTTTTAGATGATGTTTGGCGGATTTTATCGCAGCCTCCCAAATTCCGCCAAAGTGAGGGGAAGAAGGAGGGATAAAATGCCATTCAATGGATTTTTCAGTTAAATATTGAGACATGATTTCATTTTTAGGAAATGACAACCATGCCCTCTGTATTTGGTCGATTTTTCTTGATGCCCCGACAAAGTTCTTCCCGTTGTCACTATAAAGGTGACGTGGGGTACCTCTTCTTGCACTAAAACGTCGAAGAGCTGTTATAAATGCTTCAGTTGTTAGGTCACTTACAGCTTCTATATGGACCGCTTTCGTAGCAAGACAAATAAATAAGGCAATGTAACCCTTAGTTGTTTTTGCACCCCTACCCTTGCTAAATTTAATGGATATGGGGCCTGCGTAATCAATTCCACTGGCAAAAAAGGGGCGTTCAAGATTTACTCGAGGTTTAGGTAAATTCCCCATTAATGGAGGAGTTGTAATAGCTTTCTTGTATCTGAAACATTTTAAACATCTATTAATGCATTTGTTGATGAGCTTTTTTCCACCAACTATCCAAAAAGATTCTTTTATGATGTGCGATAGTAGAGAAGGTCCAGCATGTAAAGTGGCAATATGCTGTTGTATTATCAATAGTTCACTCATTTTATGTTGTGATGGAAGTATTACCGGATGCTTGTGATTAAATGCTAACTGTGAATTTTGCAGGCGTCCTCCCACCCGTAAGATACCCTTAGCATCAATAAACGGATATAGGGAGTGTAATTTGCTTTTCTTAGCTAGAGGTTTTTGTTCTTTGATGCAATTTAACTCTTCTTTAAAGTAAGAATTTTGAATCCAAAGAACGATCATTTCTTCAGCAGATTTTATTTCGTTAAATGTAAGTACTGTTGAAGGGATTTGATATTCATTAGCATTTTTGCATTTTTTAATGAATCTTATGCAATATGCCAGAATGCGGATAATTTTTGAAAGTGAAGAGTGCTTTTGAAACAAATTATCTAGTACATCATTTGAAGCATGCGTGTGAAATGAAAAAATGGGATCCGACCTTTGCTCGGATTTGATTTGCTCATCGAATTCATCAACATTTAAGTCATCTTTCGGCCAATTAGATGGGTCTAGAAGTAGCCAGCCTGGCCCTTTCCACCATAGCTCGCATTCTGGCAAACACTTTGGGTCGATACCGCGAGAAGCGATATCTGCGGGATTATCTTTTGAGGGAACGTGTCCCCAGTGCTTAGTAGGTAAAACTTCTGTTATTTGAGAGGTTCTGTTCGCGACAAATGTTTTCCACTTGCGGGGGTGTGCGGATAACCATGAAAGGACTACTTTAGAATCAGTCCATGCAAAAATATCGAACTTGTAATTCTTTAGTGTGTCCATAACTGTGCGGAATAATTTAGATAACAAGTGAGCACCACAAAGTTCTAATTTAGGGACAGAAATTTGCTTGATTGGTGCAACTTTTGTTTTAGAAACCAAAAGAAAAGCATTGGTTTTTCCATTGCAAGTTTGTCGGCAATAAATTGCGGCAGCATAAGCTAGTGTTGACGCATCGGAGAATCCGTGTAATTCAAAGGCATTCTCGGATGAAAGCGTAACACATCTTGGTATCGAAAATTGATTGATTTCATTGAATGAATTTTGAAATTTGAATAATTCCTCAGTTAGATGTTCTGGAATAATAGTGTCCCAGTCCCCTTTTGTCAACCACAGTTTTTGATAGAATATTTTTAAAGTTACAGTGCATGGTGAAATTAGACCCAGTGGGTCAAAGATTCTAGCCGATTCTGCTAAAATTTGCCTCTTTGTAAGAGGTGGAGTGAGATTTAGTGAAACCTTGAAAATAAAAGTATCTGAAGAAGAGTTCCAGCTTAATCCTAGAACTTTAGAGCTTCCGTTATCACTAGGAATTATTTCAAAATTCGATTCGGTATTGGAATCATCTTGAAACTCTCTAAGAAATTCCTTTGAATTTGAATTCCATTTTCTTAAGTGGAAACCATGCGCGTGCAAAACATCGCTAATTTCTTTACAAGTTTCTATTGCCTCGCTAACAGTGTTTGAGCCTGAAAGAAGATCATCCATATAGAAATCTTTCTCCAATGTTTGAGAAATAACAGCGTTTTTTGTATAATCATCAGCAATTTGTTTGAGACATTTAGTGGCTAGATAAGACGCTGGAGCTAGCCCATAAGTAACTGTTTTTAATTTGAAATTTTTTATTTCCTCATTAGAGTTAAACCTCCAAACTATTTTCTGATAATTTTGATCTTCTTCAGAAACTAAAACCTGGCGGTACATCTTTTCTATGTCAGCGCAAAAAACAATTTTCGGAACTCGAAAATTAAGTAAAATTTCAAATATGTCCCTTTGTAATTTAGGACCTACTCCCAAAATTGAATTCAAGGAATTACCTTTTGAAGTATTACATGATGCATCAAACACAACTCTCAACTTGGTAGTAGTACTAGAAGGTTTAATAACCGCATGATGAGGAAGAAAATATTGTTCATTTTCAGAATCGTTAATGTCATTTTGTGTTATTAATTCCATATGGCCTAACTGTATATATTCGCGCATAAAATCCTTGTATTGCTTTTCGAATTCTGGATTTTCTTTAAATTTCCTTTCCATTGCCAACAAGCGAGAAATTGCGGCAGGTCTAGAATTACCTAATTCTGTCGTAGGTTTAACAAAAGGTAATTTTACCACAAAACGACCCTCGGAATTAATTGAGTAAGTTTTCTGAAAATGTGATTCAACAAATTGTTCTTCTGGAGACAGAATTTGAGCATTATTATTTAATACTTCTTCCATTTCCCAAAATCGTTTTAATTCATTATCAATATTAAGTTCATAAATATGTAAATTATGCATTGAATTAGGAGTTGTGTTAAGATGCGGCATTTTTCCCGATACGAGAAAGCCAAAGATGGAATTTTGTGCAATTAAACTGCTCTGAGCACATGTTATTTGACCAGGAAGCAAAATAGAAAAAAAGTAATCTGATCCTAAAATAACATCGATTTTATTTGGAGTCCCAAAATGTGGATCTGCCAAGTTTACATTTTTTAAGTGTGAATAATGCTCTTCACTTATTTTCTCAGAAGGTAATGGAGCTGTTAATTCGTCTAAAATAAAAGCTTTCACTGACAACTTACTGTCAGCATTATGAATTGATATAAGATCAATCATTACGTAACCCTTTGTTACTGCGATTTTTGAATTAGAAAGACCTTTCACGGGAAATCGGGCATTTTTCCTTTTGAATCCTAACACTTTCATGCATGATTCTGAAACGAACGTAGATTCTGAGCCACTGTCACACATAATTCTTAACGTATGCTTTTGACCCATGCAATCATAAATATATACTGTAGCAGTGGGCAAAAGTGCGAAAGATGTTTGAACAGAATTTATTGAAGGAGAAACTTCTTTTTTATTATCATCAGGAATCGAAAGGTCCTCTGAATCAGATTTGCTTTTCCGACTCTGTTTTTCATTCGAACGTGAAGTTGACATCGCATAATTTTGTAGTTTATTCTCGCATAACAGCGTATGGTGTTTGAGCTGACAATGATGACAGCTAAATGTAGAATTACATTGATATGTGTAGTGTCTGTCAGATAAACAGTTGCTACATAATTTGTTTTTTCTCACAAATTGTTTTCTATCTCTTACGTTTAATTCCTTGAATTTAATACATTTGTACAATAAGTGATTAGCTTTACAAAATAAACATTTGATAACGTTATTGGCGGGAGCTTTGTGAAAATTAAATTGTTTCTCTTTTTTATGTAACCCTGTATAATCATTATTATACAATTCTAAAGATAAACATCTGTCATTAATGAACTGAATAAATTGATCAAAAGAAGGAAAATCATCCTTCGATGAATATTGAGCCCATTCTTCACGTGTTTTATTATCAACCTTTTGAAGAAGAATATGAATTAACCAAATGTCTCTCTCTGATGCTTTAACATCGATTGATTTGAGAGCACGAATTACCTCGTCAGAGATATCTGATATATTGCGTAAGTTAAGTGCATTAGCATGAATAATGGGAGGTATATCCATAAATGTTTTGATAAGAGCTGCGACAATTTGTTTTCTTTTGTCGTATCTTGACAATAATTTTTCCCATGCTTCTGCATAACTGGTTTCAGAAATGGGAATATGTTTTATAATTGACGATGGCTCTTCACCGAGCAAACCTCTTAAGTATTGAAATTTTTGAATGTTTGTTATACTGGCATTGTTATGCACTAACGATAAATATAAGTCTTTAAATGACATCCAGTTTTTGAAATTACCATCAAATTGCTCAATATTCAATCTGGGTAATTTAAAATTATTAGTTGTATTAACTATAGGTAATTGTTCATTAACAACTTGAGAATGTGCATTCATACTATTTATAGAAAATTTTTCAAGTTCTGATTGCAGTTTGGCTTTGGTTTCATAATATTTTGTTTCAAATTCCTCCATTTCCGAGGATTCTTCTGGTAATTGTGCATCATATTTATCAAAATCGAAATAAGCTGTTTCTAATTTTTCTAATTTATTCAATAAATCATTCTTTTGAAAAACTTGATCAGCGTCAATGAAGTTCGTGATACGTGTTAATGCAGATTTAGCTCTGCCACGTAAATTTATTGCTGTCTTTTCTAAATCTTCTTGACTCATTATTAAAATAATGAGGGAACCAAGTTAAAAAACAAAGCCAAACTGATAATAAACCAAAAATGTACTTATCTGAAACAGCTGGGCTGTAGGGTACTCCTTTATGGTGACTTTGTACCGTTGTAATCCAAAAAAAGCGATGTGTGCAGGTACATCTGAAACAGCTGGGATGAATGGTACTCCTTTATGGCGACTTTGAGACGGCGTAATTCATCAAAAGCGATGTGCGCAGGTTATCTCGCCGGTGGTGCCTCCATAATGTTGGTGTCCGAGATTCTCGAAGCAGTTCTTTAGTGTTGTCAAGTGAAAATAAATTCGCACTAATATATCTTTTTTGCTTTATATTAACAACTTAAAGAAACATTTAGTAAATTGAAAAAAACAAGATACAGGAATGCAGTTTCCTGCTGCGGTTGCGGGATTAACATATCCCAGTATGCGACACAGTAAGAGAAATATAAGCACCGTGTGTGCTTTACAAAAACATAAGAGAAACTGAACTGAGTTCGTTCACAGTAAAATGTTGTCCTTGAAGTAATCAACACAAATGATTTCGCAATCCTGTGCAATCATCCACTTATGAAATGTTTAAATAAACAATGATATTAAATATTTCATTAATGTCACTTTTGAATAATGGATTAATTTATAGTTTATAAATATTATGGTTTTAAAGTAAACAGTTAATGTAATTAATGTCACTTCTGAAATATGAAGTAATTTGATGTTTATCAATATTACTGTTTTTAGAATAAACACTTTAAGTACTTAAACAAAAACATAGGGTTTAATATATAAACACTACAATGGTATAGAAATATTCCATACCAAGGTCGGTCAATCTGCACATATAGCATCGATCCAATATTCTTTGGCCATATATACAAAAGTTCGGTCGGTAAAAGTGATATTTTTTTCTTTTGTTTATTCTGACTGTGGCGCCGCTGGTCGAGAGTTCGACTCCCGACTGGGCACAGTTCACTAAGTCTTTCATCTCTTCGTGCTGAATAAAATGAGTACCAAACTTGTTTGGGATCTAAACACCAAGGGTCTCGCGTTAGGCTGCCCACCTCTCCGGGTCTAAAGCTGCATAACAGCTCAGGGCCCAGGGTCTGGTACACAGGGATGGGCACTATCGGTGCTAATCTTTCTTGGATTGCAATGTCACAGAGATTAGTTTAATTCATTTTTCTTTTGTTTATAAAGTAAACTACACCAATATAAATTAATTCGAATTAAATTGTTATAAATATTATTGTCAGATAGCAGATTTATGATGATATATATACCTTGTAGAAAATACATAAAAAAAATAAAGGGAATATAAAATATAAATTAATCCGGCTTATATATATAAGTTATTCAAAAGTTTGAAATTCTCTTTTGTGATAGCCTTTCAAAGAAAAATGAAGGAAAATCCAACTAACCATAAAGATACTTATTGAAATATCTGACTTCAAGAGTTACTCAACGGAAAAATTCGCAAGTGAATATTAAACGTGTGAAACCATTCTTTCTAAATATTGTTTTTACAATGAAATATATTTTAAGGTTTATTTTAGTATCGTGTAGCTGATATCGATATCTCACATAGCAGCTTTTTACTTTTTCTTTATATCGTAATTACTGTTTCATTCTGAAAACATTTTTTCTTTTTTTGAAAATAAATGTATTGTCAAAAATAAAACTGAAAAAAAAATGGAGGGAGCTGAGGAGGTGAGAAAGGTGGAGAAAGAGTGAATAAAAAGAAGGTGAAAAAGATTTATAGTTATGAAGAGAAAAAAATTAAATATTAGACACCGATCTTAGATATCCTTACGCAAAAATAATCATTTAAAAATATTGAAATCCATTCGAAAATTTTGCAAAGAGCACCCACACTAGTCATTATCACTCGCTTTAAGATTTTTATGCTGACTTGTACATGCTCTTAAGATTGAAGAAATGTGATATAAAAACGAAAAAAAAATGCCATTGAAGAAAACGAAAATAATAATTTGATTGATAGTTACGACTTATTACATTTTTATTAAAAAATAAGCTTAATTTCTCCAATGTAATGGAATGTCATATGCATTAAACACGACTTAATACACTAAATGCTGTCAGTTCATTTTCGGAGAATTCCGCTATAAGAAAGAAATACCAAATAATCTTTTCAAATAGTAATTTCACAATACATAAATTTTGAAATTAAAGTTTATTTGAATTTGAGATCTTGGAGCATTAAATGTTTGGATAATAAGAATTCGTCTCATAAAAACAAATAGTAAAACTATTTATAAAATGAAAATCAATTTATTTTAGTTTGTCTTTCTGACAAATTAAATGAAAACTATTTAAGTTAAACTATATCTTTATGTCAGATACATATTTTAAAATTAAGATAGCTCATCATTACGAAGCGAAAGATACACAACAAAATTAGGGACATAATGAATATAAACTAATCAGACTCAGTTATAAACAAATCTTTAATGCAAACTTCTCATTCGCAATTTCTTTGTAAAGCAAGAGGGAAGAAAATTCAATTAACTGTGTAGACACTTGTCAAGGCGGATGAGCTTAACACGCCTTCTTTCTTAGAGAAAAAGAAGACGTAAGAGAAAAAAGGCGGAGAAAATAAGAAAGAATCTTGCAAACAGTAAGTAAAAAATTCGAATTCTCATTTCAAGACAAATTTAAAATGTTACGTTCTACGTCTTTTACGATAATTACATCATATTGGAACGGGGAATAAAAGTTTCAGTAATAACAAAATATTTTAACCATCTAATTATTATTATGTAAGTTCTATTTACACTATTATTTATTTTGTTCATGTTTGGCAGCTAATGTATATAGATACCGGTAACAAATAGATTCCACATTGAAGATTAATTATTAACAAAATATTCATTTTGCTTTGCGTTAAATTTTGGTAACATTTTAGGTGTAATTAGGTGTTGGTAACATTTTATAAAATTCGATCTTGTTCCTAGTGTAGCTCAAATTAAGGATTTATCGCGCATATCTACTGCGTGTTCAATTATCAGAATGGAGTTTTGATTAATAAGCTCTATGTCAGATATATGTATGTTAAAATTACGATAGCTTACCGTTACGAAGCAAAAGATACGCAACAAAATTAGGGACATAATGAACATAAATTAACCAGACTCATTTGTAAACAAATCTTCAGTGCAAACTTCTCGTCCGCAATTTCTTAACACAGCAAGAGGGGAGAAAATTCAATTAACTGTGAAGACACTTAAGGCGAAAGTGCTTAACATGTCTTCTTTCTTAGAGAGAAAATCTTACAAACAATAAGTAGAAAATTCGAATTCTCGTTTCAAGACAAATTTAAAATGCTACGTTTTCTGTCTTTTACGATAATTACATCAAATTGGAATGGGAAATAGAAGTCTTATTAATAAGAAAAAAATTCTACCACATTATCATTATTGTGTAAGTTCGTTTTACATGATTATTTATTTTGTTGATGTTTTACAGCCAATGCATATAAATACCGATAATAAATTGAACTTACACTGTTTACTGAAGAGTAATTATTAAGACTATATTCGTTTTACTTTGTATTAATTTTTGGGAACATTTTATGTATAATTAGGTTTTGGTAACATTTCTATAATGTAAAAAATGACAAATGTTTCTTAATCTACGAAAATATACTATGATTAAGAAAAAAGAAAACATATAATAACCACTTCCAAATCGCTCAATATTCTGAAAAGCATTTTTTTACCTTTTAAAACCTCACGAAAAATTTTATTTTTAAAATTTAAAGAAGAACTTATAAAAATAAATTTTTATTCGAGACCTGTCATTTTTGGAAACTTTCTAAGTAGCTTTTACAGAGCTAAAATAAGTTTTCACAAATCGAAATTATCACTTTTTCGTATGCTTTCAATTTTCAGGTAAATATTTTGATATTCTGAAAACATGTTTCACAGACAAGAATGCAATATTAACACCATTGACATTAATATGAAAATTAACATAATTTTGTTACAATTGTATTCATAAATTCAGTTATGCATCTGAAAAAGTTTACTAGGGAATGGATAGAATCCGAAAACCCGATTTTTCAAGTACACAGAACTCATTAATGCATTGTCAAAGCGACTAGGAGACGTCTCCAAAAATGATGGACAGTTTGTAACAGTTTATTTTTGTAAATTCTTCTTTAAATTTTAAAAATAAACTGTTTTTCGAGTTTTCTAATGCTAATGGAACATTTTTTTAAATCGTGGTTTAACTGAAGTAGGTTATTCTACATTTAAGCTTGTGATAATTAAAATTTTCTTTGATTAAGGAGCAGCTGTAATTTTTTACAGTATAGGAAATTTTCGATAGTGCTCCCACTATAGCTCAAATTAAGGATTTATCGTGTCTATACTGCATATTTATGGCAACGCTTTAAGGATCAGTTTGAGTTTGAATTAATAAGCACGGATCTCTAAGCATCAACTGATTAAACATTCCATCTCTCTAAACATTCCTAATATTAATTAAGGGATGCTTCAGTCGCGGGAAAAGGATTTTTGGCTAATGCTAATCCTAAGGAAGAAACTTATAGAAATATCTCGGTTGCATTTAAATATTTTTAAATGCTTTTTTTCCGGATAGTTGAGATCGATATGTAGAAAAACAGTTTTTTTCTATTCTGTTTACACATATTTTTAATGAAGACAATTTCATTTTCGGAACTAGTTTCTGAAATAAAAGCATCCTCAAAAAAAAAAAAAAAAATTGATCAAAATTGAAAAAGTAAAAAACAACCTTTGTACTGATCGATCTCAGCTATCCGATGCTAAAAGGAAATCATTTAAAAATTTTGAAATACTACTGATATATTTTTAACATTTTTTCCCATATGATAAGAATAGCGAGCGGGTTTTTTTGCTTGATTGAAGGAGCCCTTAAAGTAAAAACTATAACTGAAATCCATTATGTAATGTCAGATGCGGGCAAAACTGCATATCCATTAATACCTCAGTCATTGTTCTAAGCTACATATTATTTAAATTCAGTCAGTGATGTCATGTGTGGAAAAAAAATCTTTTCCAATGATACTACATTCATCGTTGTGCTATATGTCATTTGAGACAAAAAAGATGTTGACAACAGAAATAATGTATACGATAAATGAAATAAACACATTAAATATAAAATACGAACTTTAATTTCTGAATTACAGAGCAAGATGGGTGAAAATTCAATTAACCATGAAAATATTTGTTGCTGCGTTCAACATGTTTTCTTTTTGTAACAGGAAATCCAAATTTCCGACTGAAGAGAAACTTGAAATGTAACGTTAAATGTCTTTTAGCATAATTACATTCAAATCTGAGTGGAAAAAGGAAATCTTGATGTTCACAAATATTTTCTACCATCTTGATGTTGTTATGTAAATTGAATTTGCATAATTACTTATTTCGTTAGTGCTTCGCAATCGATACATACGGTAACAAATATAAACCATAATGTTCACATAAGATTAATTATTCATAAAACGCTTGAAGTTAATTTCTAATAGCGTTTTAGATGTTAATTTGTTTCAAGTACAATTTTAGTAATTCGAGAGAGGAAAATTTCTTGCGCTCTCTTCAGCTTTCGTATGCAATTTTATATGTGGATATCCCTTGCATGCTCTCGAAGAATAACTCATCAGAAATTATGGAAACACAAAACTAAATACTAAAACAATAATTGCTAGTATTGAAATTAATTTGTAGGGTGGAATTATTAATTAAAATCGTATATTTATATGAAATCAAATTTAAAATATGATAAGATAAACGCACCAATAATGGGCCACTTAAGAGCATTTATTTAATTGTTAATAAATTGTTAGTGAATTACAAAAGGTATATACAGTCGAGCCTCCATACAACGAAACTCCATACATCGAATTTCTCTATATAACGAATTTTTAATAGGAACGGTTCCCTTTTCGCATGATTACATTAAAAACAGTCTCTATATAGCGAAATATCGATATCCATATAACGAATTTTTTCATAAATTGGTCTTAATTTACTCAGGTTTAAAAGGCTTCGAAATCATATGGAATCAATTTTCCATCACTTATTTTTGATTTATCGACAGTGCTGAGTTTTTTTTTTTTTTAAATATTACTTCTCTCCTTGTTCTTTAAGTCCAACGAATTCATCCCACCTCCCACACACCTTTCCACATCCTTCTCAAAGCAGAGTCAATTGGATTGATGCACATATAAGAGAGGAATCAATGAGAAGCACATAAGAGAGGCTTTCAAATGGAGGAAATTCTTAACTACAATTTTTCATTCCTTGCTAAAATTTGAGTTTTTTTTCTTTTTTTTTAGAGCGTAACAATTTTAAAATCAAAACAACAAAAAATAACAGATTTCTTTGTCTGAAATTAATGCAAGTCTTCCTTATTTGATTTTCATTAAGCTTTCAAATAAATGTCTGTTCTCTTTTTTGAAACAGCTTAAATAATTAAGAAATAAAATGTTAGGATAATATTTACTTTTAAACATTTCAAATTCTTAATTAAAAACATCAAAAATAATATTTGTTGAAATTTCACACATTAAATTCGATTTTTTAACATCATTCTCTATACATCGAATTCCTCTATATAACGAATTTTTTACTGGAACGATGGATTTCGTTATATAGAGGCTCGACTGTACTTTTTTAACTTAGTCCTAACTTTTCATGAATCAGCATTCAAAATACAGTCTTCTGGAAAATAAAAAGTATAAAATGCTATCTTCCTTTACGCTCCACTAGTGAACCAAGTAAATTTCTGATGCATAGGTTTCTAAGTTTGCGGTTTATTTTACAAATTATTTAGAAAAATAAAATTATTTTAAATTATATATTTGCAGTATAACAAGAGTAGTTTAATTTAGAATAAAATGTAATGTTAAAGAAAATATGTTTTATCTCTTATCTTTTAATTATCACTTAATCTTTAAGAATTTGTCAAAAAACTAGGTTTTTTTAAATTATTTATTTATTTATTTATTTTGTTGAGACATTTTAGAAAATGAAAAAATGTACTAGCAGAGAAAACTATTGTTTCAAACAGTTTATGGAAAATTACTATTTAAGAATGTTAGTCAATCAGATTTCTTCCAGTTTTTTTTTTTCCATAAATGTGCATTTTAGCTTAACCACCACTACTGGTGCGTGACCACTGTACATGTATTTGTCTTAATTATGATACTTTTGACAGAGTAATTCGTGGCATTTATAATAATTATTCTTACGGTGCAAACAATAGATGTCAAAGTAAAGGGAATAATGTATATTAATTAACCAAATACTATTATAAGTAAATCTAAACTGCGAACATCTATTTCTTTTCAAAGGAAGATAAGAGAAAATTAAATTAACCACAATAATATATATGATTGAAGTACTTAAGAGCGTTCTCAAATCCAAAATGACAACTGCATGACATTAAGTTTTCAATTTTTTTATCGGAAATTTACGAAACATGTAGTGGTGTTGTTCATAAACTACCTAATCAAACTGTTCTTTCCGTTTTTTTTTTTTTTTTTTACCTTGCAAATGCAATGGATTTTTCAGAAAATAGAGTCAAAATGGGCATTCTAAATTTTGAACCAAATTACCATATGAACGAAGAATAACTACTCCAGGAAAAGTGGAAGGCTTTTTTGTCACATGAGTAAAATTAATTATAATTTAATAAGTAAATTATTTATCAAAAGATGGGAAATACAATTCGATTCTAAAACGCTTCCCTAGTCAGGACTTCTAATTTTATATCCTTCAGTTAAAAATAAATTTGTAAATGTATCAAAGTGTTTTGCGCTTGTTTAGCAGAACAGTTGAAAACAGCCTTAAAACGTGTTTTTTTTTTTTTTTTTTTTTTTTAGAGGAAGAAAATTGTAAAGGATATCGTAAAAAATGTAATTCCACATTCCAGCTAATTTCAAAATTATATGGCCTGTCTTTTGCCCTAATTGCATCAAAAGTGAATGGGAAACAGAAATATAAATTACTGTTGCATATTTACAATTGCAGGATTAAATATTTTATATTTTGCTTGAAGTTGATGCATACTAATGAATAACAAACATCCTATTTCTTTAAGATATTGCTTGTTTACATTTTAAGATTTAATCTGTTTACCTAACATTTTAAATGGTTCGAAATAAGAAAATCTCTTGTTCTGTTTATAATTGCCATGCCGTATTTAAGCAGTTCTATAGCATGTTGACGACTGTCTTTAAACTAATGTGTTTGAAACAAGTTTTTTAAAAAATGCACACCAATTATGATTTTGAAATGCTCGTGAAATGATGAGTTTAGCCCCTAAAATTAAATGCAAAAGTAACATCGCCTATGTTTTGCAATAAGAACTCAAAGCGCAAATCATTAATTGAGGACGTTGAGTTTCAAAAGTCGGCTTATCGAAAATTTCCAAATTTTGGGAAATCGCGAAAAAACCTCTAACCACAACCCTGTGCATCGTCTATGTTTAGCACTTTCCGACAAAGTTGAAAAGTGTTAAAAGATTGAATAATATACACTAAGACAAACTTGGATACATTTTTTAGAAATAAATAAAATTTATATACAAAAAATAAAACAATATTAAGGGAGACCCGTACCCCATTTTCGGCCAAAAATCATCAAAAGTTCAAAAAAATTTTTATCTCAGGAAACGTTAAAATACATATTTCCGAATATCCATGCAAAATTTCAGAACTCGGGGACACTTGGAACAGGTAGAAAATGAGCTTTTTTAATTGTACTCACTATAGAGTTTAAAGGACTAGCGGCCATTTAAAACGTGTTTTCCTGAAAATAACTTTTTTCATATTTTGCCTAAGTTCAAAGTACTAAGGCTCAGTGGTAAATTGATTTAGAAACAAAGTGTTTATGTTTTTAGAATCTTAAAAACATTTGCAACAAAAGTAAAGAGAGATATATTTTTTTAACTATTTCTGAAAATTTTACATAAATTGGTAAACATGAAAATTATAACAAATTTAAGGAAATTTATTATGCGTATTTTTATTATTATTTTTTTTTAGCCGATTAAAATAGAAAATTAAAAATATCTCTCCTTAGTTCTTTTCTATATACTATAACACTATTTAAGAAATTTTAGTAAAATTGAATGAGGAGTAGTAATTTTAAAAAGTGTATTTTTCGGCAAAAAAATATCATAAAAATCCCTATAAAAAATATACTTTTTAATAAAAAGTGAATTTTTTTGCTAATTATTCCATACAAAAAGATTCTTAAGTAGTACACCAAAATTCATTACTTAAAGATCAATAATAAAAATTTTGGGTTTTTTCTTACGGGTCTCCCTTAAATAAATTAAAAATAACAGAGTAAACGTTTTCCCTAGCTACATGTAAGGCCTCATCAGTACAAATGATTATTCATTACATAACAAACATTGGAACAAATCGTATAGCGCAGGGAAACGTTTACTCTTTTATTTTTAAATGTTTTTTAGTGTTTTATTTTTTGTATATAAACTTTATTTATTTTTTAAAAATGTATTCAAGTCTGTCTTAGTGTATATATTCAATCTTTTAATAGTTTTTTTTAAATTCAGACGTTAAATGTATGTGTATTCCAAAAAGTTGAAAAGTGCTTATCCTTTCGTTTTGTTACGTCTGTCCGCACTCTAACTCTCGTAAATAGGCTCGGATTGCCATGAAATTTTTTACGTTATTGATGCACAAAGCCCTAGCACAAATCCTATTGAAAATAAAGTTTTTACCATGATTAATTTATCTATAGGGGCAGTCAAAATTTTACCGTTACATTACAGCCTATGGCGAAAAATCGTTTCAAATGAATTTAAAGGATGTTACACCCGATGAAACGTATTCAAATTTATATTCATCTACTAAGTGTACTAAAATATGCATTTTGAAAAATATGCAGTGAAAAGAATATTTATTATTCATTTACAGGGTCATACAAAAGAATTCCATTGCATAGTAATAAAGGGTAAAATTGTTTGCGACATATTTTAATTATGATAAACGATTTCATGGATAATCAAATTTATATGCGTCGCTCAGCTTAATTGAATTATTTCACGCATAATACGAAGTGAATAGTATTTACAGGGACACACAAAATATTTCAAATAGTATATTCTATCCGAAGTACTGTACTGGAGGATGGCTGTTGTATTTATGAAATACATTTTCAATTATGATATGCGCTTTTAAGTTTCACTAGGTATATGAACATTATATGGTGTGTATAAATGCAAATAGTTATACAAATTAGGTATACAGGGTTACACAAAAGAGCTCAGAAAGGTTACTGTATATAAGAGTAATTTACTTAAATGTGGTTTTTAAATAAGTGATGCATTTTTACGTTGAACTGCATTCAGATTACTAAGAAATGTTTCTAGAATATAGATAAAATTATTTACAGCATCACGGAAAAAAACTGGATAGAGAGTTGCCTATGGATGTTAAGTTCTGGAAATGTGATTCAAGTAGTTTAAAGAGTATTTTTGTATGAACTAAATTTTAGCAAAACACTTTCATGTAATAACGGTACTAGATAAACTACAGGGCTGAGCAAAAGTATTCAAGTATGTATCCATCTATTAATATAAATTGCTGAAAGAAAATTTTTAACCAGATAGGATTTTTTTCAAAGACTAAATTTATTTATTATATAGTATATATATCAACCGACAGATCAAATACATGGCTGTTCAAAAGTATTGGAATAAATGTTTGGCTATGAACACTAACACCTTATTTCTCCGGATAACGAAGTTTTGTTAATGATTTCAGGAAGTGTTGGAAAGGGCTGCATAATCTATGCTTAAAGCATGATTTTTCTTTTAATACTTATAAATAGTTGCACTCTGATACTACTTTGTTAAATTGAAAAATCTAATTTAATTTTTAAATCAAATAATTGGAAAAAGCTTTGCATAAGTTTTGTAGCCAAACAATGGATAAGAAGAGTTTTGATACCAATTTCTTTAAAAACATTGTTATCAATTTAGCTGAAAGAAATCAATAATTCCTATTTTTGATAATCGGGTGATAATGTTTTAAATTTAAAATAATCATTATTACAGCAAATAAGTATAAAGACTAAAATTCAGATATTACGTTTTCTTAAAAAATAGCAAACTTATTACAATAAAATAAAATTCATCAAAAACATTTTATGATTTAGGTAACTTAGTTATCTTAAAAAAAAAGACTGTAACATGTATAATGTAACCTATATAATATATAATAAAATTTATATAACATGTAATATTATATATATATTTCTCTGTATAATATATATATATATATATATACATATATACAAATAACTCATCGAGTTTTTTTTTTCTGAAATATCGTCATTATCCTCCTCAAACATTAGCTTTTGTTCTGCTTTTTTTTTCTTTTTTTTATAGAAAGTAAGGCCCTTTAACTCTGATCAGTTTTCACCAAAATGTTTCTTTAACAATTTAACGACATCCTTAAATTTCTTTTACATCACTGAGACAGAACATGACAGCTGCTCACGATTCATGAATTTTAAAATTCCCCCTCTTTGTCAATGTTTTCAAAAACTGTTTAGTATTGGGGCTGATCTTTAATGAGGACAACTCCTCTATCCTTCAAATGGGTGATGCACTTTGCAGGAACAAACTGGAAATGCAGCTTGCAAAGAAGTTTTAGGGTAGAAGCCACCGCTCATTTGCAGTCATAAATGGGAACATTTTTGCTTACATTCCGTACCCTTTAATATTGCTTTCATATGAATGCTGATAAAATATGAATGAATGAGTTTTGAAACCAAACCAGTATTTTACAAGCCATAAATACAATATAAAAGTATTTTTCTCGATGGTTGTTGTATTTTTCAATGCAGGTTAACCAACAGAATAGATTGATAGTGAAAACGCGATTTTTTAAATTCTGGAAAAGGCGAGTTTTGAAACTGACGTCCTCATTTGTTCAGGCAAACCACAATAAAAAATTCTTCACCCTGTAATTGTTTACTGTGTAAGTATCCTTTCGAGTGAAAGTTTAATTTCTAGATATATTTCTCGTTCAAAAATTTATGTGATTGATAATAAGGGCTCAAGTCTCCCCTTCAGCCCTTAATGATTAATACCTATGTCAAGATCTAATACTTTCTCATCAATATGGACGTACGCCTTTATTACATATTTATAAAATATTGCTTCCTGTCTCTACATATCCGCTTAACACAATTTGGAAAAATATGTGACTTACCGCCCTTGTTGCAAAACAGAGACAATATACATGCATAGAAATTAAATAGCTTATTTCATTAATAAAATAATACATTTTTTTTTTCAATATAAAGGCTTTGGCTTTTTATTTTATTTTTTATTTTTTTTTAAAGAAATTTTGGCACAATTCGGACTTTATATAATGAGATTGGTAGCTGTATGATATAAACAGCTGTAAAAAATAAACTTAATGAACTTTTATCCTTGTTTACCTGTCTATTTATATACATATATATTTATGAAATTTTATTTAGGTATCATGATTACTACCGCAACAAATAGGAAACATTAATTCATTTACTTCGAATGAATTTCGAGTAACATTTTAGGCACAGTTCTCTTTTAGTATAACATTTTAGATGCCTCTAGAGAAGAAAATTTCTTGTTGAGCACGAAAGCATTAAAATACGATTTTGTGCAACACATACATCAAGAACGTTTGTTATTATTTGCATAACATCTGTCGAATTCACACGCGAGTGAAAAACTATTTCTGAGAAAAGGAAGATAACTTTAGGCTATAGTGGAAAAACAACGAACAAAGCAGTTGTTGCATGTTGTCTATAGAGTATTCTTATTTGTTAAAATGTTCAAGAGTTGTTGAAACTTTTCTATAGTTTCGAATTATCTGACTGTCCGATCCTTTTTTTTATTTCTTTAGTTCTAAAAATATTTCTAAAATCTTTGCTTAATTTAATATTTTATGTTTTAAAAACTGACAAAGAGGCAGTAAAATTTTAAGACTTCATATAAAATGAAACGTAGCATATAGTATCTAAGTGTATGTAGAAAACTATGAATTATGTGTACCGGCCGCTACGCAGCACTTTTGAGCACACATACATACATATATATATGCATATATATATATATATACATACATATCAAAGAACTATATATATCGTTAACTTTAAGCAATTGTGTAATTAGTCCCCTCAAATGTTTCTTATATTTGCCTCCTCATAAATGGTAGAAAGTGAAACAATTTTTTTGTTCAAAATGATTTTTTAATAGTGCTTCAAATTATAGTTAATAGCATGAAAGCGAGATCTTTTGGTGCATTTAATTTTATTTCATTATTTTAGAAGTTTTTGCGCTTGTAATTAATTCCCTCAAAAATTAAACTTATTCCAAAATTTTATTAACATATTTTTTTTTTCATTTAATTCTGTTTGGAGAAAATTACATGTATACATGTATGATTTTTTTATAGGAAGATATTTTTTTATCTGAGGAATTATAATTCCTCAGATGTTTTAACCAAATTTATGTCTCTGTCTCAAAAAAAAACATCAAACACTTACTAAATTCTTCTGAATATTTAAATTATGTAAAATATTCTTTAAAGCTATCCTACTTTTTTAATTTTAATTTAATTCAATTTACTTTAGTTCCTAATTTAATTCAATTTACTTTTAGATTTTTTTGAGTAAAAAAAAAAAACTAAAAAATCTATCTGAAGTTGTATACATAAAATTACTCGCATCTTACTCAAGAAATTTTTTAAAGACTCCACTGCAAAAAATTTTACTTTTTTAAAGTTTTTTAATTTGACTAGATTATTTAAACTTTTTTCCGTCGGAATTTTTTCATTTCGAAGATTAGCCTATGTTTGTGACTCATCTTTTTATTTTAACGAAAGCTAAAATTAATATTAAAGCTGTTAGTGAAAGCTCATATCCCCCTTCATCATATTAAATATATGGATGTGTAATGCAATGCTGTCGTATTTTTAAAAAATATCCCCCTGGGGAATTTAATATTTTTAAATTCTTTTCCGTGAGCTCTAAAGTTATATGTTTATCTTCGGAGTATTTTTTTTCTGAAAAATATGAAATTTTTTTATAAATACATATGTTTTCAGTCAATCCAGTGAATAAAACTAAGAATGCATATAAATTTTTAATGGAATTTTTATTAACTCCAATATGTACCTTTGGTTTTCTTTCAAGTGGAGCCTAAAAATTATATTTACAAAAATCAATCTCTGGAAAATGTATTTGGAAAAAAAATATCTTACTACTGTTTCTTTCTTTAATATTGAATATTGTATACCTATCTATCTACCTATCTATCTATATATATATATATATATATATATATATATATATATATATATATTATGTTGACTAACAGAATTGTTCCCATACTGAAAAACTTCTGATTATCCTGTTCAATTCACAGCAAGCTGCGAAAGTGATTTTTTGTTCGGAAAGGTAAAAAAGTACTGTTTATTTTGCCGAATGATATAATTATCCAATGTAATAGATACATATAAGAAGAATAATAACGTAACCCATAAAAGCTAAAAATTGATTTTTTCTGCGAAATATACGTCATTGGACCAGTAAATAAAGGCGCCATGCTGCTTATATAGTGGCTGTCAGGTTCTGATGCCACCTCGGCTAAAGAATGGAATTTCTACTATGTCTCTATTTCAATATTTCGTATTGTATGGTTGTGTACAAAAATTTCCAAGGTGATATTCCTTCTTTGTGGAAAGGGGAATTGCCAGATAATCCTTTGCAGATGGTGTGTTAGAGAAAGGAGATTGCTGAGAGGCATGTCCATCTGTCAGTGAGGTATGCGGATGGTCAGCAGATAAGCAACATGTTACTAGGCAAGAAAGGAGTGAGGGAAGGTGCCCAATGAGGGAGTTCCAAAGGGGGGTTGGCATTTGTGTGACCCCGTGAGTTGAGAAGAGCAAGTTTGTCTCAGATCAGTCATTCCGTACCTAGGTTTCGTACCTAGAGGTTGCTCTGTGTGGAAGAGCGTAAAGGAGTGCGTTTTCTGGTGAGCAAAGGACACAGACGTCCTAGTGTTTAGCGCTCTGGGCTAAGAAGTGCAGGCCTAGTATACTGGTGTTGGGAGACTCAAGGTTGAGCTCCGATAAAGTGAATTTAACGTGTATTGAGAGTGAGGTGGAAAATGTAATTGGAATAGTACACAGCCAATCTTTACTGTATCTAATTTAATGTTGAACCAGATCACCTATATCCGAGTTGTAATTGTATATATTTGTAAATAGCATATTTAGTGTGTACATATATTCTTAATAAACTGATAATTCAATTACTTGACAGCGTAAGTCTTCATTTACACAAACCTCACAGTGGGTGACCGATATCACCTAGTAATATCGGTGGTGGCAGCTATATCTACCACGGACATTCTTCAAAGTTGTGTGGACTGAGAGGAACGTCCGACAGTGGCATTGGTCGGCTAATGGTAAACATCAGGAATCAAGATCTCGCTGACCAAGTCTTCTCAAACTTTTCTAGTCATGCATTTCACATAAAAAACGATATGCTGCATTGGACCCAGGAAGTAAAAGCGCTATTTGCAAAGCTACAGATTTCTGTAAGTTCCGATTTTAAGAAAAAGAGGACGTTATCAATCCGACGATTATTATTACTATTAATAATATTATTATCATCATATATGTTCAGTGATTACTCCGAAACTACGCGCCCAATTCGTGTGATTTTTGTTTTCATTAAAAGATGATATTCTCACATTAGCCACATTTAAATTTTGTCAAAATTGATTCCCTATTTTTTTTTTTAAATTGTAACAAAAATCAATATTTTCCTTCATTCTGTCGAACATTGCCGTTATTTATTCATGATTTAACTTTTTATCACAAAAATGAAATGATTTAGTTGCAATATGTAGAGTAATTTCGTTAAAATGAAATAAAAAATGTAATTTTACAAATTACAACAACTATTTGGAAAATTATATTTTCAAAGACTAAAATTTTAAAAACTTATAAATAAATTCTGTATTTTTTAATTATTAATAATAATAATAAACATCATTTTTATGATGATCATAGCGAGTCATATATTACGTAAGCCGTGCATTAAACATTAATATTACTAGATTAAAAAAAGAAAAAAAAAACAGTAGTCTATAGATATACAACTTTAACTGTTTAAAATATGCATTTTTATTTGATCGAACTGACTTCTGAACGCCTCATATTACGTACGACATGGATTAAACATTAATAATCTTTCACCAATCCTAAACAAATTTTAAATGAAATTTCACTTTTACAATTTTCGAAAATGCAAGTTTTCAAACTTCTAAATATTGCATATTTTAAATTTTTACACCGTTGCGTAGAATAAAAAATGCACTTTTAATTGAAATTTGTTTGAACTCTTTATCACAATTTGTTTTCAAATTATTTTTTTTTTTTAAGTTTTTATTACTTTTTTTGTCATTGTGGCAACAGAACTATTCCATTTTTGAACATTAAACACGGACCAATCAGAAAACGAATAAAATAAAAAAGTTGCGGAATTCAACCAATAAAAAGATTCAGATATACTTCAGACTTCCCAGTTCTTTACCGATGACAACAACTATTTTCCAAATAGTTAATAAATAAAACAAAATAATAATAAATCGCAAACTAATTCGAGTTCTTGGTAGCTTATATAGTATCCCCCGATCTATGCAAAAAGCAACTCGATATTTAATGATTCAAGTTTTTATTTACAAAAATACCTGCTTTTTTATGATGGCCGATTGTCTACACGAGGAATATAAGTCCGGGGGGGAGGGGGGGGAGGGGGGGGGGCGATGTCCTCGATCGGATTCTTTTTAAGAGAACCCAAAGATACCCAAAGTTCGAAGAAAACCATGGAAAACTTTGAACGATTAGGCAGACCGGCGCAATTGGGTTGGAGCCCAGTACCTCCTGTATGCCAGCTTCAAAGGCAGAACTTCTCGGCCACTGTTAGGGCCTACAAAAATGGAGTCATTTAGTAGATAGATGTAGAGAAATTTCGTTAAAAATTACAATATCAGAAGTATAGAAGAGAACAATCAGAAATACATATATATATATATATATATATAGCCAGGCTCCGAGTATTGGCCGCAACATATGTTTATATATATATATATAAACATATGTTGCAGCCAATACTCGGAGTCTGGCCAGTACCCGAACTGGCCAAGCTTCCTGGCCAAAACCCATATTATATGGTATTATATATACCCCAGTTATGAAATGAATAGCGTATTTCGGGTTTTGGCCGGCCATTTCGCGAATTGGCCGGGAAGCCTTGGCCAACATCCGAACTATGATGCATAGGTACCAATTTTTTTGTAATTAAGATAATGTAACATTAAAATGTACAGTAAAAAAATTCCCATTGATTATATTGAAACGAAATATTTTTGTGTATCCAACTAAATTAACCAAAAATAGTGCACAATTCCCTTTCAATATCGAAATTAATTGATAAACCAAATGCGAAGACAATTACAAGTTAACCGGAAACTTTACTCGAATAAGATCACGGACAGGCTGACGTCTAGACTATTTGAATTCATAGACACTTTCAACTATGTTATAAAGTATTAAGCCGAGTACTTACATCTATTTCGCGAATTGGCCAATCGCATCTGGCCAGTTCGCGAATCGGCCAATTGCATCTGGCCAGTTCGCGAATTGACCAGTCATTTTTTTAACGTTTCCGGCCAATTCGGGAATTGGCCGGCCAGTTCTAGAATTGGCCAATTTCGGGCATTGGCTGCAACACACACACACACACATATATATATATATATATATATATATATATATATATATATATATATATATACCTGAAATTAATTCTCGAATCATGTAAAACATCCTCGGATCCATGCAAATGACTTGTGTTATTTTCATCGCGACGCGTTCCACATTTCAGTAGGAGAAGTGCAATTGTCAAAAAGACATCACATTTTAAGATAATGGACAATAATATAAATGGTAACAGACGAAATAGCTTTACTTATGGAGATTAAGAGAGGTATTTGTCCGGAACAAAAAAGTGCATACAGAATTCATTACGAAATTAAAACAACACCTTCTTCTAACTCCTCCTTATTACCTGCACACAGTTCATAGTGTTTTTAGTTCATTATAAGGCTAATTATAGTCAGCAAAATAGACGAAAGAAGGCGCTCATTATCTTCAAATTTACCTTCTGTTACTCATTATGATTGCATGTAATCGCATTAGTTCCTGATTTACTGCTTCTGTTATCTGTTAGGCATAGAGTAAAAGTCTTAGAGTTCCAATACGCACAGTTTTTAGGGATTAGGATGGAATTAATTACTTCGCTTATATACAGATGGGATTTTTGGTGATGCTTACAGGGGAATTCAAGCGTCATATCTCACTTCGCTGCCAACTTAAAATTGCAAAGCGTTCAAAAGTACATTAGGGAAGATGTGAGCTTACGATTTGCTTCAACAGCAGCAACTTATTTAACCGCTTAAATGATCTTCTTATTAGAAATGTTTTAGATAAACTTAAGCATTTACTTATGTTTTACTGTGTATTTTTGATGAAATACATGATTATGCCAGTATTTTTTCAAAGTTTTAATACTTACAAATTAATGCAGTGGAAAATTGTGAAGGTCATTCAGCATTAGAGTAGCTGCCAAGTCTTCCAACCTTTTTCGCCTCTCACAGCGTCATCTGTGAGATGCGCTTCTTTATCTCTGTATCTCTCCCACTTTTAATTTAACTTTATTTTTATTTTAAGCACTAATGAGGCCTTAGAGGCTTTGAAACAGCTATATGCGATTTATACATACTCGTATTTGTGCTTTTTGAACATTGTTTTTCCTTTCTTAATGTATTGTCACAAAGCACAATCCCCTTCTTTTTTATGCATATACCCAGTTACCGTAATTTAAACAAGAAAAAAGATCTTCTACTTGAATCAGCTCTATCAATACAACATGCTAAAAAACTGCAAAATATGTCGTGTTTTTACTTCAAAGTTAAAAAAAAAAAATAAAAGCCACATATTTTGTTTTAAACAAAATATCAAATATTACAACAGATTTTCTCGCTAACATGCAGCAAACCGAATGGCGTTAATCTTATCTATTTTCAGTCATTATAATGCCTAAAAATCCTTTTAGATTTTAGTCATACAAGGTGGAACCCGTCGAATTTCGACGAAAGTAAATGTTTAAAAGAGATCTGTTTCATTGATTTATAATAAACCTACAAAACTATCTACAGTAAAAAATGCCTCCTACAATGGTCAGTCTAACTCGCAAACAAATATTATTTAAAGCTAAAATTAAGGGGGAAAAAATGCTGTTTCTACAAAACTCAGTTGTCCAGATTATTAAAATTAAACTTTAATCGCATATGTAAAAATATAATAATAAAGCAAAATATAATAAAGATCAGTTATTAAGATGAAGTTATCAATTGAGGCTCTTATGTTTGGTAAAAATGTGTATTAAAAAAAATTCAAATTGACACGATCTTAGAATTTCACGTGAGATCTAAACCCGTCGTAATTTTCATCTTCTCAAAATTTACATGTGCATACTGCAATTTTTAATTCTAAGAGAAAATGGCATATTTCTGTTGCCACAATTACAAAATTCATACTAAAAACTATTAAAAAAAATTAATATGTTAAGAATAAATTGAGATACAGCCTCCAAACAAATTGCATTTAAAAGTACATATTTTTCTCTGTACGATGGGTAAAAATTGAAAATGTGCGATGTTTAGAAGTATAAAATTTGCAGTACCGAAAATTGCAAAACCAAATTGCATGTGAAAGTGTTGCCCTTCGCAAAACGACGTATGCGTTACGCACAGATACGTTTGGCCTTTATAATATAGATACTAACTCCGTCGTTCGATTAGAAAATCCGTTCCATTTATGCCTAATAACTTATTGCATTAGATTAAAAGGGAGTTAATAATTCAATTTGTTTCTTCTTCGAAATTGCAAGGGTATAAAAAATCAAAAATTATTTCTCTTATTTAAGACGGTGAAAGTTAAAATTTTAAAGCACTTAAAAGCTTATTAAACAGATATGATAACGATGAAAAATACCATATTACATTGACATCTTCTAAATACTTCAAAATAAGAAAACTAACAGCATTTCAGACACAAAACCATTTTAATATTTTTGATAGAATTAATTCATAACCGTATCCATTACATTACATTTGGTGAGCAAAATTTAAAATTCACTTTAAATTACCTTTCTCGTCAAAAGCGAATTTAGAAGGAGTGAGGCCAGTTTATTTAATTTATATTAAATTATGTACATGTAATGAATTTAAAGAAAAATAAAATAACCTAATCATCACCGAATTCGAAATACTTCCTTTTTTTTAACAGTAAAAGAATTAGTTGTAACGTTTCTGTTCAATGATTATGTTAACTTTTAATACCAAGAAAGATAAAAGTAAAAATTATTAAGTTTTAAATTACTTAAAAAATTATTTCACATCCATACGTGTGACATCCATTAAGATTAAGGAAAACTGTAATACACACCATTTTGAACTCTGTTCTTTCAAAGCAATATCAAAGTGTTTTCGGAGGGTTTTATAGCAGAAAAATTACTTTCAAAAAACTGAAAATGCAGATGTTTCAAAAAATGAGCAGTCGATGACAGCGTCCAGAACTTTATAGCCTTTCACAAAAACTTTCTCAGGAGAAATGTTCCATTACATTACTAAGTTTTTAAACGTTGGTTTAATATGGGTCCATTTAAATACGATACCTTGTAACACCAGCAATTTTGCAACCTTGAAAAGAAAAACTGCACGAACAATCAAACATATCAAACACAACAATTTTTGAACCAAAATTCTGGACTTCTCTAAAAACATCCTATCGAACAAACGAAAGAATAATCTTAACTACTGTTAGTAGTTCTAATCCTCTCTGTGGACGACTGCGATAGAATACTATACTTCTGATTACAGTATCTGGATTTGATTCTCTTTGGCGTAAGAATATAATTAAAACATCAGCTGGCAATATTATCTAATCAGCATCGTAAAAAGAGGAAACATTTCACTATTTCCGTTGCACTTATTTTTATGCGAATCATCTTCTTTGGCGCGAATATTCTTTCTGGAACTTTTAAAAATCTTAAACCAAGTGAATGACATGCAAATAAAAATTGATACCTGGAGTCGAGATGACAAATGAAATGTGAGTTACTTTGAAAATAATAACTTTATTAAAAAGAAAACTAGTCGTTGGAAGGGGGGGGGGTCACCGTAATACTTACCCATCATGAAAATATAACAATATATGAAAATATAACATGCGTCAACTATTTATAAAATGTATTGCAATTCGAAAATAAAATATAAACGTATATTTAAATATTTATACAACATAATAATGCTGTATTACGGAACTGTTTTACGGTACTAGTTGACTATCCCGTCGGCCAATTTCGACAAATTTTATAAATCGCCAAACTACTCGTAAATTATACATATCGGGATAACATTTATTTTAAATAACGAAAAAACAAATAAATTAGTAAAAGATTAATAAAAATATCAATAAAACGTCGAATTGAAAATCACTTAAGGACGTAAAAAACACGTGTAATTTGCTTAGTATCAAGTGAATGTGACATTTACGATAAGCCAATATTGGCATTTAATCTTATAGTTTGGCGATAGCTTTTTGGTCGACGGGTGAATGAATTAATACCAAATTACGAAAAAAAAAAGATCCTCTTAAATTTAAAACTGATTATCCTATTAACTAACAGCTTATTATTTCGGATTAAGCGTCTCATTTCCTATTGAAATATATCTTTCAATTGAATTTTAAATGAAATACAAGGTCATGAAAAATCAAAGAATGTGTGAAAGTGCGGTTTCAGATATCTCTGTAGCTAATTATCCCAATCGACTTCATTTTTTATGCAAAATTTATGTCTTTTTATTGTCTTTTAGATCCATTCCTTAAAATAAACAATTTCGAAAATTTTTATGTACCTTTTATCAGAACGAATGTTTCGAGAGTCCGAAAAAAAAATCGTTATAATCAAGTTTACTGCTAGTCAATAGGCTTATATTCATTATCACATACTAAGTGCACACCAAATTTCAAGTTTCTATCTGTTTTTTCGGAAGATAGGACGTTTACTGACCGACAGAAGAACAGGCAAATGGCAGATAAACAGATGGGCAGACAGACGCAAAGACAAACGGACGGCAGTTTTTTCCTCTTAAAAACGTGTTTTTCAGAATCTCCACTGTCTAAAATATGTATAAATCTGTCAAAAAAATCGATTTTTAAAACGATTACAAGATTTACTTTACCTACAAATGATGGGTAAGGAAATGAATTGGTGAATCATAATAAGCTTAAGACACTAAATATTATACAAGATATTAAAATAAAAAGAACGACTTTTAATAAGTAGGTTTTTTTATAACTGAATACTTTATGGATTAGGATAGTGTGCAGATGAAATAAAGATATTAAAAGAGTTTTATAAACACAGGAAAATGTAGTAAATTTTACTAGAGTATAAAAAAAGGTTTTATTTAGAATATATTTAGTTAGAGCTTTTTTTTTTAGGTTTAAGCTTATTGGAATAAATATTTTTAAATGGATTAAGAATTTATCACTTTCATATAAAATTAATAAATCAACTTTTATTAATAGGATTTTAATTTAATAAGCCCGAATAAAAATGGAATACTATTAAAAGAAAATTAGAGTAATGTTAATCTTGGCAAAATAATAATAATAATAATAATAATAATAATAATAATAATAATAATAATAATAATAATAATAATAATTTTGTAATATATATTTAGAAAGTGAAATGAAACAAAAGTAAAAAAATAAAATAAACTATCAATATTTCATTGTGATTCTGGAACTAAAATTTGCATAGCTCTGATGAACCCGAAATCAAGATAAACTATTCCTCTTTTCATCTAAACTATAAAACTTTTAATTTCATGTCTTAATCTGGAAATTAAAAAAAATTGAGAAAATTCCATCCAAAAATCATAATAAAAAATACGCTTAGCTTACTACTTGAACTATCACATGTCCATTAACTCGTTGATTCCATCTAACATTAAGAATATGTACCATTTATTGAAAGCGATTATGCCTTGTTATTTTCAAACAGTAATAATGTGGTAAATTTGTACTAGAAATAAATTATGAACTTTAATACACAGAAATAGTGGTGGATAAAACATTAGATAATATCCGTTGCCTAAGGCTTTCTAAGGTCTTCACCAATTGGTGTGAGAAAGATTTAAAATAATGTTCAAGTAGTATGTGCTATTTACTTCGTAAATTACAACAAACCTCAACAGCATAAAATCGGTATTAATGACTTCTAAATTTATCTATTCCAAGTCATTATTATTCCCGTGGTTGCTTTAGATCGTCATTATTTACTCCAGATTCTGTACGACAGGAAAATCCAATCCGCTAGTATCTAATATCCTAATTTTCATTGCAGGATTAAAGGGAATTAGTTGTACCTTTTGATTTAGCGGTGTTTTCGTTATCTTAATTTTCATTCCAGATTAAAAGGGAATTAGTTAAACCTTTTCGCTCAACGTTTCTGTCGATGTTTGTGGATTACGTCTCCTTTTAAAAGATGAAGGACACATTTATATAGTACTTAAAAATGAATAAAACAACTTTAACTAAGTTATAATGGATATTGGATTTTATCTAAGTTTATCTAATATTATACAGGGACCTACATTATAAAAAAGGCGGGTGTTTCTTAATATACGAAAATGTACAATAACCACGAGCGCAAATATATTAGACTGGGAGGCAGGGCCATCGCTAAGACTTTTTATTGGTGGGGGAGAAGACCTTAAATTGCCAAGTCAAATTTTCATATTTGCCAACTTGTTTCATATTTTTGCCAAGTTACCACACTTAGAAAATGTAATAAAGTTCTTATTTGTAAAAATTTCAATAATATTCCCAATTAGAGTTGTAACTTTTGCAACTTCTATCTAAAAATAGGAAATATATTACAGTTTTTATTAAAATTTCAATGAAATTTGCCAAGTGTAACAACATTTGGGAATGTTTGGGGGGGAGGCTCCCCCCTGCCCCCCCCTTAGCGAGGCCCCTGCTGGGAGGCAACTGCACAGATAATCATTTCATGGAGTTCACAGAAGAAATTTTAGGTTTAGTTACATCTCGATTCGCATATTGGAACGCAATTGATCTGCCAAATCCTATCTTTGTGGAAAACAACTGGAAACCCGATTTTAGCGGTTGACTCGTACGTTTACCACTGTGTTTTCCTGCAACTAAAAGTGTGAAAACATGGAGGATTGGAAGATGGAAAAAATTAATAGTAAACCAACGAGTTAACCGCTAAAATCGGGTTTTCATGTATTTTCCACCAAGATATCACTTGGCAGACCGATTGCGCTTTAATATGCAAGTCGAGTATTAGCTAATTCTGGAATTTCATCCGAGAACTTGATGAGGTGAATTGTTTGTGCTGTCGCCTCCCGCGCTATATAATAAACTCATCTGAATCATCGAAAACTCCGAAAAATGTTCCCTTATCTTTAAACTTCAGAAAGCAATTTATTTTCGAAATTTAAAAATGATTTTATAAAAGAAAATTTATTAATGGCCCGTAAGGTTAGAAAATGTTTTCTAGAAGCTTTTAGGCCAGTTCACTGACCCGGAAAATCGTTTTTTAAGCTATTGCATAGCTTTTATCGCGGGCTTTGAGCGCGGTGACCGAATCCAAAAATTCCGTAACGCGAAAAATCCTAACACATCCGTAACGAAAAAACCTAACACTCGGCTAACGTCGTTTCCGTTCGGAAAACTTCGCGACGGTATCCTTCGGTAGACTTCGGCAGACATTGACGTGGTATTTTTCAGATATTAGGATATCAAGTCTCAAACTTATGTTTTTTATGATCTAATTTTCATAGCGCGGCCAAATTTTGTTTGGTAATTTATTATGAGACAGTGTTTATTTTGGTGGTCTTATTTATTTTGGTGACAGGAGTGGACGACACCGTGAGGGTCGAAAAATTTAAAATGCTTATAACTCGCAATCTAACTTTCGTAGCGCGGCCAAACTTTGTTTGGTAATTTATTATGAGACATTGTTAATTTCTGGTGACAAGAGACACCCCACGGTGAGGGTCGAAAAAGTTAAAATGCTTATAACTCGCGATCTGATTTTCGTAGCGCGGCCAAACTTGTTTGGTAATTTATTATGAGACAGTGTTAATTTTTGGTGACAGGAGACCCCACACGGTGAGAATCGAAAAATTTTAAATGCTCATAAGTCGCGATCTAATTTTCGTAGCGCGGATAAAGTTTGTTTGGTAATTTATTATGAGACATTGTTAATTGTTGGTGACAGAAGACACCCCACGGTGAGGGTCGAAAAATTAAAAATGCTTATAACTCGCGATCTAATTTTGGTAGCTTGGCAAAATATTGTTTGGTAATTTATTATGAGATATTGTTAATTTTTGGTGACAAGAGACCCCCCACGGTGAGGGTCGAATAATTTAAAAGGCTTATAACTCGCGATCTAATTTTCGTAGCGCGGGCAAATTTAGTTTGGTAATTTATTATGAGACAGTGTTAATTTTTGGGGACATTAGACCCCCCCCCACATTGAGGGTCGAAAAATTTAAAATGCTTATAACTCGCTATCTAATTTTCGTAGCGCGGCCAAATTTTGTTTGGTAATTTAATATGAGACTGTTAATTTTTGGTGACAGACCCCACACGGTGAGGGTCGAAAAATTTAAAATGCTTATAACTCGCGATCTAATTTTCGTAGCGCGGCCAAATTTTGTTTGGTAATTTAATATGAGACAGTTAAATTTTGGTGACAGGAGACCCCCCACGGTGAGGGTCGAAAAATTTGAAATGCTTATAATTCGCGATCTAATTTTCGTAGCGCGGCCAAATTTTGTTTGGTAATTTATTATGAGGCAGTGTTAATTTTTGGGGACATTAGACCCCCCCCCCACGGTGAGGGTCGAAAAATTTAAAATGCTTATAACTCGCGATCTAATTTTCGTAGCTTGGCAAAATATTGTTTGGTAATTTATTATGAGATATTGTTAATTTTTGGTGACAAGAGACCCCCCACGGTGAGGGTCGAATAATTTAAAAGGCTTATAACTCGCGATCTAATTTTCGTAGCGCGGGCAAATTTAGTTTGGTAATTTATTATGAGACAGTGTTAATTTTTGGGGACATTAGACCCCCCCCCCCACGGTGAGGGTCGAAAAATTTAAAATGCTTATAACTCGCTATCTAATTTTTGTAGCGCGGCCAAATTTTGTTTGGTAATTTAATATGAGACTGTTAATTTTTGGTGACAGACCCCACACGGTGAGGGTCGAAAAATTTAAAATGCTTATAACTCGCGATCTAATTTTCGTAGCGCGGCCAAATTTTGTTTGGTAATTTAATATGAGACAGTTAAATTTTGGTGAAAGGAGACCCCCCACGGTGAGGGTCGAAAAATTTGAAATGCTTATAATTCGCGATCTAATTTTCGTAGCGCGGCCAAATTTTGTTTGGTAATTTATTATGAGGCAGTGTTAATTTTTGGGGACATTAGACCCCCCCCCCACGGTGAGGGTCGAAAAATTAAAAATGCTTATAACTCGCGATCTAAATTTGGTAGCTTGGCAAAATATTGTTTGGTAATTTATTATGAGATATTGTTAATTTTTGGTGACAAGAGACCCCCCACGGTGAGGGTCGAATAATTTAAAAGGCTTATAACTCGCGATCTAATTTTCGTAGCGCGGGCAAATTTAGATTGGTAATTTATTATGAGACAGTGTTAATTTTTGGGGACATTAGACCCCCCCCCCCACGGTGAGGGTCGAAAAATTTAAAATGCTTATAACTCGCTATCTAATTTTCGTAGCGCGGCCAAATTTTGTTTGGTAATTTAATATGAGACTGTTAACTTTTGGTGACAGACCCCACACGGTGAGGGTCGAAAAATTTAAAATGCTTATAACTCGCGATCTAATTTTCGTAGCGCGGCCAAATTTTGTTTGGTAATTTAATATGAGACAGTTAAATTTTGGTGACAGGAGACCCCCCACGGTGAGGGTCGAAAATTTTGAAATGCTTATAATTCGCGATCTAATTTTCGTAGCGCGGCCAAATTTTGTTTGGTAATTTATTATGAGGCAGTGTTAATTTTTGGGGACATTAGACCCCCCCCCCACGGTGAGGGTCGAAAAATTTAAAATGCTTATAACTCGCGATCTAATTTTCGTAGCTTGGCAAAATATTGTTTGGTAATTTATTATGAGTTATTGTTAATTTTTGGTGACAAGAGACCCCCCACGGTGAGGGTCGAATAATTTAAAAGGCTTATAACTCGCGATCTAATTTTCGTAGCGCGGGCAAATTTAGTTTGGTAATTTATTATGAGACAGTGTTAATTTTTGGGGACATTAGACCCCCCCCCCACGGTGAGGGTCGAAAAATTTAAAATGCTTATAACTCGCTATCTAATTTTTGTAGCGCGGCCAAATTTTGTTTGGTAATTTAATATGAGACTGTTAATTTTTGGTGACAGACCCCACACGGTGAGGGTCGAAAAATTTAAAATGCTTATAACTCGCGATCTAATTTTCGTAGCGCGGCCAAATTTTGTTTGGTAATTTAATATGAGACAGTTAAATTTTGGTGACAGGAGACCCCCCACGGTGAGGGTCGAAAAATTTGAAATGCTTATAACTCGCGATCTAATTTTCGTAGCGCGGCCAAATTTTGTTTGGTAATTTATTATGAAGCAGTGTTAATTTTTGGGGACATTAGACCCCCCCCCCACGGTGAGGGTCGAAAAATCGAAAATGCTTATAACTAGCTATCTAATTTTCGTAGTGCGGCCAAATTTTGTTTGGTAATTTATTATGAGACTGTTAATTGTTGGTGACAGAAGACACCCCACGGTGAGGGTCGAAAAATTAAAAATGCTTATAACTCGCGATCTAATTTTCGTAGCGCGGCCAAATTTTGTTTGGTAATTTATTATGAGACAGTGTTAATTGTTGGTGACAAAACACCCCCCCCCCCACGGTGAGGGTCGAAAAATTTAAAATGCTTATAACTCACGATCTAATTTTCGTAGCGCGGCCAAATTTTGTTTGGTAATTTAATATGAGACAGTTAAATTTTGGTGACAGGAGACCCCCCCACGGTGAGGGTCGAAAAATTTGAAATGCTTATAATTCGCGATCTAATTTTCGTAGCGCGGCCAAATTTTGTTTGGTAATTTATTATGAGACAGTGTTAATTTTTGGGGACATTAGACTCCCCACGGTGAGGGTCGAAAAATTTAAAATGCTTATAACTCACGATCTAAGTTTCGTAGCGCGGCCAAATTTTGCTTGGTAATTTAATATGAGACTGTTCACTTTTGGTGACAGGAGACCCCCCACGGTGAGGGTCGAAAAATTTAAAAGGCTTATAACTCGCGATCTAATTTTCGTAGCTCGGCCAAATTTTGTTTGGTAATTTATTATGAGACAGTGTTAATTTTTGGTGACAGGAGACCCCCACGGTGAAGGTAAAAAAACTTAAAATGCTTATAACTCGCGATCTAATTTTCGTAGCTCGGCCAAATTTTGTTTGGTAATTTATTATGAGTCAGTGTTAATTTTTGGTGACAGGAGACCCCCACGGTGAGGGTCAAAAAATTTAAACTCGCGATCTAATTTTCGTAGCGCGGCCAAATTTTGTTTGGTAATTTAATATGAGACTGTTAATTTTTGGTGACAGGAGACCCCCCACGGTGAGGGTCGAATAATTTAAAAGGCTTATAACTCGCGATCTAATTTTCGTAGCGCGGGCAAATTTAGTTTGGTAATTTATTATGAGACAGTGTTAATTTTTGGGGACATTAGACCCCCCCCCCCCACGGTGAGGGTCGAAAAATTTAAAATGCTTATAACTCGCTATCTAATTTTCGTAGAGCGGCCAAATTTTGTTTGGTAATTTAATATGAGACTGTTAATTTTTGGTGACAGACCCCACACGGTGAGGGTCGAAAAATTTAAAATGCTTATAACTCGCGATCTAATTTTCGTAGCGCGGCCAAATTTTGTTTGGTAATTTAATATGAGACAGTTAAATTTTGGTTACAGGAGACCCCCCACGGTGAGGGTCGAAAAATTTGAAATGCTTATAATTCGCGATCTAATTTTCGTAGCGCGGCCAAATTTTGTTTGGTAATTTATTATGAGGCAGTGTTAATTTTTGGGGACATTAGACCCCCCCCCCCCCCACGGTGAGGGTCGAAAAATTTAAAATGCTTATAACTCGCGATCTAATTTTCGTAGCGCGGCCAAATTTTGTTTGGTAATTTATTATGAGGCAGTGTTAATTTTTGGGGACATTAGACCCCCCCCCCACGGTGAGGGTCGAAAAATCGAAAATGCTTATAAGTAGCTATCTAATTTTCGTAGAGCGGCCAAATTTTGTTTGGTAATTTATTATGAGACTGTTAATTGTTGGTGACAGAAGACACCCCACGGTGAGATCGAAAAATTAAAAATGCTTATAACTCGCGATCTAATTTTCGTAGCGCGGCCAAATTTTGTTTGGTAATTTATTATGAGACAGTGTTAATTGTTGGTGACAGAACACCCCCCCCCCCCCACGGTGATGGTCGAAAAATTTAAAATGCTTATAACTCACGATCTAATTTTCGTAGCGCGGCCAAATTTTGTTTGGTAATTTAATATGAGACAGTTAAATTTTGGTGATAGGAGACCCCGCACGGTGAGGGTCGAAAAATTTGAAATGCTTATAATTCGCGATCTAATTTTCGAAGCGCGGCCAAATTTTGTTTGGTAATTTATTATGAGACAGTGTTAATTTTTGGGGACATTAGACCCCCCCACGGTGAGGGTCGAAAAATTTAAAATGCTTATAACTCACGATCTAAGTTTCGTAGCGCGGCCAAATTTTGTTTGGTAATTTAATATGAGACTGTTCACTTTTGGTGACAGGAGGCCCCCCACGGTGAGGGTCGAAAAATTTAAAAGGCTTATAACTCGCGATCTAATTTTCGTAGCTCGGCCAAATTTTGTTTGGTAATTTATTATGAGACAGTGTTAATTTTTGGTGACAGGAGACCCCCACGGTGAAGGTAAAAAAACTTAAAATGCTTATAACTCGCGATCTAATTTTCGTAGCTCGGCCAAATTTTGTTTGGTAATTTATTATGAGTCAGTGTTAATTTTTGGTGACAGGAGACCCCCACGGTGAGGGTCAAAAAATTTAAAATGCTTATAACTCGCGATCTAATTTTCGTAGCGCGGCCAAATTTTGTTTGGTAATTTAATATGAGACTGTTAATTTTTGGTGACAGGAGACCCCCCACGGTGAGGGTCGAATAATTTAAAAGGCTTATAACCCGCGATCTAATTTTCGTAGCGCGGGCAAATTTAGTTTGGTAATTTATTATGAGACAGTGTTAATTTTTGGCGACATTAGACCCCCCCCCCACGGTGAGGGTCGAAAAATTTAAAATGCTTATAACTCGCTATCTCATTTTCGTAGCGCGGCCAAATTTTGTTTGGTAATTTAATATGAGACTGTTAATTTTTGGTGACAGACCCCACACGGTGAGGGTCGAAAAATTTAAAATGCTTATAACTCGCGATCTAATTTTCGTAGCGCGGCCAAATTTTGTGTGGTAATTTAATATGAGACAGTTAAATTTTGGTGACAGGAGACCCCCCACGGTGAGGGTCGAAAAATTTGAAATGCTTATAATTCGCGATCTAATTTTCGTAGCGCGGCCAAATTTTGTTTGGTAATTTATTATGAGGCAGTGTTAATTTTTGGGGACATTAGACCCCCCCCCACGGTGAGGGTCGAAAAATTTAAAATGCTTATAACTCGCGATCTAATTTTCGTAGCGCGGCCAAATTTTGTTTGGTAATTTATTATGAGGCAGTGTTAATTTTTGGGGACATTAGACCCCCCCCCCACGGTGAGGGTCGAAAAATCGAAAATGCTTATAACTAGCTATCTAATTTTCGTAGTGCGGCCAAATTTTGTTTGGTAATTTATTATGAGACTGTTCACTTTTGGTGACAGGAGACCCCCCACGGCGAGGGTCGAAAAATTTAAAAGGCTTATAACTCGCGATCTAATTTTCGTTGCTCGGCCAAATTTTGTTTGGTAATTTATTATGAGACAGTGTTAATTTTTGGTGACAGGAGACCCCCACGGTGAAGGTAAAAAAACTTAAAATGCTTATAACTCGCGATCTAATTTTCGTAGCTCTGCCAAATTTTGTTTGGTAATTTATTATGAGTCAGTGTTAATTTTTGGTGACAGGAGACCCCCACGGTGAGGGTCAAAAAATTTAAAATGCTTATAACTCGCGATCTAATTTTCGTAGCGCGGCCAAATTTTGTTTGGTAATTTAATATGAGACTGTTAATTTTTGGTGACAGGAGACCCCCCACGGTGAGGGTCGAATAATTTAAAAGGCTTATAACTCGCGATCTAATTTTCGTAGCGCGGCCAAATTTTGTTTTTTAATTTAATATGAGACAGTTAAATTTTGGTGACAGGAGACCCCCCACGGTGAGGGTCGAAAAATTTGAAATGCTTATAATTCGCGATCTAATTTTCGTAGCGCGGGCAAATTTAGTTTGGTAATTTATTATGAGACAGTGTTAATTTTTGGTGACAGGAGACCCCCACGGTGAAGGTAAAAAAACTTAAAATGCTTATAACTCGCGATCTAATTTTCGTAGCGCGGGCAAATTTAGTTTGGTAATTTATTATGAGACAGTGTTAATTTTTGGGGACATTAGACCCCCCCCCCCACGGTGAGGGTCGAAAAATTTAAAATGCTTATAACTCGCTATCTCATTTTCGTAGCGCGGCCAAATTTTGTTTGGTAATTTAATATGAGACTGTTAATTTTTGGTGACAGACCCCACACGGTGAGGGTCGAAAAATTTAAAATGCTTATAACTCGCGATCTAATTTTCGTAGCGCGGCCAAATTTTGTTTTTTAATTTAATATGAGACAGTTAAATTTTGGTGACAGGAGACCCCCCACGGTGAGGGTCGAAAAATTTGAAATGCTTATAATTCGCGATCTAATTTTCGTAGCGCGGCCAAATTTTGTTTGGTAATTTATTATGAGGCAGTGTTAATTTTTGGGGACATTAGACCCCCCCCCCCCCCACGGTGAGGGTCGAAAAATTTAAAATGCTTATAACTCGCGATCTAATTTTCGTAGTGCGGCCAAATTTTGTTTGGTAATTTATTATGAGGCAGTGTTAATTTTTGGGGACATTAGACCCCCCCCCCACGGTGAGGGTCGAAAAATCGAAAATGCTTATAACTAGCTATCTAATTTTCGTAGTGCGGCCAAATTTTGTTTGGTAATTTATTATGAGACTGTTAATTGTACAGAAGACACCCCACGGTGAGGGTCGAAAAATTAAAAATGCTTATAACTCGCGATCTAATTTTCGTAGCGCGGCCAAATTTTGTTTGGTAATTTAATATGAGACAGTTAAATTTTGGTGACAGGAGACCCCCCACGGTGAGGGTCGAAAAATTTAAAATGCTTATAATTCGCGATCTAATTTTCGTAGCGCGGCCAAATTTTGTTTGGTAATTTATTATGAGACAGTGTTAATTTTTGGGGACATTAGACCCCCCACGGTGAGGGTCAAAAAATTTAAAATGCTTATAACTCACGATCTAATTTTCGTAGCGCGGCCAAATTTTGTTTGGTAATTTAATATGAGACTGTTCACTTTTGGTGACAGGAGACCCCCCACGGTGAGGGTCGAAAAATTTAAAAGGCTTATAACTCGCGATCTAATTTTCGTAGCTCGGCCAAATTTTGTTTGGTAATTTATTATGAGACAGTGTTAATTTTTGGTGACAGGAGACCCCCACGGTGAAGGTAAAAAAACTTAAAATGCTTATAACTCGCGATCTAATTTTCGTAGCTCGGCCAAATTTTGTTTTGTAATTTATTATGAGTCAGTGTTAATTTTTGGTGACAGGAGACCCCCACGGTGAGGGTCAAAAAATTTAAAATGCTTATAACTCGCGATCTAATTTTCGTAGCGCGGCCAAATTTTGTTTGGTAATTTATTATGAGATATTGTTAATTTTTGGTGACAGGAGACCCCCACGGTGAAGGTCGAAAAAATTAAAATGCTTATAACTCGCGATCTAATTTTCGTAGCGCGACCAAATTTTGTTTGGTAATTTATTAAGCTATTGCATAGCTATTATCGCGGGCTTTGAGCTCGGCGACCGAATCTAGAAATTTCGTAACGAGAAAAAATTCTAACACTCCGGCTAACGACGTTTGAGTTTGGCAGACTTCGGCGCGGTATCCTTCGATAGACTTCAGCAGACATTTACGCGGTATTTTTGCATAAGTTGATAAAAAATGTTATGCAATAGCTTTACCGCGGCAGTCCCCGAGTGCCACACATATTTTTTTTTATTTCTATAAATTCTAAAGTAAATATTTTTTGCTGCATAACTCAGTTTTCTCATATAATTGTAACAAAATCTTTATATATATCTATCGTACGTGGGACAGAAATCACGATTATTTGTTAATTGTTAAATGGCAACGCCTGAATGAAACGTATCCCGTGGGTTATTGTATAAAAGTCCTTTGGCAGCACTTAGGCCGATGTAAAACAAATTTGTTTGCGTTTCTCTCTTTCGCTGCAATTATAGAGCTTCAAAGTATTATTCTTTTTGTTTATTCGCTCTTTTTTACTTTAAAAAATAAACAAATAAAATAATGAATTTTAAATGTTTCAGTTTTAAAACTAAAGTTATATGTTATAAATGAAATGAATGAAAGGATTATATTTTAAATGAAATTGATGAAAAACAAAAAAAAAATGCGACGAGAACATTGTTTGGCAATTTATTATCTGCTCCCGGCTAGCATAAAAATACCAAGTTCTTGATTTCTCTAGCAAAATCTTCTGATTGGGCATAGAACTGAGCAAGTAAATTAAATTATTAATAAAGGTATTATGATGCAATGATTAGCATATACTTAAGGGAGACCACACTGGTCGCCAAGGGCTGTTAGTAAAGATAATTTTCCTATTAATATTAAGGCTGTAAATTTAGTATGTTTGTTTCTTAAACATGATTTCTGAATATCAAAATATTTACCTGAGAAAAGACAGCATCTAAAAAGTGATATTCCGGTTTGAGAAAACTAATTATTGCACAGTAAATCTTTTTGAAAAAATTTTGAGGAAAATGACAGACAATTCAAAAAAAAATTATTTTTAAAAATTATTCTTTAAATTAAAAAAATAAATGTTTTTATGGAATTTTCTAAAGTAAAAGAATATTTTTTGGAATCTTCATTGACTCGAAAGGGGTTATTGTATTTATTCTTATTGATCATAGTACATTTTCTTACATTTAGAAACATCTGTCTTTTTTTTTTTTTTACAGTGCTTAAAAGATTCATTCATTTGTAAAACTAAAACACGTACAAATATGAGTGATATATGAAAATAACAGCTAATGCACCAAGCTTTATTCGCGATTTTTTTATTTATTTATTTATTTATTTATTTTGGATAAATAAAATATCTAAAAGAAACGAATGTAATTTATAAAAATATGTAATAAATTACCTTCTTATATCATACTTAAAGTAAATATAGGAACTAATTTTTTTTCTTGTATATTGTTTAAGCTAGTTTAAAAGATGAATCTCCATTGAACGAATGTTCCACATAGCGAAATTTTCTACTGAATAACGATATTGTTAGTTGAAGCAAACTCATATTATTAACATAGCAAAATACAATTTTACACCATGCTTTTTTCATCAGTTATAATAAAACTAAACGGTATAAAACAGATCTTTAATTACTTCTAATGTACTCAATTCTAAATCATAATTACTACTGCTACTTTAAGGTTATTATTTACTTTGACGATGTCAACAGGAAAATACAACCCGTTATTATTTAACATCTTAATTTTCACTAGAGATTTAAAAGGGATTATCTATTGCATTCGATTTTGACTGGATTTGTGGAAATGTTGACTTAAAAGCTTAAGGATTACCTTTGCTTTAAGATGGCGAAAGATAAAAATGTAAAGTACTTGATAAGCTATTAAACAAGCTTTAAGGACAATAGAAGTTTAAAAAATGATTTTGTTTTTTCTAATTAGTTCAAAAAATAAAAACCAAAAAGAAAGAGAATTACTTTAAGAGAGTGTGGAGAAATGAAATGGCTATAAATGTGTGTTTTTATAAATACTTTTGGTTTTAATTCATATTAAGCAAAAAAGATGTTTTTTGATCTTAATATTAAGATAATCTGAAATTTTAATTGCTAAAATTTTAATCGACTTGTGATAGATGATTAAAATTAACGGAGTGAAAAAGAGTGCAAGCCTCGAATCGAACCAGGATCAGTGACATTACGCGCCAGTGCTATATCACTGAGCTACCTAGATGACACCAGCTTAGAACTTCTCTGTCTTATATGTTGACAAGGCCGCAACCAAAGCACACAATGGATTTTTTCTCATGAAATCTGAAGCGAACACGAAATGAAAAAAATTTCAACCCCGAGAAAATTTAATAAACACACATATATATAATTTTGAGGGTTTTTTTAAACTTTCGTACGTTTATTATTTAGTAACTTAACAACAGATAAGAGAGAGAAGTTCGAAACCAGTACTGTCCAAATAGCTGAATGGTAGATGGGGCATGTAACATTAATGTTTAATGAAAGCAAATTAAGTTTTGTTTCGAATATTTATCTTAAGTTCATTATAACAGAGTCCATTGAAATTTATTCACGTAAAAGAATTGCTTGCAATGATGCTGTTTCTTTTATTATTCCTAAATTACGGATACAGTTAATGAATGATTCCGCGTAGAAAACTTGAATAAGAGGAGCCATATTGGAAAACAATTTTAGATCATGGTCTATTTTTAATTTTTGTTTTAGATTAGAGCGTGTGGTTTTGTTTACATCTCATTGTCTCGTGTCTTTTGTATTGGCCATGAGACGATTTGCATTTTTATTTTTTATTATGATTGTGGTTCTTATCAGAATTGGAGCCGAACATGTCAAAAGTTATTTGCTTTTAATATATTTTGTAACGTCTCTCTTAAGTAATATGAACTGTTAAATTAAAATGTTTATAGAAAGGTGAAGTTCTTAAAATCTGGTGATTTTAAAAATCGAACGGATTTAATAAACTTTTTATCATGAAAAGAAAAAGAGTTAAATTTAAAAGAGCATGCCAAATTGACCTTTAGCAATTAATATTTAGTACTGCAACCAATTTATTTTTCTGTCAGTATCAATGAACGACAAATTCTATGAATACTCTATTCTATCGTAATCAGGATTTAGTAAACATCGGTGATTTATATCAGTTTCAATACATTTGAAAAAGCATAATGTCATTAAAATACTCTGCAAATGATTTTTCCCCATAGACCTTAATGTTATGGAATTCTTTTGGGTGTCCTTGTAAATGGATTATTAACCCCACATGCTTCATATAACATATCAAACATGCCTGTAGGTAACCCTAAATAAGTTTTATCAATTTCATGAAAATCCGAATATATTTATGGGAGTCAGAACTTGGACAGACGCTGGACGGACAGATAAATCGAATGCATCAACATTCTTCAACATTGTTTAAAAATGTTAAAAATCGGTAAGAGCTTATTTAATAAATTTTAGACAACAGTTCTACTCACCTATTCTAACCAATAAAATACATAACATATTTAATTTTGAATTAGTTAAATTTTTGGATATTTGAAATTTTGAACCGGTAAAATTTTTATAAATGTCAAAAATAAGATAGACATGTTAGACAAGTAATATTTAAACCCGAAAGAAAAGATTTTCGAATCAAAATGAAAGTAGTTTCAAAATGGCTGAATTCGTCTCACATTAATGAATGAATAAGTTCTGAAAATAAATATAATCGTTGAACCGCGAATTTTCTGTTTTTAAGATGAATTAAATATCAAATAAAGAAAATAAATTTAACATTTTTGTAAACAAAATCAACAGAAAATGGCTTCTTTTACTGTTATCTGTTTTCTTAGGGCTCATTAGTCATTTAAAAAAAAATGTGCCGCGGTTAGAGGTTATTTAATCAATTCTAGACAAAATTATATGCATCTAATCAAACTATACACTTGTAATTTGTTAAATAGACAATCAGTTTTGAAACCGAATATCTCATTAGATAAGAGACAATTAATCATTGTTAATAATTAATGAAATATTTCTCATATTCAAAGTTAGGTTATGTGAATAATTTTAATATAAAACCTCATGTCGCTCATATATTAAAATACTTTAGATATGAATAAGTACAGCATTTGTTAAATTTAATTTTTTTATAATGCTTTACTTCATAAATAAAAAAACAACTCAATGTACTTATCTCATATGCAATAGATTTTAATATCACCAGTAAAATTGATAATTATTTATGTATTTCCAAAGTTGACAGCGGTTTTTAAAACTATACTGGTCTATTATATAAGTATTCATCAGGATATGATTGCTTTTGCTAAACATGTTTTATAATCGGGAAAAAAATGTCGCTTTGTATCAAAAATTGCGACTATACATTTTACCCTATATTTTCAATAATCACAATCTTAATAAAAATAATTTGCACTTCTTCAATTTGTTCCAAGGATGAATATAGCTAAGCAATCAGGATATATCACAAAATAAGACATATACGGCATCATAATCATGCATTTATGCATAGGATATTTTATGACGTAATGGATCCAGTTATAGTCATAATGATGCATATCTGACGTGAATATATGACAGGTTAATAAGACACATATGACGTATATATGGCATATAAAACGTAAATAATGCGTATATATTGGCACATATGGCACACATATAAACTTTTAGAGTCTATATATGATGGATATATATATAAGTTTGACAAAAACCTTTTCAAAATTCTAACTAATACTTTGGATAATCGTAATTGAGGGTGACGCTTTAACAATATAAGTAAAAAATAGTTATATAAGATGGTCTATCAATTTAACTGGACAAAGAATACTTACAAAATTCTTAAATGAAAGCGATGTATATCACATGAGTATAGAATATAATCCACATTCTTTAACCAAACGTTCCTTACCTAAAATGAAAAAAGAATGATTTAAAAATTGATATAATTTAATAATATATAATAAAAATATAGATAGGAATGCTTTTTGTATAAAAAAATAAACAAATAAATCAAATCCTTTTCACAGGAAAGTTAGTTCTACAGTCAGTATAGCATTAGAAAATATAAAATATTGTGTACTTGAAATTACTCATAGCAGCTGACTTTTCACCCCTTATCTCATTTTTCCGCACATCGTACGGATAAGCAGAGTTTGCTTGATCCATCACTAAAAGCTTTTTGACACCACTATTATTTTTTAATTACGATTCCATTGTATTTTATGGCGGGAATGTTAGATTAAATATTAAGCATATTTTGGCTTTAAAAATAACGGTATTTAACGCATATTTTCAATTTATTGTATGTAAAAAAGGAAACATACATCTAATAAACAAAATAACAAAAATGTAAATACATATGCACATATGTGACATCTTTCTAGTAGTTTTACAGTTAATCATATTTATTAAGGTATTATCATTATGCTTACTTTATAAATTGTTACAGTAATTGCGGACTACGCAAACTGTTAACATTACATATACATGCATAATAGAAATACGCTAATAGATTTTTAAAAGATCCTTAAAGAGTGTTTGTTTTCACAAATATACTTGAATGCGAAAAAAATATTTTGTCAATTTATTTATTTTAAAACATATTTGGATCTCAATACTACTCCAATATTAATCCAACCGTGGACTTAAAAAATAGTATCCAATAAATAATTCTTTATCAAACAGATAACTATGATAAATTTAAAGATTTCTTAACGACTTTTTAAAATTGTCTGAAGAACATTAGTTAAATAATAAAACTGGAACGTGTTTAATATAAATGTATTTCAGCATCATCAATTTTAATTTTGTAAAGCGATTTCAGAAAAACAAAAAAAATTAACGATTCTAAAAATGGTTTATTACGCAAGATATAAACCATTTTTAGTCGATGTGTGTAATAAAATTTATCGTAACTTAATTTAATCACTTTTTCCTCAATTAAACTATTAAATATGCATGAAAATCAGGCATCGTTATTTTGCATAAAGTGTAATTTATACTAAAATTACGACACCATAAAAATATGATTTTTTTAAGATAACTATTTATTGCATATATGTGTAGCTCAGTTGCAGAACGATTTCAAATGTTTTTTAATGCACATTACACGAAAAGTTTTTTAACAAATGACATACGTTAAAATTCATTGCCTAATTTAATAAACAAGATAAAATAAATTGCAAAATGGTATTATAATATTACAGACTAACATAATGATCGGTAATGAAAAATATTTCAAAATGGCACTTATTTAGACATAAATTAAGACATAAACAGCAAGGCAAAGTTGTGTTACATTTTAAAAGAACACATTTTCAAAAGTTTAATTCAAAATAATGATATTCTGTTAGAAATATTTCTTCTGTTTCTTACTTATTGATATTGTTTTCTGTTACATATTCATTATTTTTATTTATTTAGAATATTGCAGGTTAAAAAAAATCTCATTTCCCTTTGGGCAATTTTCTAATTGATTTTTAAGTAATTTAATTTCTACTCTCGAAATATATTTTTTTTATTAATACCGCTGTTTTTAAAATAAATATTTATATACTAAAAGTGACTACAACAAATAAAAAAGTTTAAGGGATCTTTTAATAAGTATACGTACTAGTTTTATACAGACAAACAGTGTCACCCTTTGTGGGCACGAAACAAGTAGGTCTACAGGAGTTTTTTAGTTCTTTCGCGTACTGTAAGTCACTTTCAGCATTAAAATTTTTGTTTTAATGATAATAAATGATTTTTTCTTTAACAATTATTTTATTGCTTTTTAAATCGGATGTCTCTTTTAAAGTAAAAGAACAAGAAAATAGGCCAAGAGAGGTAATTATGACTCCTTTTTACATTTACAACTTTGTTATTATTATTATTATTATTATTATTATTATTATTATTATTATTATTATTATTATTATTATTATTTACTTGTTTCTATTTGGAAAAGTGGTGATTTTAGTTCATAGGAAATAACTTTGACCCTTTAAAAACACATTTAAAAAGTTTCAATTTCTATTGTCCTGCTTCTTTTTAAGTTAAAGGATGGTTTTAACTACCCCATCAAAAACTCATAATAACAAACAATTAGGCTAATTAAGACCACTAGTGGGAAAATTATGACCGCTATATTTTCTCTTTGTACTTGCCTACACATATTTATTTGGAGATACTTATGACTATTAGAACTCTAACCGAACAAATCCGTTCATTAAAAATTTTGGTAACTTTGTTTCAAAATAGTATTTGGATATCAAAAATGCTTTAGACTAGTGATAAAGAATGTCTAAAATAAAAAATATATTATACAGTTAATATCCAAGCGTGAAATAAAATTTTATCATTCACATTTTTCTCCATTATAGGGATGGGGATAATTACCCCCTAGTCATAACTATCCCATCTGACCCTAATAATCAAGGAAATGAAAATGTAACACTGAAAGTACAATTCATACGGTTCATTCCTCTTGATTCGTAGATTTCAACTTGATATATTTCTAAACTGATTTCTAAAACCATACTTTACTTTCATTGTATTCAGTTCTCATCGAAATTCCAAAAACATTGGACAGATTTTTAGCGTTTCAAATTAATTTCTTACTAAATTTTTTAATAGAAAATTACGAATTGGGATATAACAATGAATTACAATTAAAATCATACCGAACGTATAAGACGATAATTATATTAATACGGTGTATTCCCTCGTATAACACGGAGATTTTTGATGCTAGAAAATTGAGTAAAAATTAAAAGTGCACTAAATAAACAAAATTTTGTAAAATTAAAAAAAAAGGTTAGGAGTTGAGTTTTCTACATTAAAAAAACATGGCGTGTTATTTTTACTTATTATTTTTAATTTTGTACTGAGTCATTATATTTTCGCTGTTTCTGTTTTGAGCAAAAAATTTCTTTGCAAATAAAGAAAAGAAAAATTGCGGCTGAAAATGACAAATACACTGAAAAATAGGCAATACGCATTTTATATGCATGTTGTATGATAATGTTATATTACGTGCAAAATATCTGATAATAATAATAATAATAATAATAATAATAATAATAATAATAATAATAATAATAATAATAATAATTCTTGTCGGGTCAGTGACATGAATTAAATTGACTGAACTGAACTGAACTAATGGAGAGAGAAACTAAAACTTTTCTGTTGTTCTTTTTTTTTTTTTTTTTTTTGATGTCGTGTTTTCTGTGCGATCGTGAGTTAAATATTCTTTATTTAAAAGTAGAAAACTTTATTATTTTAAGGACAGCTATAATGCATCGGGTAGATATCTGTTAACTAATCCTCATCATATTTTGAAAAAAATATTACTATTTCTGACCCGTAAAGCATTGTTTTCAATTGCTTTTGCAAAATATCTATTCTATTCTCTGAGACTTAAATACAAATATCTAAATAGTCTATGATAGATGATAGTATTTCTAAAATAGTGAAACTCTAAATATCATCTTGATGAGTAATATAGAATATAAAATAGCAATTAAATATTTCACGCCATTCTTAAAAACATAGGTGAAATCGAAATGTAAAACAACTTTACTATCTTTAAAAATGGAATCAGTAACATTATCTTTTAATGTTACAACGACAATAAATACGCAAATAAAAGAAAACACACACACAAAATAATAGTTTAAAGAAAAGTTAGGTGCAACTTTTATGAGGCAAGAACATGAAAAGAAAGCGTGTTCAGCAGAATAACCCACTTTTCTCATGACTTGGAAAGCTATTTACCTCCAGGCAAACAAGCTAATTGGCACGAACATTCATTGGCTTTATAGTCCATCTTGTTGGGTTTCCTGCGAAAGTTTTTCACGCTGAAACACACAACTTCGTAATGCAGTTTCGTACACGAATATTCATTTATCCGCATGCTTAGTAAATATAGATAATCTAACGTGAAGTAATTTCGATCGAGGGAACGTTTAAAATATCGTTCAACCTATATTTTCTAAAAAGATAATCTATCAAAAATCTATTAAAAGTCTCCTGAAGCAGAGATTACGTGCTGTCGTTGTTTCGCGGAAAACAAAACTTTTCTACCATGTTTAAAAAAAAAAAAAAGCTCTGTATTCTCAGCAAAAGTTAGAAAAGTCACGGTTTTCGATAAACCTTGTTTTCAAATTGAGTAAAAATCCAATAAAGCACGAACTCCGTACGTTTTAAATACAGAAATTGTGTCAGATTAGATAAAATAAAATTGGAAAATTCAATATATTCAATAAATTTGTCTTTAGTTGGAATACTACTTAGTTCATGTTAACACAATGAAATCTAAAATACGCTAAATTAAAGAAAAACCTTGTGCTAATGTGTTGTTTCGTTTAGGATATAGTAAATTTTATAAGCTTAAAGTTAAAAATTGAAATTTCTGAATTAACAAAATTATTATTTAAATTAGTTTTCTAAAATTTCTAAATTGGTTCTTCAATTATTATGAATATCGATGGATATTAAACTATTAAGTAATTAACCATTTAACAGTTAATTTTATTTATATTTACTTTAATTATTTACTTTAATTATTTATTTTAAACAGTAAAACTAAAAATAGGAACATAAAACAAATTTTTACGTAGTAACATATTCGCCTTATATTATCGCCAAATGCATTTGACCACATTCTTACATATTTTAAAAAAAATACATCAGCATCTTTAAACCCAGCAAAGCATAATGCTTATAAGAATGAAAAATAACATTATAAATGTATATTTTCATTAATAAAATCGAAAAAATATGTATATTAATTGTATAAAAATGGCGTAACTGACTTTTCGTTTCTTAGATTAAGGCTCTAAATTTTTCTTACGTGACAATTTATTAACTTTATTATTCTTTATTTACTTGTTTCCATAAAAGTACCGCAAAATTTGCAGCCATAAGCAATAAATGCAGCTTTTCAATTATTTTACGACCAATAACTTTATTTTGCAAGAATTGAAATGCGCGTTCCGAACGGTTTTAACTAAATGTATGGCATTAGACTGCGTAAAACGATGAAGTATGACAGAGAGAATATGACAGCGGAAGAGGTGATAAAACAAAACGAAAGTTGTTTTTGAATGCAAACAAAAGCGCTTAGCAAATCTAACCTTGACTACATTATTAATTCGGATTGAGTTGGTTCTACGCGTCAAACAACGGACTATCATTCTAGAAAGAAGCTTAAATGTACCTGAAGACGAAGTGAAAAAGCAAGAGTTTGTTGACACATTTCGTGTATGGTGCAATAAATATTCGTGAAGTCAAAAAAACTTGTTCTAATCCAGGGAAGTCCAACGCGGCCTCCCTTTGGTAGTTTTCTGGTCACCCCTCGTGTGTTTCATTTTGTAAGTTTGTCCTACTGCGCATTGCTTGAATTTAATGAGAATATTTTATCAATATATAATATAGTTAAATAACGGTTTATATTTAAATATACATTCATTTTGTCATTTTAAGCATATTGATGAAATAATATACATTTTCTATAAACTAGCGTGCATAGCTTCCTTTAAGAATCTGTACATTGCTCATAATTTTACGGCTTTTACATTTTTGTTCATCCTGTTCTTCTATTTTTATATTTATTATTTTCCTTACTTATTTATATTTATATTTGGGATTTCAATTTTATTATATAATATACACATGTATAATTAAAATAAAATTACACGAGTAAAAATAAATGAAAAAATATTAAATAAGAGAGAGTGAAAATATACAAATAAAACACTTAAGAGTGGCTTTATAAGCACAATCATATGACTATATCTCGTTTTGCTTAGAAGAACTTAGAAAACACTATAAAAAGAAAAAAAAGAAATTAAAAAAAAAATCTAAAGTGATCTCCCATACGCAAAGCTCAAAATCTTACACTTTTTATTATTATTTTCTACTTAAAAATAATGAAACACATTAAACTAAATTTAAATATTGTACATATATTGAAATCCATCTATTTTTTTTAATTCAAAATATTAAATATATTTAATAATGAATTATGGTATAATTTCAGATTTAAAAACAGCATACATAATGACACAATAATGAATTATAAATGCATAAACAATATTAATAACCTCCTAGAATAACAGTTTAAATAAAACTTAAAAAAAAAATAATAATAATAATAATAACCTCAGAACTACAAGAAACAAATTTGTCATCGCAAGATATGCATTTATTATTGGTGTCAAATTTAACTGCATTTTTAAAAATAAGTTTAAATTAATGTTGTTTCAAACACGATTTATTATAAATAGATAATTTCAGCCACTTCTTAAAAGATAAAAAAAAAAAAAAAAAAAAAAAAAAAAAAAAAAAAACAATTTCAAGTTTTAATATTCTTTAAAATAAACAATTTTAAAGATAAAGTAGCTTTGAAATATTTAAAGTAATCCTTTTAAGAATAAGACGAAGAAAAGTAATTAATTTTCCATTGATTTTAAATTAGAATAATGCGCTGTTTAGATTTTACTTTGCACAGGTTACATTTAGGAAATGCCATTTAGCATCGTATTAAAATTGAAAAGAAACGTCAGCGGTTTTCTCTATAATAAATGTAGCAATAATCCAATATTGAATTAATCATGGAAAAATACTGAACCAATTTTATACAACATTAAACCCATAATCTTCTTCTTTCAACAATTTCCTCAGTGCTGTGGGTTTTTTTCTGGATGAAAGATTTTTATTTTTGCAGAATTTTTTCTCGTCTTTCTTTACTTTGTTTTCATCCATGATTTTGTGTAATCTTGTCAAATATCAGAAAAAGATTTAAATAAAAATTGAATTTAATAAATTATCACAAGCATTTGGAAAATGATATTTTCAAAAACAAAAACTTTAGACTTATAAATAAATTCTATATAAAAGAAATAGTAATAAATATCATTTTTAGGATGATCAAAACATGGCTTACGTAATAACAGAGTCCTAATATTACGTATGCCATGGATTAAACATTAATATTCCTGTACCAATCATTAAAAAAAAAATTAAATGAAACTTCACTTTTACAATTTTTGGTACTCGAAGTTTTTTAACTTCTAACTATCGCACATTTTCAATTTTTACACCATCATATAGATGGGGGGGGGGGGGTGGAATGTACTTTTAAATGCATTTTGTTTGAAAGCTGTATCTAAATTTGTTTCTGAGTTATTATTATTATTTATTTATTTATTTATTTTGTTGTTGTTTTTAATACTTTTTTGTCATTGTGGCAACAGAAGTATCCCATTTTTGGACATTAAATGTGGATAAATTGGAAAACGACTAAATTCCGGACATCACAAGGATTCAGATATGTCTCAGATATATCTAGACTGAAAGCAACAACCATTCTCCAAACGGTTCAAGAATCAGCGCCGGCTTGGCTTACAAGAACAGTTAACTTTTGAAGTTAAGCACTAATTTCAACAACGAAACTTAAATCAAGATAGAGATAAATCCATTTCAACAATTTATTTTTTGTCGCTTTTGACGAGTTTTTAATTTTATTCATCTGTAAAATTTGATTTTACCAGAATGATGTCAATATAATTTTTTCTTCGCTCACCCCCCCCCCCTTTTTTTTTCTATTTTTGTTGCACTTATTAAGCTTTTCAATGTATAAGTTGTAGTTAAGAAAAATTTTAATAAATCTACGCGGATTTGATACTTTGTAACCTGGTAAAATTATGATTTTTTTTTCTTCAGACCTTTTTTTATTTTGTTTTCGTATTTTTGTAAAGAATTGAAACTATTAAAAACCTTTCAATATAAATTTTGTAAATATGATTAAGAAGATTTATAATAAACGTAAGGGGGTTTGATATTTAGCATAATTTTTTTCTCCTTAAAACCATAATATTTTCGCTCTTCAAGTCCATTTTTATCTATATCAAAAATCTGTCCTGCGCAATTTTTTGTCCTTTTTCTGGAAGTAATAATAACTTTAAACTGACTTGATATGTATTATGATTAAGAAGTTAGGAATTTTTTTCTGTTTTCAACAAAATCCCTCCGTATTTTCTACCCTGGTTCGATTTTATCCATAAATGAACTTGACCTAGATTTTCTGCTCCCTAATATTATATTATATTTTTTCTAACTGCTTAAAAGGCATAATAAAGATTTTAAAAACAGAATAATAGATTTATTTTCTTAACATATTTCAACTCATCACCGAGTTATTTTTAAAACAAATTAAAAAGGATATTCCAAAGTTGCATAGTCTAAGGTGCAATGAGCTAAAACGTCATCATTCAGTTTTTCATCTGCCGCACGTTATTTTTTTTTTTTTTTTATTTTTTTTTTTTTACTTTTATTTTAATTTCTATTTTGTGAAACCATTGAGCCAGTCGTGTTACAGTTCCGATACATTTATTTTTAATTTATACTTTGATTTAATTAAACAAAAACTTCATTATTCCGTTTTTCATGTGATGCACCCTATTTTTTTAAATTATTTTTTTACTTTATTATTATTTTTTTTTTAATTTTGATTTTAAATTTCTATTTTTTGAAAACATTCAGAAACTTGTGCCACAGTTTTGGTAGGTTGAATGATGTTGTATCGTTACATACCAAATTTTTACATGTTAGAATGTCTATTGTTTCTCTTATAATAGATTGATAACACGGTTTAGAGGGAAAAATCTTTTTACTGTCGTTGAAGTTTATAATGGTATTTTCTTCTTGAAGTAATTTTGCCAGGCTGTTGTTTTTCTATTATATTTAATATCAGCTATATACTCCTTCTTTCTGTATTTAATTTATTGTATTTATATATATATATATATTTCCTTTATTTTATGTAAAAGTTTGAGAAAGATTTGTGCAGAATCAGGGAAGCAATCGTATCCATAAAAAGTGATAAATAGATAGTTAAAGTTTTTCAGTTGGATTGACTTTTGGATTTCAGGGGGCAGGATCGATACACACCTGCAAGTTTTTTTATAAATTCCAACATGGGGCAGAACACAATAGGTAGTACTTTTTTACGAAATCAACCTGAAAAGAATTCTTGATCAATTATTATTTGCGAATAAGTTTTGGCGTTGAAAAGATATAATACGCCGGACAAGAAATATTTCTAATGATTCATTAATATAAATGAAATATTAAAATTAGATTGGAGATATTTACAATAAATGATCTACAGGGTGTCCCAAAAGGTCGTTTACAAACTTAACATGCTGTTCTGTCATATCATGATGAACAATATTAAATAGGAAACTAAGGGTCCCAAACGTCTTCCAAAGGAGATATGCGCCATTAAAGTTTAAGGTCCAAAAATTCAAATGATTATAAAAAAACCGAAAAATGGGTCGATTCGTTTGCGGTTTTCACTAAAACTATTCTTTATGTCAGTATTTTCTTAAAAATAAATTATTAAGATAAATTTCAAAAAATGTTGATAGAGGGCGCTTTAGACTTTGGAGTAACGATAAACTAATTTTTACCATTATTTTTTGCATCTCATTCAATTTTTTTAGAAGCTTAGACATAAACTTAAATTTTGAGCTCAAAATCTAAATCGTTAGAATTGGTTAAGTAGCGCAAACTGAATTGCGGGGGAAGGTTCAAATTTCAAATGATTATAAAAAACGGAAAAATTGGTCAATTTATTTGCAATTTTCACTAAAATTATTCTTTATGTCAGTATTATCTTGAAAATAATTTATAAAGATAAAATTCAAAAAATGCCGATAGAGGGCGCTTTAGACTTTGGAGTAACGTACAACTATTTTTTCCGTTATTTTTTGCATGTCATAATTTTTTTTAGAAGCTTAGACATAAACTTAAATTTTGAGATGAAAATCTGAATCGTTGGGAGTGGTAAAGTAGCGCAAACTGAATTTTTTTTAATGGGGGTGGGGAGGTTCAAATTTCAAATGATTATAAAACGGAAAAATTGGTCGGTTTTCACTAAAATTATTCTTTATGTCAATATTTTCTTGAAAATAAATTTTAAAGATAAATTTTAAAAAATCCGTTAGAGGGCGCCTTAAACTTTAGAATAACCAACAATTATTTTAAACCTTTTTTTTTTTTTTTTTTTTTTTAATCTAATTAAATGCTTGCAAAAGTTTAGACTTAAATTTTGTCCTCAGAATCTAAATCGATAGAAGGGGTTAAGAAGCGCAAACTGAACAGTGTTCAGGAGTTGAAATGTTACCTTCCCCACCCCTCGAACGCAATTCAATTTTTGTCTGCTTAATTACTCACAACGATGCAGATTTTGAGCACAAAATTTAAGTTTCAACTTTTACAAGTATTTTATTAGATACAAAAAATAACGGTTAAAAATAGTTGTTGGTTACTATAAAGTTTAAGGCGCCCTCTGACGGAATTTTTTGAAAGATATCTGTAAAATTTATTTTCAAGAAAATATTCATATAAAGAATAGTTTTAGCGAAAACCGACCAATTTTTCCGTTTTTTATAATCATTTGAAATTTGAACCTTCCCACCCCCATTGAACACAGTTCAGTTTGGGCTACTTTACCACTCCCAACGATTCAGATTTTCATCTCGAAATTTAAGTTTATGTCTAAGCTTCTAAAAAAAATTTATGAGATGCAAAAAAGTAACGGAAAAAAATAGTTGTACGTTACTCTAAAGTCTAAAGCGCCCTCTATCGGCATTTTTGGAATTTTATCTTTATAAATTATTTTCAAGATAATACTGACATAAAGAATAATTTTTGTGAAAATCGCAAATCAATTAACCAATTTTTCCGTTTTTTATAATCATTTGAAATTTGAACCTCCCCCCGCAATTCAGTTTGCGCTACTTAACCACTTCCAGCGATTTAGATTTTGAGCTCAGAATTTAAGTTTATGTCTAAGCTTCTAAAAAAATTGAATGAGATGCGAAAAATAATGATAAAAATTAGTTTATCGTTACTCCAAAGTCTAAAGCGCCCTCTATCGACATTTTTTGAAATTTATCTTTATAACTTATTTTCAAGAAAATACTGACATAAAGAATAATTTTAGTGAAAACCGCAAACGAATCGACCAATTTTTCTGTTTTTTATAATCATTTGAATTTTTGGACCCTAAACTTTAATGGCGCATATCTTCTTTGGGAGACGTTTGGGACCCTTAGTTTCCTATTTAATATTGTTCATCATGATATGACAGACCAGCATGTTAAGTTTGTAAACGACCTTTTGGGACACCCTGTATATTTCGGCAATACTCACTCTGCATTGTAATATTAATAATACTAAAAATATATTATAAATCCAATGCTGTTTCAAAATATTGATACCATTCTGTAGTACGCAAATTATTATTTTATGTCCAATTATTTTACAATATTTATGTATCATATATATTTCCATTATAAACACAAGTACTTGTGCCGTATGGATATTATGTATTGTAAATTAAATTATAAAAGTTACTATTTCTACAAAATTTATAATATGTATTATAAAATATTCTATGATAAAGCTAATGTAACCACACTATTCATGTTATTAAGGTAGGCATACTACATTATACTGCAATTTTTGCATTACATTATGTAATTTCCAACATTATGGCAATGAATAAGATATTCGGGCGAGGCTAAGAACACGGTTAAGCATTAATATTAGTACTATTAAAATTAGGACTTAGAACATTTTTTTCCCTCTTAGGTTCCTGGGTCCTCATTCGGGTACCTCTGTTCTTTTACTTATAAAAACTAAAATGTCTGATTTTTTTTATATTTCTACATCATTTCTTAATAGCTGAATATTTTTTGCGTTGAATACAAACGAACAAATGCCTGCATCAAAGTTGAATCCCTCATAAGATAAATGTTATTTTCATCTAAGTTTGCAAAATGTCTAAAAATGTCCACAATACAGTGTGATAAATTTTCATAAGTATTTAACTTAAATATTTTTTAATAAATATTTTTGAAAATTAGTAGATTATTTACTTTTTTAAAGCTCTTAAATTTGTGATTGCGCTCGTTTATGTTAATGGTTATTAATTTGATGTTTTAAGGGGATTGTGGTTTAGTTCCATATTTTCGAACCTAAATTGACTAAGCGCCTAAAGGATCAGTTTAAGAAAAGATATTATTTCTGTCATTTACAATGTCAATTTGTTTGGAAAAAAACAATGAATAAGTATCTATTATTATTTTGACTTCGGAATTGATGATGTTATTATCACAAATTAAGAATGATTGAAAGGATATTCAAAAAATTTCATAATGTCAAAATGTAATCAATACTATTTCATTTACTTTGCAGCTAATTTATTGTATTCTCAAAAGATTTCTAGACTTTCATTCTGGTTTAAAAAGCGTAAGTCGACTCTTTATGACATGGAAGTTAAACTTTTCGCATGATCAAACACATTTTGCGTAATATAACACAAGTAATGCCGATAATTTTTAGAAATGAAAGAAATTCACTGGAGCATGTACAATTTCCTGTCTATGCTTTTAATTTAAACACTGTAAACAATACTTTCGCTCGGAAAGGAAATAATAACATATGTTGTGTGGAAATTTAAAACATGCATGTTTTGAAAATGAACGAAATTTTCCTCTTTCTTAAATAGTTTGTGTAGGGAACACGTTTCGATATGAACATTAAATAAAATTGAAATATTCTCAAATGGAAATAGAGACTAGAGTATGTGAATTTCAATTGGTTGCTAATTTACTGTTGGAAATATTATAAATAAAGTGTATTTATAATTTTGAAATTATCAAAAGAAACAGTCAACTACAAATAAATGAATGTATCAGTATTCTACAATGTATTCTATTAAGGAAGAAACTAAATCATTCTTCATCCAATTTTGAGTTTACAATATCAAGTGAAAAAAGTGATAACTTCCATTAAGGGTGTATTTCGATTCAAACTGCTTATTTTCCGTTTTATTTTTGAATTCATTTTAGCTCTCAAATGCACCAAACTTTCAAAATCTCTTATTTGAAAAGTACACAAGGTGACGTGATTGTCGATTCTTTGATAAATGCAGAAAATATTGTAAAAAAAAAAAGCAATCAAAAACGGCATTTCGAACCGATTTTTCCGAAGCGAGAGGTCTGTGAACGAAAAAAAGGGCCATACTGATAAGATAATTGTTTATAAATCAAATTCTAATGAATTGAGCCATGATTAAATCATATTTCTACTTTCAAAAATATGTCTGAAATTGTATCGGAAAATTTCGAGCTGTTGAAGGTGGAAAAGCGTTTTTTCGAATACACCCTTAAAGAATAATTATCTAAATATTATTCCAGGGGCATTCTGAATACCTTTATGTATGAACTGTTGATAGACTAAAATTTGGGACTTTTCTGCTAGCCGATCGCCAGTGTTACGTAGCAAACTCGTACGTCTCTATATTTATTTACATGCATCTAATTTTTATTAAGGCTGTTCTTGAACCAAAAAGGACAAGTTTATTATATGCGTTTTGAGTTATTTTTGTTCGGAAATTCATGAAACTAGCAGGTGTTGTTTCTCAGAAACTACCTAATCGCACTCATTTTCTCGTTTTTTTTTTTTTTTGGGGGGGGGGGGGGGTGAAATACATTTTTAGTGATCAAATTCTCTTATAACTCAATAGGCAATTTATTATTTAAAAAAATAGAAAATTCAATTCAATTCCAAATCGCTTTCATAGTCAGGTTTTTGAATTTTATATCTTTTCGTTAAAAAGTGAATTTGTAAATGAGTTAAAGCGCTTTGCGTTTATTGGGCAAAGAAACTGATAAAAAATTGTAGTTGACTAGTTGTTTTAGGTTGATTTTTTTCCCTTGCATATTACAAATTATCATCTAGGATAAATATAAATTATAATTTAAGCTTTAAGACAAAACTTAAACGTTATGAATTTTAATCTTGGAAAAAACATTAACAAGAACAGGAAATTAAAAAATATTGAAAATATATGAAAGTTCAAATATTTGACATATATAATCAGTTATAATCTTTGACATATATAATCTTAGTAATGAAAACTTTTTAACACATGAAAAAAAAGTCATTGACAATACTGTTAAAACCATTATCCGAAATGTGGTAAATCAAAATGGAAACTATATAAATTCAATAAAAAAAATTACAAAAAGAATGCAAAAAAAGAAAACAAGCCATGAAAAAATAAATAAATAAATAAACTTATGACGTGAAACTCATCGTCAGAAAAAAATGTTCCGATATCACAAATAAAGTATCGTTAATTTCTGAAAAAGAAATAGGGAACCATGCTTTAAAGACTATTTCTCTCATTGCCCTATCAATCGCATCTAACAAAATTAGACAAAAACAGGCCAAACCTGACAGGTATTATGATTGGAAAATGTAATTGAAAGACTTAAAGTTTTAATATAGAGGAATTAGGAGAATTTATTACAAAACAGAGCAATAATTGCCTTTTTTCCACATACACAAACTTACATTGAAAACTCCTTTTCGTTATTGTATAAGAGACAGTTTTCAATGTTGTATAAGAGAAAGTTACAATTAACTATGAAAATAAACAGTTTAAGATTAGTAAATTATGAAAGGAAAAATTAATAATAATATACTAATAGAAATATTATTAAACATATTATAATAGAACAAAATATAATAAATTATATTATATGCTAATTAAAATAATTACTTTACGTTTCTCCAAAGTCATGTAACTTATTGTTACAAAATTATATGAGAAAATGTATAACTGGAATAAAATACAACAAGAAATCTACAGCTTTGGCCAAATTATATAACAAAGAAACCTTACAAATTGATTTTAAAAATTATAGAATAATTTATTCGTGAAGATTTTATTTGTCATCTGTTATCCGAAAAATCAATTGGGATTCTTTTTTATTAAATTCATTTTAGGCACTGAAAATATATGCAACTATTCAGCTTCCATGAAGTTGCATAAAATTTGATAAGAGATGACCTGCAGAATAATACTAGTATAAAATAATTCACGTTCTCAAATATCCATTTTTATTATTGTACTTAATTTTTAATACCCGAAATATCGTGATTTTTTGGTCTAGAATTTTTTTAATTTTTTAATTTATTTTTTATTTTTTTGTATCATTATGGATCTTGAGAATGTCAACCGTCTGAGCGATCAAATAAGTCTGTTCGAATAAATGTATTTATTTGTATAGTAATTTTTATCATTTTTAGAAAATATTAGCGTGAATTTAATGTTGATTTTTAAGACTTTTTTCTCATTAAAAAAATTATATTGCATCTTATTTATCGATGTATCTCTTATAACTGTACTTTTCTCTAATAGTAAATTAAGAAATATTTACTTTTTTAGTTTCGATTACCTAAAAAAAATTATTAATTAATAAAAAATAAATATATTTATTAGGAAACATCCCTTCAAATGTTCAAAATGAACATGAATTATCAAAGATTTAAAAGCCACAAGAGGAAAACTATGTCAATCAAATTAAAGAAAAACGGTGAAAAATTATATTGACAAAATATGGCATTTATTTTTAATAAATTGACAGTTGTAAAAACATTCTGCAGCTCATCGAAGAGGGAAAAAGTAAACAATAAATTCCTGCGCCTGATACGAAAAGATACAAATGACAAATGTTTAAAGTTTGGATTTTTTGAGGAAGACAGTTTAAGATAAACCTTTATTTGATGAGAAAACTTAAGCTGAGGAGATAAATACTTCCAAGAAGGTTTATCAATACTTCCTTTACCAAAAGAACGATAAAAGTAAAACGTTCTCGGTGGGGAAAAAAAGTTTTAAAAAATTCTTTGCCCAGTTGACAGAAAAAAGAGCAATGTAGATATATTTGTATTCAATTTTTCATCGCTTTTCAATGTTTTAGAATAGAATGTCTGTAATTCGTAAGATACTAAGATACAGGTAACACAAATGAAAAAAAAAAGACAAGTATTTCTTAATTTAGAAAAAAATATTTATGGAGAAAAGTACACAGGGCCATCGAAAAGATTTCTCTCGGATTTAAAAAATAAATACTACGAGAAATATGCAATCAGTCGGTACGAAATCAACGTAAATTGTAGAACATTTATCTGCAGGAGTTTTAATAGTGATGATTGCGTTCACCTTGGCGTGACTGCGCGCATGTGCTGATGCCATTCACTCACCAATCACGGTCACTACACTAGTGACAAAACTAACACCATAATTCGAAGGTACCAGCGTCACAATTTCCAATCAATAATGTACGTGACATATTTCTGCTGCACTTACGAAAGAGACCTTATCATGTAAAGTGCTTGAAAATCGTGGTACGCAAAATAGTCACCAGTAGCGCCACTGATAACATATAGTTAGAGAACCTATAACTTTACACAAGTAACACACTAAGGCGACACATAAGACATGTCGCTCGAATTCAAGGGAAAAACTGGTTTAAAACAGGTTTGAAGAGACTTTCTTCTTTGTTTCGACTGTTTTTTTTTTTTTTTTTTTTTTTTTTTTTTTTTCAATTTAGGTCGCGTCTTAACATGAATTATTATTAACATGAACAAAATTTTGATTCCCCTTGAGATTCATGTTAACGAGGTTCAACTGTAATTATTATTGATAAGACAGTTAGCTTTCCATTATTTTATTAGTTAGGCTCATCATTTTTTATTATCTTATTTAAAAAAAACTGTTTAATAAATGTACAAATGAAACTGTCATCCTTTAAAATAATACTTTTTTAACAATTAAATAAAATACCCTATTAATAAATCTTTTATGATATAGATATCCTAACAGTATGTTTTCTTTAAATTATGTGAATAATGTAACAGTTTAAACGAAACAATGCTTTTTCCTTTTCCATAATACTAGTTGCTGATACTACCCTCATAGCATGCATGTTCACAGTGACGTCACAATGACGTCACTGTGAGTCACTTTGGTCACATCACATCTGTGACGAAAATGCCACCACTCAGTGACGTCACAATGTGACTAAGATGTGACTTTCTAAAACAATTTTCACAGTTCGTCACAATGTTAATGTCAAAGTAGTCACAAATGACACACTTTTCACAAATTGGTCACATTGTGGCGTCACAAAAAAGCTCTAAAACGGCCATAACGACTTCACATTTTAGTTACTGTGACTTTACATCGACGTCACGTGACGTCACATCGACAATCGGTGGTCACAAAGTCACAATGTGACTTCACAACGACGTTGCAGTGACGTCACCATGTCTTACGGGTAGCGGCTAAATCAAAAGAATACAGAACGTATCAATGACAAGACAAATTTAACAATGTAAACATCACTCGGATGATAATGTATTCCCGCAGAAAAATTTCTCAAATAAATTAATAAGAATAACAATAAAGGGCGGAACACCTTTCAGATTCTGACATTACTTACTCTAAATGATTTTGGAAATATATTCCTATTCTTTGCAAATTCCAAACATCGATAACCTTCAAATTTCGTCTTACTTCATTCAAGCCGTAAAGGAATTAGCGTAGGACTTGTGTCGGCAGAGCCAACAGAATACAAATTGACGATGAAAATATATTTTATTCTGAACTAAAATTTGTACAAGCATGAGTCCTGCATTGAGTAATGTTGGCAGTAATTTTTATCGTTGCGGTTTGATATCGGATTTTATTTTTACTTTTGCGGATTGGTATCAGGAAGACCCTTATAAAAAAAAAAAAAAAAAAAAAACCTACATAATTTAATAGGAAAGAACTGAACATACACATACGCATTTTAACACATGGAAAAACAAAGAAGTGTCATTGTAGACTATTATGCAACATTTCCATTTTGAATTAATGTTCCCTCATTTTAGGTTTTGGATCGGGTTCAAGTTAAAATATTTCTAGTTAAGGTCGTATTGTTTGTCAATGAAAAATTTTTTTCGGTCGGGTTACGGATTAATAAATTTGTTTTTTATCGGGAATAGGGCACTTTGCGGACTTTTTTTAAAGAGAAATTCTATGTTTAAGTGGTAAATAACCTGATGAACTCTACAATCGGTGCAAAAATAATATGCACATATATGAAATACTTATGTGTAAACCATACCGAAAAAACAGTAAAATATTATTTCTTATAAGCCATGAATTTGTAGAACCACCAATCACCCACCAGCAATTCGATAAATACCCAAATTGCAATCGGTAATAGCTGACCACAGTGGAAGGCCATGTTGTGATTGTATTGGGAATTTCCCCTAAAATATAAAAGAAGCTGCATCTATCATCAAATAATTTATTAGACTTCAGATAGAAGCGAACAATTTCGCTGACTGTCCAGTTTTGGGACTCATATTTGGGACGTGATGCGTCTTAAAACTACAGAAACTATTGAAAATCAGTACATTATAAACGTGTTTTAAATGTGATAATATTTCAGGCATTCTTTTAAATCTCTAATTAAAAATTCGAAACAGTTATCTTTGATTTACCGTTGTGAAAATATACACTAAAAATTGCTATGAAATTTCGACTCTAACCGATAGAAAACATTACCAGCCAATGATACTTTACAGTGTCCCAAAAATGACTGATGGATTTTAAAATTCAATAACTTGCAAACGGTGACAGCTATTTAAAAAATTTTTGCAGGAGGGTTATGTATAATGTCAGGAGTTTTTTTTTACCGTAATTTTTTATTTTTATTTTAGTTCGCATCTCAAACAATAGGTGGCGCTGACGACGATTGAAGGCCAGGTCAACACCGATCACCTGGCCTTTAATCGCCGTCAGCGCCGCCTATTGTTTGAGATGCGAACTAAAATAAAAAATTACGGTTAAAAAAACTCCTGACATTATACATAACCCTCCTGCAAAAATTTTTTAAATAGCTGTCACCGTTTGCAAGTTATTGAATTTTAAAATCCATCAGTCATTTTTGGGACACCTGGTAAATAGTATGGTAAAGATTAATTTCGCCATATTTTAGCAAACCTTTTTTATATTTGCACTTTATGCTAGTAATTTTGTTTGTGTTTTTACGAGCGCGACATCGACGCATGGATGGAGTTTAACTAACAGTAAAGAAATACCTATTACATAATTCTTGCAGTGTCTTTGGCTATTGTGAAACTTAATCGGTATAAATAGAGTAAATGGGTAAGGTATAAACAGTGTAAATAGCATGCTGCGCTTGAACAGCGATATGAATCGTAAAGCGATGGGAATCGTTCAGAAACAGATCAGTTTCAACCACCTAATTACCCACCCTCGCCCCCGTTTTATCCAGCCAATCATAATCGACAATTTGTAGCCTGTATTTTGAGTCAACCAATCACAATCGGCCAAATTTGAGGTTCAAACAAAACACACATCTGGTTGTTAAGGTGGTTGATAGGCATGACCAATCAATGGAGGTTAGTGAATGGTTAGGAGAGTCAATGGAAACTGATCTATTGGCACATATGCGATATGAGCTTCGCAATTTGGTGAGTGTGATTATTTGTTTACTTGCCAAATGAAGCATTTTGTCGCAATTTGAAACAATGGAGAGCAGCAGTGAGAACCTTGCCTGCACCTATACTTTTAAGCTCGGAATTTGAAAATTTCCACTATACTTAGATTCATTTTCGAAAGTTTTACTACAGAATTAAAAAAAAAAAAAACACGAATTTTTAGATTAAAAATTTAATGTTAATATCGCATTTCCAAAAATTTATAAGTGAATTTTTTCATCGCGACATTCTTTCTTTATGAAACGCAATCTTTAAGAGTTCCTTTACTTACTGTTTAAGTATGATAGTCATTAAAACCTTAACTGTTAGTATTGTTTCCATACCTAAACAAAGATAGGATAGTAAAAGAAATAATTTTTATTTCTATAAAGAAAAAAATATATATGCATACCACATAAAAATAAAACACCTCTTCGTCGAAAAAGTACAAAGTAATAAATTACTTTCCTTTTTTTTCCTAATTTTTCTTTTGTTATTTATTCCATTTACATAAATAAAGTTTACAAAGAAAAAAATATTTAATCTGATATTTTCCCGTTTAACTTATTACCAAAGGAATAACAAATGCATTAATTATAAAACAGAAATTACTTCTTAAACAGATAGTTAAATTAACCCTTCTGAAGGTGAATGAATTGCATATTTATATTACTACGGAGGCAATTTCACTTCTTTCATTTATTTAAATGTTTAATGCGTTGTTTTTAAACAGAGATAATGACTAGGAATTAAAACAAAATTATTAGTAATCTTCCTAATTCTATTATTTTGATTTATTACAGGGGTAAATTAAAATGTTTGGATTGATATAAAAAATATTTCTAATTCCCTAATGCAAGCATGAAAATTGTTTTCTAAGGAAATATAAATTATGTGCATACTGATTTTTAAACACGAATAAAACATAAATATGTTAAATAAACTGTACAAAAAAACCAAAAAAAAATCTATACATAGTACATTGAAACAAGAAAGAAAATATATGATAACACAATTTCATTCTCAATAACTGTTTTTTTTTTTTTTTTTTTTTTTTTTTCATTTAAAAAATGTTTTCGAAACATTTTTAGAATACACAGTGGTGTTATTATTTCTTAAGTTTGAATTATCAAATGGGTAACTGAATTTCTTATACTTAAACTGAAAAAAATGGGTACTCAGAATGGAGTTAAAATTTCACAATTTTAAATACTTCATATACTAAAAACTGCTCCGATTCAAATCGGAGCTGAACAAAATCGAAAAACACATGCACTGTTTTTGATTTCATGGCTGTGTTTAGATATGTGTCGTTATGCACTGCCCCTCTTTTCCCTTCTGAACCTACAAATTAAAGTAAAAAATGTACTGAGATTTATTTTTCGCTAAAAATCATTAACAAGAAATGTTTAATTGATTATTTATTTAAGAAAAAAATAGCTAAATTTTCAACAAGTTACTCAAGTCGAATATTATTATGACAAGAATATTATTTGCACGCAGTTTTAAAATACTGTGCGTAGTTTAATATTTGCATTAATAAACATTTTTACTTTCGTCTGTCTTAACAGAAAGAAAGTATTGGATTTGTGAAAATTTTCTAAATCCGATTGGCGACGGATTTAACCATTTTAGGGATAAGGGAACCCGAAAAACATATTCTTCCAAAATGCCTGTTTGTAAGTTTGTCAGTTTGTAAGTCTCTATTTCAAGAAAAAACAGTCGGAATTTTTCAAATCTTTAGATTCTGATAGACCTTAATATAAACTAGATCTGATTAGTTTTTGGTGTATATCGCTCAATAGGTTGCGCTGCTATGCTGCATTATTCACATTTTCCACAATAGCCATATCTCAATGACTAGTCCATAAATTTTCATAAAACTTTATATTTAGTTAGTACTTAATATAGAATGGTGCTGATTACGTTTTGGTACAAATCGCTCAACAGGTGGGGCTTCCATGCTGCATTATTTGTGATTATCGCAATAACTATATCTTAAAAGCACGAATTTTTCTGAAATTTCAGTTTCAATTAGTTCCTGATATAGATTAGTGTTGTTTAGTTTTGATGTAAATCGTCCTACAGGTGGTGCTGCTATGCTGCATTTTCCACTATTTCGCTATAAATGTATCTGAACAACTAATGCAGGATTTTTGTCAAACTTCAAATTTAGTAAGTACCTGATAAAAAAATTATAATGATATTTTTTTGGTGTACATTACTTAACATGTTCGCTGTTATGCAGTTTTTATTTTAAAGATTTTGCAATATCTCTATCTCAAAAACTAATGCACTTATTTTCATAAAACTACAGATTCTGTTATAAATTGACATAAGTTGCTGCTGATTAAATTTTTGTCTAACCTACCTAACCGGTGGCGCTGTTATGCTGCATTTTTCAGGAAGTATTAAATGCATAAGATAGAAGAAAGTTTTAGAATTGCCACACCTAACTAGTTTTTTTTTTTTTTTTCCACCACAAGTGAAAGAAACCATTACAGGGTACAGACCGATCGTTTTGTTTGGGTTTGGCAGCATGTGATGTATCAAAATTGAGAAAACATAGTTTCATTTTTGATCCAAATATGCTCAATTCGATATGAGTATATCGATTTACCAATTTTTGAATACTTCATCTTTTTCAGTGCAAGAATAGAAAAACAATATTAAATTTAAGGTTGTCACCAAACAAGGCTGCCACAAATTTTATGGTGTACCGTTAAACAAATGTTTTACAGTGAATTACAAAATAAGCTCAAAAAATAGATTTAATGGAATACCGAGTAATCAAATGCCGGTTAATCGAGAGTAGTAGGGAAAAAATAACAAAATAAATGTTTATCCAAACTTCCAAAATAAAAATTTTATGGTCTTCTACATTATTTTTACATCGTAAAAATCTTTTTTCAGATAAGCAGCCCTTATTTAAGTATTTCTTCATTTACTGTTATTTAATCCATAATAAAATGCCTTTTTCTCATTTAAAAAAAATACTACATACAAAAATAAAGCTTTTATTTTCTAGAAAGGAAAAAAATATAACGTATAAAAATAAACTACCTCTGCATCAATAAATACAAAATAACCAATCGATTTTTCTTTTTTCATTTATTTTCTAAAGCATAAATCACATTCATGAAATTACAATTCTTAATTGATGAAAATGTTTGATATGACTTTTTTTTTTTTTTTTTCGTAATAACTTATTGCCGAAGGGACCACCAAAGCAATAAATATAAAAACAGAAATTAGTTCTTAAAGAGACATTTAAAATAAAATTCTTCAAGATGAATTAAGCATTCAGATAACCCAGAGACATTTCCATTAGAATGTCATTTATTTGAAATGTTAAATCCATTATTTTTGAGTAAAGGTAATTACCACACATTTCCGTATATAAGCTAAAAAATTTTTGATTTTTTTTTAATAGGGGATTGGATTATATGCATGTATAAGAAAATTTCGAAAATTGATATTCTAAAACTAAAAAGAAAAAATGATAAACATATAAAGGAAAAATTAAATATTTTATAACTGCACTCTTTTACCATGAAATAAAGTTACCATTCCTCATTCATTATCCAAATCATTATCACAATTTTCAAGCAAGTAATCAGAATTGCTTCCTGTCATTGATACATCAGCTTGAATATCTACGGTGTCTAATTCATCATGATGATCGCAATCGCTGTTGTCTTAAAAAATGGTAGCATCTTCAGTTCCATCCATCGCATTATTGAGACAAAAATTTTCAGAAGGTCAAATGATCATTTATTGTTGTTAATTCAAGAAAAAAAATAGGATATTTGATTTTTATGAACTAGCAAGTCATAACAGAGAGAACGAGGCCCAATTAAATAGTTTTGGCAATGCACCCAATACAAAGTAGGAGAGATCAATAACTTTGGATGAAGCATTTTTTAAAAGTATATTATCTATCTATATCTCTCTATATATATAAGCGCTAACTTTTATTTTGATGAATTTTTCTTCACAATTTTTTATATCGGCTTACATACGAGCTTCTAATTTTTGGAGATTTTTCAGTTAAAAATCACATACTCGGCTTATACAAGGAAATATACAGTACTAAGAATTTAAAAAAGTCAGAAACTGTTCGCCAAACTTGCAAAATGAAAATGCTGCAACTAGTTTTATAAATAGTAAGATTTCTTTGTACAATTGTTGTTGCACTCTTATGCAACTAAGCATGAATACAAAATTTACTACTACTCTATACAGCAAACTCTGCCTGAGATGGAATCGACTGGGAGTGAGAAAATTTTCTGTAGTAGACAATATTCCGCCTTAGACAAATTTTAATCTGTGTCAACTGGATTTGTAGAAAATTGGAAATCTTTTAGAGTTTGGATTATTTCCATCTTACACAGAATCCATCTTTCAGAGAGTTTAGCGTAGGGTAACATCCCCAGTAATTGGCATGCACCGCTGATTGGCACATCCTACAAAAATATCCTAAAATAAGATTTATATCCAGTCTTTTAAAAATACAAGACCATATACCAGTTATATGCTCATTTACTATAAAGATTACAGCTTTTATTTATGTTACTAGATGACAATAGTGCCTAGGAAAGGGAAACAATTATGGCTTGTATCAAAATAGCCATTTTTGTTGCAAATGCTTCTTCTCTGGCTTAAGAAAGGCATGCATTTCAATTTATTATTATCTGATTTATAATATATTTTAAATTTTAATTGACAACAGTTTTGTTTAGTTAAAAAGGGTTACTTTAATTGTGTAAAAGTCTAGGTGGCAATTACTGAAGATTACAGCAACTATTTATAAATATATTTTTACAAAAATACTTTTTCAAATATTTTTGCTTTTAGTGGGCAAAATAGATGCACAGGTATGCACTGTTTGATTTAAAAATATTTGCAAGTAAATATTTTATTTCTTGGTAATGAAAACAGAAGTAAGTTTAAAGGCACATTCTTAATGTGTCAATTACTGAGGATGTTACCCTACATTAAATTTAATAATTCAGAAATAATAGAGATCCATCTTAAATGGAAGGTCATCACCATGATAAATTAATATTATTGTCTATCATGGAATATCATTAAATTAATTATATGAATTATAGGATTTATTAGAATGAAGAAAACTTTTAATAATATCATTTTTAATTTTAATTCGAATTTCATAAAGTTTTAAATGACTCGAAAAAATTATGCAACAATTTCATACATTGAATTTCAAATAATTTGGTCAAGTATTTCTTGTGCTATTGTATGCGGAGAGACATAAAGACAGATAGACGGACGAATCAGACGATGACTGTAGGTGTTTCGAGTTTATATAATTACGGATACATCTAATAATGGATGAAGCAGAATATCGAACAACCAAATATCTATGTCAAAAATATCACAATGAAAATTTTCATGATTTCTGATCAAAGAATTTAATGTTATATTAGATTTCAACAAATTGTTTTTTCATTATTGAACCTTTATTTAAGAATTCTTTTATTGACTGTTTGAGTTTATTTAATTGACAATAAAATGTTAACTGCTAGTTTCTTCAGATCTTCTAAACAAAGATACTGAATAAAATTGTAAATATATATATATATATATATATATATATATATATATATATATATATTCTTGAAAACAAAATGTAATCTGTAAAAATAAACCATCTACACATAAGAAGTACAAGAAAATTAATCGCCTTTTTCTTTTTACCCAAAATTTTTTTTTCATTTATTTTATTGAACATAAAACACTTTTATGAAGCTACAATTCTTTATATAAAAAATCTTTAATTTGATTCTATCCGAATACTCTATAAAGAAATGCAATAATCATAAAAACTGAAAATAGCTTTTGAACAGATAACTCGCTCCTCCCTCTCCATGATGAACGATATTTTTAGATTACTAAAAATGGCAGCAATTTCACGAAGAAATTATTAATCTCAAGTGTTTAGTTAAACTTGTTTTTTAAAACATAATAAATTAAAATAAATAAAAAAGAAGATTATTTATTTCAAGTATTTAATGTATTGCTTTTGAATAGATAATAAATATAAATAAACGAACGAGAAGATTATTTATTGCAAGTGTTTAATGTATCACTTTTAAATAGATAAACTAAAAATAAAATGAAATAAAACGAGAGGAATATTTATTGTAATTGTTTAATGTATCACATTTGAATAGATAAATAAAAATAAATAGACGGGAGGATTATTTATTTCAAGTATCTAATGTGTTGTTTTTGAATAGATAATAAAAATAAATAAATAAACGAAAGGATTATTTATTACGAGTGTTTAATGTATCACTTTTGAACAAATAGGTAAATAAATAAATAATTTAAAGCAACGAGAGGATTAATTATTTCAAATGTTTAATGTATTGCTTTTGAATAGATAATAAATAAAACAAATAAGCAAGAAGATTGTTTATTTCAAGTGTTTAATATATTGCTTTTGAATGCGAAGTAAATAAACGGGAAGATTATCTATTTCAAGTGTTTAATGTATGGCTTTTGAATAGATAATAAATAAAACAAATAAGCAAGAAGATTGTTTATTTCAAGTGTTTAATATATTGCTTTTGAATGCGAAGTAAATAAACGGGAAGATTATCTATTTCAAGTGTTTAATGTATGGCTTTTGAATATATATTAGATTTAAAAAAATATAAGTGAACGAGAAGTTTATTTATTTGAAATGTTTAATGTATGGCTTTTGAATATATATATTAGATTTTAAAAAAATAAGTGAACGAGAAGTTTATTTATTTGAAATGTTTAATGTATTGCTTTTGAATAGACAATAAATAAAAAACATAAAAAATAAAATTGTTTAGTTCAAGAACGTAATCTATTGCTTTTGAATAAAGATAACTACTAGGGATATAAAAATGAAAATGAATTGTATTATTTTAAAACACTTTCGAGGCGACATGTTTTAAAAATCTTTTAGCACAATTTTTAATCGTTTCTATCACGCTTTGCATATCGACAAGATAATCAAAAGTCAATGTTGCTTATATGGCAGGCTTTAAATAAAGATTTACAGATCGCTGCAATCTCCCAACATAACAGTTAAAATAAATTGCTAGTATAATTTTCAACATACATTGATACTGAATTAATTTTTCCTACTCACTATTTATTTATCCTTTTAGCAAATTCGCATTGTTATTGCTAAAATGAGCTTTCAAGATTACGTGTAATTAAAAAGACTGGAGACATCCCATTCTTGATAAAGGTTAAGTTTGTATACTTTACAATTTTGTAATAGATAACTGACAATATTTATAAGCAAATATTTTATTTATTTTTATTTTTAGGCTTGTTCGCAATTATATAAATATGTAGTAGAAATAGTCTTCGTCTGTCAGTCTGTCGTAATACCCAAGCGAATAGTTTATAAATTATTATATAGAATCGGTGCAGAGTTATATCACATCATTTAAAATTTTATGAAAATCGATTTCAAACTTAAATGATATTCATAAAAATTTTCTTTATTCTACTAAATCATATCTTACATCATGAATTCAATAACAACCCCTGATAGGTCATGATTATAGATTGTCATGGGGATGGCGTCCTATTTAAGATGGAGTCCTATTATTTCCGTATCACTGGATTTAATATATAGAAAATAAATATTTATAATATTTGTAATATATTTTCTATTCATGCATTTTTGCATAAAAGTGCAACAGCTATTGCCCAAAATATGAATATTTATAAAATCATTTATAGTATGAATCCACCTCACATACTATTTGGACGTACAACTTCCGACTTGATCTTTTTATGTTCCAAATTTTCTTAAGGTATCCACATACCTTTAGAAGTGACTTTTTGAAATTTTTGAAATTTTCTCTTGTTATCCATTTTTTATAATGACATTTACTTTAAAACTTTGAAAAAACATATAAAAATTTTAGCAATTACCCAGAATTTTTTTTAAAGAAAAATAGTCAAAATTATGTCAAAAATTGACATTTTTGAAAAATGTGATAACTTAAAAATAAAACAATGTATTGACATTTTGTAAATTGCTAATAATAAAAATCGTATCTCTGTCTCAGATAATATGGCAGTTAAAGTACTAATGTAATGAAAAATTCGAAAAATTGTCTCAAGTTTATCATTTATACCAGTCAAATATAAAACTATTTAATATATTATTATGAGTGTAGTCCATTTCCTAAAAAGAAATTTGTAAAAGAAGTACAAAGAATTTCGTGCCATTTCATGCAATAATTCGTTGTGTTAGGATGTTTTGCGGATAGTAAAAATCTGAAAAACTTCATTTTGAGAAAAAGCTAAAAATAATTTAAAATCCAATTCAAAAGCTGTAATAGATGTAATTTTAAACGGCCATAATTCGGGTTCTTTTTAAAATACAGAAAAAATTTAAGAGGATTTTGATAGCTAAAAAATACAATCTTAATATTATTGCAAAAATGAAAAATCAATATTTTCATAAAAAATTACGTTTTAAAAGTGTTTGGATAAATTATATTTTACATTCTTAAAAGTGATGTATTCTATCTGAGGAATTTTTTTTTTAATTGGGAGTTATTAACCCCTTGGGGACGAGCGACACGTATACGTGCCGCAAAAAGGCTTAAAAATCCTTGTTTATTCCCACCAGTAAAATGTTACTGTAAAATTTGCCTTATTTAATCGGAGCATTATCTCGATTTAATAAGGCTCAAATTTCTGTCTACAAAAACTGGTGAAAATACATTAAAAATTTCGTGAAAGGCTCCCGTCGCGAAAAGGTTAAGTCATTAGGTTAAAAGGTTGTGTTCCCAAGGAAATGTTTCATTCAGCTTTTTGGAACGAATCTTTTCTATATTTACATAAATCTTCGTAATCTTTTAAAATCTGGCACCCTCTCAAACGTCTTTACTTCCTCGCGCATTCTACAAATAATTCGACAGGTGAATCGTTTATTCAGATTTGGTTGAATAAACTTGTGGATAAATTTTGATAGATGGTGCCACACTTGAACGCACGGCTGGCGTATGGACTGTTGCCAGCTATTAGTTTGAAGGTGATTTTGTGAAATGCGAAACGGCAAAGTACTATTTCGGAAATAAATGCTCTGTACAAATTAAATGTTAATGAACTTGCTTGAAATGGGTTCGAACATTCAACAAGTAGTTTGTTATGCAAGAATAATTATTACATACAATTGTGAAAATGCAACAATTAGATTTTTTTTAATACTGTTTATATCAAAGACTGGGAGAGTATAATTCCATTTGTAGAGTTTTGTTTTCTTTGATATTTAGACTTTCTTCTATTTTATTAACCGTTTGGAAAATGGTTGTTGTTTTTGGTCTAGAGATATATAAGACATATCTGAATCCTTGTGATGTCCAGATTTTATTCGTTTTCTGATTGGTCCATGTCTAATGGGTTAAAATGGATTACTTCTGTTGCCAGGATGACAAAAAAGGAAATAATAAACGACAAAAAAATAATAATAACTTAAAAACAAATTGAGATAAAGCTTTCAAACAAACTGCATTTAAAAGTACTTTTTTTTTTCATTGTAAGACGGAGTAAAAGTTAAAAATGTGCGATGTTTACAAGTTTAAAAATTTGCAGTACCGAAAATTGTAAACCTGAAATTTCATTTAAAATTTGTTTATAATGGGTCCGGGAATATTGATGTTTAATCCATGACTTACGTACTATATATTACTCTGTTGTTAAATAAGACACGCTTTGATCATGATAAAATTGATGCTTATTATTATTATTATTTTAAATATAGAATATATTTATAAATCTAAATTTTTAGTTTTTGAAAATATCATTTTCTAAATGGTCGTTCTAATTTGTTAAATTACATTTTTATTTATTTATTCATTCATTCATTCATTTGACGTATAATTAGACCATATCATTCTATGTCAAGTGTGGGACAGTTTTTCTTCATATCAATACTGTTTTAACAATGTTATTATGTCTTCAAATTCCAACAGCTATAATAATATGAAAATGTAAAGTTTTCTCTTTATTTTTAACGTGTAGCTTATATTCTAACTCAATACATATAGATATTTATGCAGGTGCACTTGCAAGACATTTTGTCCTTTTTCACGAAAGGGTCCAATATATGTTATTGTGTTATAGTACATGGATTCACAAATAGTTTACAACTCGGAGAATGTTATTATCGAGATATTAATATATGAAAAAAAAAACAAAGATACACTTTTATATTTCATTAAACCCAATTTAACGTGTTTTGAAAAATAAGTGTAAATGTTAAAATATTTTTTAATAAACGCTCTTTTGTTAGCATGCAATGTTCACCTTAAACACCCTGTCTCTTTTTTTTAATTTTTACTTTAACTATTTTTAATTTTCATTTTAATTAACATTTTTTAAAAATGCTGAATCAATATTAAAAATTGTATATTTTTGTTCATTTATACGAAAAAAAATTTAAATTCTACGTATAATATTTCAAGTTATAACGATTTTAATTTACCCTGTTTTTTTAATAAATTTTGAATTTAGTTTTTTTTTTTTAATTATGATAAGTTTTATCATGCGATTTTATTTACTAATAAAATTGTGATAATTACCCAGTTAATTATCACAAACAATTTCAAAATTTTAATTCAATAAATAGAAATTATTTTAAAATGTGCCCTGTACTCCACTAAAATGAGAACCATCATTCTTGTTATACGATGCGTATCGTATAAGGTTAGTTTCCACACAAAATGTTACTAATTGAACAAAAGTTCGACAATTTGATTATGCTTTTCTTTTAATATTTTCCTGTCTCGAAAAATACTCATTCGTTACATTTTTTATTGGCTTATAAATTCCTCCAGTTCATTAAAAACCCGACAGTACACGAGAAACGCGATTCAAATCATACTGGCATGCAAACACATATCTTGTAACAAATATATAACAACATTTCAAAACAAATATCCCAGCAATCACTTTCCAAATCCATGTGAGTAACTATTATGATCACAGCTGCGTTAAATTATCGGTGACAAAACTTGTCAATATGACAAAGGTGTACCCACAGGTGCATAATGGTCAAGCTTAAGGTAAAATGTATTATTTCACAGTTACTCTGTTAAAAAATTCGCTGTAACATCTTTATTATTGTTATTGTTATAAAAAGTATTACATGAGAATAAGAGCGTTTGGAAGCAACTGAAAATCTATATTTTTCTCCCCCCCCCCATTTTCTAAGAAATTTGTTGTTGTTGTTGTTTTCAAATGTGTTTATCACACTTTAAAACTAGAATGATTATTTTTGTACATTTTTCTGCATAAAATGTAGTTACTATAAAATTTTATATTATAAAAAAGTTCAACAATTCGAAAAAAATCAACATTTTTCATATTTTACAATCTCAGAAAAATGCTAATTGCAAATTCCTTACATTTATAAAGCCTTATAAAATCATTCTGTTCATTAAAATCCGATAATCTATGACGAATACCATTCAAATAATACCAACATATAAGTACTTACATTGTAACTAATATACATATCACCACTTCATTACAATTATATCAGTAAAAAAAAAAAAAAATTGTAAATCATTTTGAAAATTTATACAACCATAACAATACGTATCATCATAGCTGCGCCATGCCATACTATCGTAACAAAACTTGCCAACAGGTACGTATACAAGTGCAGAATGATCAAGCTGCAGGTAAATATATTCTTTCAAATTTAGTTTGTTGAAATCTGGTTTAAATGATCTTCAATTTTGATATAGTAATAGAAAAAACTATATGGGAAAATGACGTATTCAGATCTGACTTAAAGCATTACATATTTTTGCGGGCCCCCGATTTCTCAAACGATAATTGTTTACCTTTGATGTTTTATTACGTTTAACATTAGAATCATCAAACTTATTACACCCTTATATCTCAAAATGTAGTTTCAACACATAATTATTTAATTTTAGCCACGTAACTGATCAATATTTTGAAAAAAATGTCTACTTTTTTTGTCTTTTACAGAATTTTTAATCATTTATCACCAGATTTTTAAGCAAAAACTTTTTCCTAATTGAATTAGTAAAGTGCTCCGATTAAATACTGTAAAATGTATAATAAAATTTTACTGGTAATAACGATAATAAATTATGATTGGAGTATGGATGCCCATACGTGATACGGGCAAATAATGATTGGCAAAAAGACGCTGCCCGTACGGCGTACGGGCAAATCAAGGAGGCAATTAAAATATTCAACAATTTGATAGCGCTTTTTTACTTACCCATCATACGTAGTATAGGGTAAGTATTGCAATCGTTTTGAAAATCGAAAAAAAAAATTTTTTTTCACGGATTTACACGTTTCAGATACTGGAGATCCCGAAAAACATATTTTTAGAAAAAAAAATTGCCGTCCGTTTGTGTGTCTGTCTATCTGTCTGTAACCGCTCTATATCCCAAACAAATTGAGATAGAGACTTGAAACTTTGTACGTACTTAGTATGTAAGAATGGAACGAAGCCTATTTAATATCAATAACCTCCATTATACGGAACTTTTTTTTACGGACTCTCGAAAAATTCGTTCTGATGAAAGGTAAATAAAAATTTTCGAAATGTTTTATTATAAGGAGTTAACATAAAAGGCAATAAAATGACATAAATTTTTCATAAAAAATGAAATCGATCGGATTATTAGTTGCCGGGATATGTGTAATCCTGTTTTTCACATTCTTCGATTTTTCATGACCCTGTATTTCCTTCAAATTTCAATTCAAAGATATATTTCAATTGAAAATGAGACACTTAATCCGACGCAATAAAGTGCTAGTTAATATGAATATTATTTTTGGAGTTATAAGGATGTTTATTTTATGCAATCCAATACTACTTGAATATTTTGGCGTTTTATATAATTTGTCGAAATAGGCTCATCAACAATTCATTACTAGACCATTACTATGTATATTAAAACTATTTAAATATGCGTTTAAATTTTATTTTGAAATTGCGATACATTCTGTAGATAGTTTACACGCGTTTTATTTTCAAATATTTTATATGATGCATATCCATGCTGGGTAAGTATTACGGTGGCCCCCAACGACTAGTTTTTCATAGTCCCGAAAAAATGCTTAATTGCACATTCGTTACATTTACAAACTCTTATAAATCATAAAAACCCATTTACGAGTTCATTAAAATCCAATGACACAAGAAGAATACGATTTAAACAACGCTGACATAATTTTGTAACATATATTATCATTTCACTATAAATGCATCAGAAAAAAGAACTATGAATCTTTTTGTAAATTTATATGGACATAACGATACTTATCATCATAGCTGCGTCATACCATCCGCGACAAAACTTACCAACAGGTATACCCACAATTGCATAACGTCAATCTTCACATAAATGCAGTCGACCCTCTTAATTCGAACTCGTCGGGACCACAAGAAATGTTCGAATTATCCGAAGTTCGAATTATGGAAAACATGCTTAATATGGTACTATTACAAAGGAATTAATGTTATAGTATTTTTTAAACTTATTTAGTCTATTATCATTAGAATATGACTTAATATTAAAATGGAATGTATAAATACATAAACGAATTAAAGGATTAGAAACAAGCACAATGGAAGAAAAATTTAAAGCGTCACTGATGGACAGACGGACAGAATGGACAGAAAGTGTATATCAAATGCATTGTATTATATGTATACTCGTTCGCAACAATTTTCACAAAAATCAAAGAAAGAAAGTGATTCAAATGATCTGAAATCCATGTGAAAGAAAAGAAAAATGAAAAATCGGAATTCTCGTTAGTTCGAATTAAACGAAGTCAAGAGAAAATGAGTTCGAATTAATGAAAATTTTTAACGATATTCTGCCATTGAAAATTTCTGGACTTCATGTTTAGTTCGAATTAAGCGAAGATTCGAATTATCCGATTTCGAATTAACGAGAGTCGACTGTATATTCTTTTAAAGTTAGTTTGTTGAAGCCTGGCTTAAAAGATCTTCATTTTTACTATAGTAATAGGAAACACTATATCGAAAATGATGTATTCGGATCCGACTGAAGTATTTCATATTTTTGCGGACCTCCAATATCCTTCGATGATTTATCACTCTTTAACGAACCATCAAACTTATTATACTCTGTGCATCTTAAAATGTAGTTTCCACAAATAATTGCATAATTTTAAAGTATTCAACAATTCGATACGATATTTTTTATATTTCTCAGTCCTGAAAAATTGCTTAATTGCACATTCATTATATTTACAAACTCTTATTAAAACCATCACGTTTATTAAAATCCTATAAACACAAACAAATAAGATTTAAACAATGCTTACATAATCTTGTAATATGTATCACCATTTCACTACAAATATATCGGAAAAAAAACTATGAATCTTTTTACAAATTTATATGGATATAATAATACCTATCATCATAGCTGCGTCATGCCATCCGCGACAAAACTTACCAATAGGTACACCCACAGGTGTATAGTAGTCAAACTGCCGATAATTCCATGCATTCAAAGTTAGTTTGTTGAAATCCGGGTAAAATATCTTCATTTTTGTTACAATAGTAAAAAGAACTATACGGAAAATGGCGTAATCGGATTCGACTGAAGCATTTTATGTTTTGCGGACCAACGATTTCTCAAATGAAAAATGTTTGCCTTCGATGCTTTATCACTTTTTAACGTTAGAATCTTCAAACTTATTGTATCCTGTACATCTTAAAATATAGTTTCCACATGTAATTATATAACGTTAAAATATTCAACAATTCAGTAGCGATTTTTTTTTCTCGATTAAGTCTTATTCAGGATTTTTTATAAGCGAAACTATAAATAATTTTATAGTCTCGAAAAAATGCTTAATTGCACATTCGTAATATTTACAAGCTCTTATAAAACCACCAAGTTCATTAAAATCCAATAACAAAAAGATAAATAAGATTTGCTGACATAATAAATGTTGACAATGTGACAAAATCTTGTAATATATATTACCATTTCTCTGCAAATACAGCAGCAAAAATAACTATGAATCATTTTGCAAATTTATATGGACTTAACAATACCTATCATCATAGCTGCGTCATACCATCCGCGACAAAACTTACCAACAGGTATGCCCACAGGTGCATAACGGTCGAGCTTCAGGTAAAATGCCTTCTTTCGTAACCTTGACTGCCCCGAAGGTCACACTACACGCCATACCTTTTTCGACAAGTCTTTTTTTTCTTTTACAGTCGGATTTTTTTTGTTTGGTGCTGTTCTAACTCAGCTCTTCATTTTTTAGTATAATTAAATCCGAAATAAATGGACAGGAAATCGACTTGCAAAAGTTTTTTACTATGAATAAATAACAAAGACGTGTATTATATATGGTTTTAAGCAGATTTTGAAATAATATGTTTGCAAAGTGTGTTGTTTTTTCTTTTATTAATAATAATAATGAGATGTAATTTAGAATGCATTAATTGGCAATTTCAAATACCATGTCGAGAAAATATGTTACTATTTTTTTTTTCTAATTTATTCTCATTAAAAATAGAATTTCATCATAGAATATCTTTCACTCTATGATGTATAACATAAATAGATTTAGGTTTACTTTTTAGAATTAATTCATTTAAACGTCAATTCAATTTAAAAAAAAAAATCAAACAAGGTATTTCACTAAAAATTGGCAAGCCTCGCTAATTATTCAGTTTCCTCGAACGACCCTTCCATCAAATAAAATATATCGGTCAATTTGACACTTATGTTAAAAAAAAATATCGATCTATACCGGGAATGTCTTTCTGATTTTCTGAAAACGATACGAACACCATTGCCATGTTATATTTTCTAATGTACAATATAAAATTTGTGCTATTAAGTTACCACCTCTCTTTGTTGATCATTTACAGTAGGATTTGGTAAACAACGATACTAGAACAATACGCAAAATGCGAAAACTATACCGGAGAAAATTATCTAACACTCAAAGTAACATCAAGAGAACTTTTTAAAATTTTGTCAAAATCAGAAAGCTTATTATGGAATTTTCTCCATAGTTCTGTAACCAAGCAACGTATAACAATATGCTATGCACTATAACCTTTCCTAAAAATAAAATCTAAGTAACAGCACATATCCTACCAAAATACATCGAACAGAACTCAAGTTGTAAATTTGCATTTTCCTTTTACAATAGTAATTTTAGCAGATGTTTATTGAGCTTAAAATTTAAGAAATACAACATATAAGACATACGGTTCCAGCGTGCTACACCCAACTGAAATTTTGGAGTATATTGTAAAAAAAAAAAAAAAAAAAAAAAAAAAAAAAAAGAATCTTATGTCTTTCCAAATGTTTCTTAATCTATAAAATATAAATTTAAAATTTGTTTCTGGTGGGTCCAGGAATATTAATGTTTAATCGATGGCGACATTATATAGGACTTTGTTTATTACGTAAGCTACGTTTTTGATCATCATAAAAATGATGTTTATTATTATTGTTATTATTTAAATCGAATTTATTTATAAGTCTGAAATTTCAGTCTTGAAAATGTCATTATCCAAATGGTCGTTGTAATTTGTTAAATTACATTTATTTATTTATTTGATTGTTTATTTTTAATTGTGTACCCGGTTAAAGTATTTTAAAATGAATACTTTCTTTGAATTTCGACGTTTTTGGAGCAGGAGTTTGTTAGTATAAGACTCGTGTAATAAGGCATGTGACAGATTTTTAAAAACAATGGTCGTGGGGGAAGCAAAATTGCAATCATTTGCTAAAAGGATTAAGCAAATTAAATTGTAATTTACTTAATCTTTTTTTTTTTGCACGCCCCCTTCTTATTTATTTGATTCAAACATCCTCGGAGTCCCACAATAGTCATAAGAAGTACTCGGGTAGAATAATACGTAATCCGAAAAATATGCTATGATGACAATTAGAGGACTGACATAGCTAAAACAAGCAGCGGTTATTCTGAATTGTTTTACAACACGCAACATATTTTTTTGAGATATTGACCCACTATCACTTTAAAGTTGAAGAAGATCACAATGAGTTGTATGAATATCAATTCTGCATCTTATAATTTTTTTAAATACATCAAATGAAAGAACATATATTTTTCATCCCTCTAAAAATTATACTTTAAAGTCATATGCATTTTAAAATATTAAATATTTAAAATTGTTAGCTTTTTTTTCTCATTTTCTTAGTCCTGAGACCTGTCTTATGTGAAATCTATATTTATTTTTGGAGTTCTTAAAATTAAAAATGCTTTTCCAAAAACTAAGTAATTTGTGCGAGATCATTACATATTTTCGTTGTTATATTATTTTTACCAATATTGAAAAGAAAAATCTTTTTCTTTCTTTCTTTTCCTTTATTTATTTATTTATTTTACTGTGTACACATCTCAAGTATTTTAAATGGATAATTTCTTTGGACCTTGACGTTTTTGGAGCAGGTTTTTGTTAGTACAAGACTCATATAATAGGACATGTGACAGAGACATTAAAAAACAATTTTTATAGGGGAAGACATTTGCAAAGATTTGCAATCCTTTGTTAAAAAGATTAAGCAAATTAAATTATAATTTACTTAATCTTTCTTTTCCACTCCCTCTTTTTATTTATTTGATTCAAACATCATCAGAGGCCCACAATAGTCATAAGAAGTACTCGGGTAGAATAATACGTAATCCGAAAAATATGCTGTAATTACAATTAAAGGATCAATATAGCTAAATCAAGCAGCGGTTATTCTGAATAGTTTTACAACACGCAATATAACTTTTTGAGATGTTGACTCACTATCATTCTGAAGTCGAGGATGATCACAATGACAATGAGTTGTGTAGAACCTTCAAAATAATAAAACTTTGCGCGTGATCATCAGATTAGCACACCAAGTTCTCTGTTCCCACAGTCATTTCTGTCTTTTATAATTAAAGCATTCTCGGTCAAGGATATAAATAACATTCTATTAAGAATATAAAATTTAAAAAAATCTCTTATCCAACATTTATAAAACCTGGACAGAATAAATCCCATTTTTGCCACCATTTGTTTTCCGATAAATAATTTTCTTACTTTGTCGTAGATTTTTGCGAACGCTTGTGTACTATTAAATAAGGACTAATCTTGGACATAGGCGCGGTTTCTCTCTAGTAAAAGTATTGCACTCGAAGAAGAACATCGTCACAACTTTCAAAATGTATTTTTTTTCTTAAGATTAAATACATTTTCGGAATCATGGGTAACGCAAAGGAGTGTACATGTTCGCTCATGTCTACATTATATTTTCATATGTTAAAATATGTTAAAGTTTGTCTCTTTTTATCGTGTGGATCAATTTAATCATTTAATAATTTTCCTTTATATCTAATAACTACGAATAGAAAAGAGGGGAAAAGCACCACCTGCCCGACGTTCGATATATCGGTCAGTAAAGCAGCTGTTCGTTTATGTACAACATGTATTATCCTATGAACGAAAAATTGTTTCAATCTGCATAAGGCTTCACCTGGTATGACTATCGCATGTTTAATGCATTGCGGAGAATTCCCGTTAGTACAGAGGGGGCATTTTTATGTTTATTACGCATTAACCGAAATCTCATAAAACGATGTAAACATTGATTAAGGTGGTCTGGTGTAATAACGCCAAGTGCTAATATTTTGCATAATTATGAAATAATCTGGTAAATGACACCCATATGCTCTGCGCAGAAGGGTTTTGAGTCATATAAATCGCAAAAAACAGCTTCAAGTTAATTTGTTTAATTTTTAGGTCTTATTGTTTTTACAAGCAACTAAAATTAACGCTTGATCTAAAATTTGCGAGATACGTTTTGTGATGTGAAGACTATTTTTTTATCCGGAAATACTTTGTTAATTACATAAATTTGAAGTACATTTCATGGACTTTCAAAATGTTGTTGAGGATTTTGGATATCTTCTCGAGATAATTTGTAATTTAAAATGTACAGCGCAATAACTATAACGGGGTAATAACACCAATCCTTGGCATTAATACCCCGGTTGATTTCCTACAGTGGCCGAGCTACATCCTAAATACGGATTCAAATAAACATAGTTAAAACTGTGCAATGTTTCTAATAATTCTATTTAAGCGGTCCTTTTTAAGCAAAAAGAAGCTCACGGTCTGATATTATTTTGCCTCATCCTCCCCCCCCCACACACACACACACCACACCTTTATTTTTCTTACTTTTTCACAAAAAATTGAACATTTTCAATAGCTTAGAATGCAGTTTGTCAATTTCTAAGTTTGTAGAGTTTATATTTTTAGAATTGGGCAATCTACATGCAATTATTCCATCTTATTTCAGAGTTTTGTTTGCATGGCGTTATTACCCATATAGGTGGGTAATAACGCCAAATAGCATTGGTCAAGAAATCACGCCATTACATTTTATGAATACATATCTGTTAAATTATTTTTTTATGTAGATAGTCAATGAGTTGCTGTATCAAATCATATATTTGTTTGAAAAATACAAACTAAAACTGAGCCGTGAAAATTGGTAGAACCTTAACGTGGCGTTATTACCCCAGGGTACCTTAGTATAAAATAACCTCTCTTATAATTATCAAATGAAACGAAAGAATTACATACATTGAATGACATTGATTTACTTATATTACATAGCATGTAGCCTTTGTATATAGATTTCAAGTGTTTACACTAACAGTCGCGAAAAAAAACAAAATGCAGGTGTTAAGGTTTACTTGCTTATTTTTTTATTCATTTTTTAATTAATTTTTTATTCTGAAATGCACTCAATTCGCAGATTAACTTATTCAGAAACTATATAAGGTGCTTGTCGATTTCTTGACAAAGGCAGAATATATTGGAAATTTTTTTTGTCAAATATACTGGTCGTTTTGTACCGAATTTTCCGAAGCGAGAGCGCTAGGAGCGAAGACAAGGGTCGTAGAGAAAATAATTGTTTGTAAATAAATTTCTAGTAGACTGGGCGAAAAATGAAAACACACGACCGCTTATACATCCTTTCAAAAATCACGTCAGCGAGTTTGATGTTTTTACTTTTAAAAATGAGTCTGAAAATTGATGAGTCAAACGGTTGAGTCGGGAAAATATTTTTTGAGTATAATCTTAAGTCTATGGGAGCGTTATTTCCAAATATCTCGCTTAAATTTTGATGTTATAAAAAGTTTTTTTTTCTTTATAGGATAGTTGAAGATGATCGACAACTGGGCTAATTTTTACTTCTTCTGTTTTGATTTTAGATTTTTTTTTAAATAAAAGTTTACTTTCACTTCCTTTAACTCACTCTTTTTTGTTTTACTTTAGTGAGGACAATGTCATTTTTTAATTAAATTTAATTTGACATTTAAGAATCAGTTTTCATATCCATTAAATTTTTCGGTCTACGAAACACAGTCGATAAGTATTTTGTTTAATTTCAAATAAAACAAACAACTATAATGTTACATTCGAGTGCAGCTATACTCAACTTTTTTACTCGCGGGCCACAGACAATGTTCGTAATGTTAGACGGACCACAACACACTCATATAGTAACTTTTAAAAGAGGTAATTTAGGTAAAATGATGTAGAAAATAGCATAATAAACTAAAACGTTAAAGTTTGTACTTTTAGTTGAATGAACGTTTAAAATATTACTAAAGAATTTCAAAAACCACAATTTCCAAACAATATACTTCGAGGTAGATTTCTATTAAAAATGATATAGGGCTATACCGCGAAGACTGTTCTTCGGAAAAAAAGATTTGAAACTGTTAGCTGTCATTTGGTCCATGGTATAATTCGAATGGGGATTATTAGCTATATAACAAGTATTAAATAGTATATTAACATGATGGGGCAGCATTTTCAAGTTCTAAAGGAAAAAATCAGGAAATTTAATACATCACTTTTCTTTCAATATAAAAACTTTTTTAATGTAGAAACATGTAGTGAAAATTTAATGTATTTGAAATAATGTTTTTTATTTTGTGCGTTGAATAATTAAATATACAAACACTGCTATAGCAATAATAGATTGCAAATTCTCAAACACAAAAATAAACACATTTAAAAACACTTTTTCTCATCAAATTCACAACACATTAATGTGTTGTGAATTAGAATTCTTCATATACAAAGCATTTTTTGTGTTGTGATTGAGTTCTTAATATGTTGCAAAAGTGTTGTTATCTAGAAATGTGTTCAAAAAAAGTAGTGTTGTTAATTATGTTTGAAATAGTGTTGTAAATAATGTTAATAAAATATTTTCTTACAATATTTTTGTTACAACACTTTGTCACCAAATTAACAATACATTGTAACACACCACATAATTTCGAACACTATAAAACAACTAATGTTAAACAGTTACATGGTGCCTTTAAAATTACACAGTTTTAAAAATAAAATAAGAGGCAGTTTATTTTATAGAAAAAGAAAATTGCAGGAGATTACAAGATGCGTTGATTAATTTTTTACCAATAAATATCAATAAGTGCATTTTTGGAAAAACTCTGAAATTTGGTTTTTTAGGTATCACCACTCGCATCATTAATAAATCTTTTTTGCTCAATCTTATTTCTGGCACTTCCCATTCGCAAAGCATTCACAAGACAATCGAAAACGATTTTAGTTAAAAGGGTTAATTATTATGATCATAAAGTGTTGCAAAAGTGTTTCATAAATTTGCAATGTAATATTAGATATAAAAAGAACTTTTGACTAAGGAAATGACATTGAAGATGTTTTAGCCTAATTTTAAATAATTATGAATTAAAAGGACAGATTTTGTATTTCCATGAATATACCATATGAAGAAATAGCGAAAGTCTTAAAAATTCGTTCATGAACAACTCAGTTGATTTTATTAATGTGGATTAAGGTTTATGTACACCAGGCCGCATATGAAAGTTCCCCATACCGCAGTTCGAGTATAGTTGTTCTAGTGTATCATAATAATAATAATAATAATAATAATAATAATAATAATATATTTTGCCACGAGAAGGTAAGAACTTTATTAAAAATAATTATTTTGTGATTTTGATTGTAGATTTTTTTTTAATGACGCTTTCATTATCGGAACCGGTTTTGAAAGAGAAACAAACTTAAAAAAAAATCTGGAACCAAAATCGAAAAAGTAAAAAGGAGCGATGTGAAAAGGGATTTCATTTATCCAATGCACACAAAAATAAATAAATAAATAAATAATATTTAAAAATGTCAAAATGCAAGCGTGTTATTTGAAAATAACTTCCCGATAGGAGTAGCATTAGCTCGCGAGTGTCTTCGCAAGCAGGGACAGGAGCCTTAAAGAGACGTCTTGTAAGCAAAGTAATTATTTATAATATAAGTTCTTACCTTTTCGTTTTAGAACATATATTATGATTATTATATAGTTATTAATGGACGTAATCAAAATTTACTTCTTTTATATTTCGCATTGACTATTCTTGTGTCACAATATCATATTTCTTAAGGTACATTCTTCAGCTTTCTCGATTTGGGAATTTTTCATAAATCTCTTTTTTCTTTCTTAACATTACCGCTTTTCTCTTACGTTGATTGCTCTTTTCCGTATAAAGACAATAGAGCTTTTCAGTTACCACCAGGCCCCGCCCCCCGCTTTGTTAGCTTTTGACTTGACCTCGCACGCACTACCATGAATAAGGGAGTAAAAAACAAAAACCCCACTCAATTCACTTCTTACTACGGAGTTTGTCTTTGATTGTATGTATTACAGTGGTTGATTTTCTGCACTCTCGAACGATTATAGAGAATGCCGCCATACACTTTTTATACAGAACGCGAGCTTACATTGTACAAATTTTATTTGTTTCGTCAGAGTGATATTAATTAACTCTGGCATTTCCGTGTTTTCATAAGAATAAATTTGGTTAATTATTAAAACAACAATTTCGGATATTATAGGTAATAAGTAATAGTTGGTGAATGTGATAGTAGTCATAATTTCATTGGAAATGAATTTATGCGTGTATAATATTTTTTTATTTATTTTATATTGGTTTATTTTTTGCACTGCTGAACGATTACATTGAATGTTGCCTTACTCTTTTTTATACAAAACGCGAGCTTGCATTGTACAGATTTTATTTGTTTCGTCAGAGTGATGCTAATTAATTCTGGCATTTACGTGTTTTCATAAGACTAAATTCGGTTGATTATTAAAATAACAATTTCAAATTTTATATGTATGCTGCAAATTCAAATAAACACATTTAAGAGCACTTTTTGTCGCCAAATTTTTAACACATTAATGCGTTGCGAATTAGAAAATTTCACATACAAAATGTTTTTTATGCTGTGATTGTGTCTTAATAAGTTGCTAAAAGGTTGCATTCTAGAAATGCATTCTCAATATGCTGCAAAAATGTTGCTATCTAGAAATGTGTTCTAAAAATAGTGTGGCTAATTTTGTTGAAATAGTGTTGTAAATAGTGTTGATGAAAATAGTTTTTTAAAATAGTGTTGTGCTGCACATTACATTGTCACCAGATTAATAACACATTGTAAACACGACGCAATTTAGAATACAACAAAACAACACGCGTTAAACATTTTGAAAACACTTTCTACATGGCACCTTTAAGATTACATAGTTTTAAAAAGGAAGTCAGAGACAGTTTGCTTTATAGAAAAAAACTGCAAAGGATTACTCAGTGAGTTGATTAATTTAGCCAATAAATATCAATAACAGCATTTCTGGAAAAATTATGAAATTTTTAACAACACTTTTTGTGCAATATTTTCTTGGCAAAACACATTCACAAAACAATCAAACACGTTTTTAGTTTGAAGTGTTAAATATTATGCTCAGTTAATTTTCTAAAAGTGTTTCACGAATTCGTAGTGTAATATATATGTAATAAATAAAGTATGATTAGTATGACAGTAATCATAATGGAAATAAATCTATGCACGTATAATGTATATTTTTTAATTTAATTTACATTATGTGGTTTATATTTTCACTGTTGAACAGTTACAGTGAACGCCGCTTACTATTTTTATACAAAACGCAAGCTTACATTATACAAATTTTATTTGTTTAGTCAAAGTAATCTTAATGAACTCTAACATTTCCATGTTTTCATAAAAGGGTCATTCCATACAAAATGAACAAATTAGCTGTGGCTGACATGTCACAGATTTGAATGAAAATTGGAATGTAAGTACAACATGTTTATTTATGATGAAATGCAAAATTATAGATTTCGGGACAGATTGTTTAAGTATGTAAACTCATTTTAAAAGTTGATACAAAATCGAGTTCTTGTCTGCATGCTTTAAATTTCAATCCATATTATTACCGTTAGGAATGAAAAAATTATATCATAAATTATTTTGAGATAAGAATGGATACTAAATAAGAGATTGGCATAGTTTAGAATTTGGATTTTTATATCTTACTAAGAAAAAAAATTAGAAAAGGAAAAATTTTGAGAAGAAAATTCAATATTTCTATTGCTCATTAAAAATGAAGGACTGTTGTTATAACTTCAAAATTATTTGACGTTTTAGATAAAAGTATATATTTTAAATACAATAAGTTTCATATATGCCTTTTTTATTCCTTAATGTGAAAAAAATAAATAAGGGAAAAATTGACTAGAAAAGGCAATTCATTGAAACCTCCAAATAAGGGACACTCCGAATAAGGGACACCTCTATTTAAGGGACAAAACTTCTGGTCCCAGTCCCTTGGTATAGGACATGTAATGTATTTACCTCTGAATAAGGGACACTCGATTTAAGGGACACTTGAAAATGAGATTAAAGGAACTGGTTTTTGCATTTTATGTAATGAAGTAGTCTGTAGTGAAAATTAAAATACAGATTTTTGTGAACTTATCAAACAGATAGACAGTCTTGTTGATACAAAGTAAATACGATATAGTTAACGACAATTTATTTACCCACAATTTTGATTTGACATCAGTGCGTTTATCCACATTGAAAGTATTGCTGAAAATTGTGAGGGTGTTTCTGAAAGTGGAGAATAAAAGAAAATTGTAAAACAAAAACAATACAGATGCTTTTAAAATATTCTCAAATCCAAAAAAGCAACTTTTAAGACATAAGTTTTAATTTATTTTATTCGGAAATGCCTGAAACTAGGTAGTGTTAGTGTTGTTGTTCAGAAAATATGTAATCGATCAGTTTTTCTTTCTCTCTTTCTTTTTTGCAAATGTGATAGATTTTTCAGAAAATATTGTCAAAGTGGGAGTTTTGTACCGATTTTTAATGCGGAAGAAGAATAACTACTCAAGAAAAGGGGAAAAAGTCTTTGTCAAGTGATCAAATTATTTTATAACTCAATAGATAATTTACTTAACGCAAAATTGAAAACACAATTCAATTCCAAATCGCTTCCACAGTCAAAGGTTCCAATTTTAATTGTGTCAAAACATTTTCCACTTACTGAGTGGAGCATTCGAGATTTGTTGACTTAAAATACGCAAAACAATTGAATATTTTTTTTTTTTTTTTTTTGTAAATATTGCTGGTAATGAAGAACTAAAATTTAGAAGTATGGTAAATGAGCACTTGAAAGGTTTGTACTGAAAAAATGAAATTTGCAAAATAATCCCTCTTGGCTGATTACTTCAAATAAAATTCTTTCAAACTTTTTATACTTTTTGCATGTACACAATTTACAAAAAAAAAAAAAAAAAAAAAAAAAAAAAAAAAAAAACAAGTCAATAATTCTACAAATCATTTAATGACTTAGTAATTAATTGAAAATTTTAATTAATTAATTCTCTTTTCTTATTTTTGTCTGATTAACGTAATTTATGCATTTAGGGTATATTTAAATTTCATCTTCAATGCTGTGTTATTTTTATATCCTTCTTAAAGATTAATTAAAAATAATATAAAAAACTCCGAATAAGGGACACCTCTATTTAAGGCACAAAAGTTCCGGTCCCATAGGTGTCCCTTATTTGGAGGTTTCACTGTATTTCTATTGCTCTTCTCTTTCATAAATTTTCAAAGACCGAAATTTATATTTTTAAAAAATCTATGGAATCATTAGTCTATAATGTTTGGTATAAATAAATTAGTACACATAAATTTTAAAAGACCAAAATATTTTTTTTTATTAAAACAAATCTATAAAATCAAATTTTAAGTTCTATAGTATTCTATAGAAAAATTAATCTATAGAAAAAAAATCCTAAAATTTTAAAATTTTTTATAGAAACATATTTTTAGAAAAAGTATTCTATAAATCACTTTAGAAACAGTGCTCTATAGAAAGGCTATTGTATAAAACTGATAAAGAATTCTGTAGAGCTCTGTGCTGCTCCATGAACTATTTTCGTAAGGGGGAGGGCGAATATCAGAAACCAAACGTATAAACAAGTGACGCCAGCTATGATAAATTTTAGAACTAATTATTTTCATTCGCTTAAAAAATATTTTCATCGAGAGAACTTTAGTCCAAACTGCACTCCTGTATGATAATTGCTACATTTTATATCGAATTTTAAAATGTATATAGGCCTTTTGGGACACCTTGTACAAATATTTGTATATATTTACAGAAAACAATGAATTTAAGATAATGATATTTTGTGAAACATTTCTGAACAATAGGTTTTTTATGTATCGATTTTCGATGTTTATCATCGAAACAAATCTTGATGCGAAATGTATCCAGGTCACAAGCATTGTCCTCAAAATAATTGACTCTAGTTTGGAAGAAAAAAAGAACTGCGATTATTGTAAAGAAATAAAAAGAAGAGCTTAAATCCAAATGTGTTTTCGCTTTGAAAGAAAAAAAAATCAATTTCAGCTAAAATGCATCTAGAATTTCATTTACAGCTTTCGTAACTCATTTAAAGAAAGAAATATTTTCTCGCATTTGAGTGAGAAACTATAACTTGCGTTTGGATCTTTTATGATTCGCATTTCCTGAATTGATGAGATTAAAATAATCGAAATAATTCACGACTAAACTTTCCTAAACTTTCATTTGGTGTATTATCAAACAATAGTTTGCTTTAACTATTTGTACATAATGTTTCCACGAAACCAGATAAATGGTAAAAAATAATGAATACTTTTACATTTAAATAACGTTTTTAATAGTAATCTAACATTTACTAAATGACTTTTTAAATCTTTACTAAAAGATATTTAATGCTATCTAATATTTTTTGAATTCCATACTCAACCCTTTGAGGGGCAAGCAATTTTTTTAACTCCCCCCCCCCCCTGCATAGTTATAAAAGTAAAACTTTATTAAGATTTTCTGGTGCAAATATCAATTAAACTTAGGTCGGATATAACATATCCAACAACCCTTCAAAGGGTTAAAAAGTAAAAAAGGAAACACGAACACTTGTACGCCTGTCTGTCTCTTTGTCACAGATGATTATTTCGGGAAGTGCGGAAATCATTTCCCTCAATGCAGAAAAATCTAATGAGAAATAATACTATAAAACAAAACCTTCTACTGAAACATCAAAATATTGTTTCCAATTTACACACAATGAAAATAAAATGTGTTACTAGAGTGAAAAAAATGCTATTAGCGAGATTTTCAACCAGGCAATATAAAAGTACCAGATAATACCATAAAAATAGATAATTCGAAAAAAAAATTATAACACAATACATAATGTATGTAGAACTACAAAGAGAAATTAATACATGAACAGCTCTCAAAATGGATAATTATTTTATAAAACATGTCTAAAAAATATCCTTTATTTACATATCAATTTTCAATCTTTATTACTTACCCAACAGATGTAGTATAGAGTAAATCTTGATAAATGGTAAAAAATGGTAAATGGTAAATGGAAAATGGAAAATTTTAAAAATTGACCAAAAAATGACAGATTTTGACGTTTTTGACACTGGAGATTCCGAAAAACACATGTTTATACAGTCGAACTCGTTTATAACGAGCTCGGATTTAACAAGAACTCGGATTTAACGAGTCAAACGAGAATATTTGGTTGGATCAATGTTAAGTCTATGGAACAGAAATCACTTTTAACGAGCAAGACCCGGTTTTAGCAAGCAAAATTTTTCTGTCTTGCAATTTTTTTCTCATTTTTCTAGTCTTTCTGTCTTATCTTTTTTTTCTTCTCCGCGGTTTAATACTTTTGTAGAAAAATTCCTCCAGCATTCCAATGTCAATAGGGAGGATTCAATAATCCGGTGCAACAGGTGGGGCTTATTGTAAACAGGGGGGGGGGGGTGAGAACAGCTGCACCTGCTAATGTGTAGAGGTCAAGTAGGATGGTCAGATGTTCATTCTTTGGCCTGAGTTCGTTGAGTACACGCGACAATTTTTATCCTCCGACTATGTCGAAACGCAAAGCTTTATCGGTTGACGAGAAAGTAAAAATTTTACAGGAGTTGGATGGCGGTGCTAAAAATGTCGAAATCTGCAAAAGGTATGGATTGTCTTCATCTACTGTTTCCACACTGCTAAAAAACAAAGCTAAGTTAATGGATGCATACGACCAAAATAAAACAGACTGTAAGCGACTGAAGAAGTGTTCGAAAGAGGATTTAGACGAAGCGTTACTAAATGGATGAAGGTGCAACGTAGTGCTGATTTTCCTGTGAGTGGAGTTATTCTAAAAGTGCAAGCAGAAAAATTTGCTGAACAACTTGGATATTCTGAGTTCGTGTGTTCTAATGGATGGATTGATCGGTTTAAAGTTAGACATGGCATAACTTTTGGAAAAATATGCGGAGAAGCCAAGTCTGCAAACATGGCGGACATTGCAAAATGGTTGAGTGAAAAGTGGCCAGGCATCAGAGAAGGATACGCAGCAGATGACATCTATAACGCTGGTGAAACAGGGATATTCTACAATGTAACCACACAGTATACCTTAAAATTTAAAGGTGAAAAATGCATTGGAGGCAAGCTCTCTAAAAATAGGTTAATAGCTTTAGTGTATTCGAACACGTCTGGCACTGACTAGAAAAAACTCTTGATTATCGGCAAATCAAAGAACCCGAGATGCTTCAAAAATGTGAAAAAGCTACCGATAGACTATGATCATAGCCGAAAAGCCTGGATGACTTCAGACATTTTCACAAAATTCATTTCAAAATGGGAGAGACAACTGCGGAGAGAAAATCGTAAAATTCTCCTTTTGATAGATAATTGTTCAGCTCATTCCGAAATCACTGGACTTTCCAATATCAGGATTGAATTTTTGCCACCAAATTCTACATCTGTTATCCAGCCTATGGACCAAGGAGTCATAAGAAGTTTTAAGTGCCACTTCCGTAAGCAACTAATTTTGATGATTCTGGACCGAAGAGATAGAAGTGCAACAGCATCAAATACCAATGTGAGCGTACTGGAAGCTATACGTTTGATGAACGATGCATGGGAAAATGTCACATCAACATGCATCATCAAGTGTTTCCATAAGGCTGGATTGAAGAGTTGTCAAGACGATCAATCCACTGAGGAAGGAGAGGTTGACAGTTTCTTACAAACTGCAAATTTGGAAATGACCAAAGAAGAATTTCTAAACTATGTATCCATCGACGACGATTTGATGACCTCAGATGTACCAACTACCGAAGATATTGTAGCTGACATACTAGCGAATTCAGCGGAAAAACATGGCGAAAGCGATGAGGACACTGATGAATATGAATATGAAGAAACTGAACCACCCCCAACTTGTTCTACTATGTTGGAGTTCGTTGAAAAAATGCAGACCTTTTTTGAAGCGAGGGATGTCAGTGATGATGTCTTCCGGGCGATGAGTCTTCTCCGAAGAACAGTAGCACAGGAAAGAGACAGGGAACGAGTTCAAAGTAAAATAACAAAATATTTTAAATAGTATGTAGATTAATGAAAAAAATAAATGTTTTGGTAAGAATCTTTTCCTTTATATTTCTTTCGTTTATTGTTTCTTTCCTTTAAGACTAGCGCAAGTAGAAATTTTTTGCTGGTTGGGGGGGGGGGGGGGCGGGTTAGTTGTCATTAAAAATAACAAAAATATTAATTAAATTAATTAATGTAATTAAAGTAAGTAAGTATTAAATTTTAAGTAAACTCAATCATTTGACCTCCCAAGCACCCCCCCCTCTTCTAGTTGCACGCCTGCCTTGAGGACCCGTTTATTACGAGCACTCGGATTTAACGAGTACATGTTACGGTCCCTTTGTGCTCGTTATAAACGAGTTCGACTGTATATATAAAAAAAAATGTCGTCTTGTTGTCTGTAAACGCTCTATCTCCTGAACAAATTGAGTTAGAGACTTAAAATTTGCTGGGTACTTAGTATGTAATAATGAAAAGAAGGCAATTGAATATCAGTAATCTCGATTGTCTTGAACTATTTTTGTCGGACTCTCAAATAATTCGTTCTTTATAAAAATAAAAATATTTATAAAATTTTATATGTATATATATTATAGTTTATAAAATTATTATGCATTATTTATTTTAAGGAATGGATATAAAAGACAATAAAAAACACAAATTTTGATCAAAGAATGAAGTTAATCAAATAATTATTTGGTGAGATATTTGTAATCCTATTTTCTATACTCTTCGATTTTTCATGACCCGGCATTTCATTCAAATTTCAGTTCATGAATCTTAATTGGATATGAGACTCTTAATTCGATGCATTAAACTGTTAGTTAATAGCAATTTGATTTTTGGAGTTACAAAGATGTTTCTTTTACACAATTCGGTACTACTTGCTTATCCCGTCTACCAAAAAACTATCGCCAAGCTATAACATTAAATGCTAATAATGTTTTATCGTAAATTTCACATTTACTTGATATTAAATACGTTACACGTGTTTATTACGTCATCAAGTGATTTTTAATTCGGCGTTTTATTAACCTTTTACTAATTTATTTCTTATTTCGTTAATAAGACCTATGTTTGTAAAATTTACGAGTAATAAGGTGATTTATATAATTGGTCGACGAATAATCAAGTAGTACCCACAATTCAGTATGAGAGCAATACTATGTATTAAAAAAATTTAAATATGCGTTTGAATTTTGTTTTGGAATTGGAATGTATTTTATATGTAGTTTACACAAATTTTATTTTCATATTTTAAATTACTCATAAACATTATAGTAAGTATTGCGGTGGTCCCTAACGACTAGTTAAAAAAAGAAAATGCCATTACAAAAACATACGTATACTACATATATCCACATCGTAACTATTGTTCTTCATACAACACACTCTAATTTGAGCAGAAAATAAATAAATAAATAAAGAGATCATTGTAAACAATAATAACAATAAAAAAAAACTCAAACTGAAATGCGCGCCTTCTCTTTGTAGTGAGAAAGATCCTATTTCGGCCGTTTGGATCCTTTATGACTGGATTCGATTTCCTGAAACGGTGAGATAAAATAACAGAAATAATTCACGCCTAAACTTTTCTCTTGTGATGGCTTCATTTGCTGAATTATTAAACGGAAGAGTTTGTTTAGAGAATTCTCGCCAAGCTATCTAAAACTAAACGGATCATGAAAGAATCCTTCGAAACATTTCTTTATAAAATTAAACATTTCCGTTTTTTAAAACAAACATAAATAGAAAAATAAATTTTGTTGTTATTGTTTTTTTTACTATTATTATTTATTTATTGTTTTACTTTTCTGGCAACCATAAAAGTGCCGTCATTAAAAGATAAGCTTACCTTACATAACGAAGTAGATGTATCATTTTGTGGTTAAATACTGATAATCTCTACTGCATTTTTTAAACTCATAATCCTCACACTTTTTCATAGTTTACACAGTTGTAAAATGGGGAAAAAGGTACTTTTAACTGCGATTTGATAGAAATTTTCATTTGAATTTATTTTTGGGATATTATTTTTTTTTTCACTTTTTAATATCATTTCCGTAATGGTTGAAACTGAAGTACACCAATTCTGTAGAAAATAAAGGAAAATAATTGGAAATTACTAGATTACTATGTCTTTTTCTTGCTATTTTTCAGAATAGCTGAAAAAAATTAATTAAAATACGTTCTATTTTGATAAAGATTTAAATGAACGATTTCTGATAAAACATGGTGTTATTAGAAATTATATTTAATTTTAAGTTCCTAAATTAATATTACAAAAAAAGAAGATATATAAATATGAAGGTATCTGTCGAGTTTACGAAATCACTTTTTGATGGGGTTATGTATTACTCCGCAATATCGACTACGTCAAATGCAGACATTTGTATATAGTTTAAGACTGGAACATAAATGTAGAATTCTTCAGCGGATGCAAATGACTTCATATTCCGTAAAATAAACGGATGTATTTCAAGTCTTAAAACTGAAAATCCTTTGTATATGTACATCATTTTTACTTCACCGGCTATGGAATTCTTCGCAAGTTTCAATTTTTATTTTTATTTTCTAAAGAAATCCCACAACAAAAATATGCGTATACATATATATAAATACTTTTATAAATACATCTAAAGTTATTCAGACAATACCATTAAATAAACCAATGAAACCAGTATTTTTACAATCATATTATTAAAAACAGTTGAAGTTTGAAGAGAAATAGAAGGCAGATTACCAAATTACTAAGAAATATATGGATAAATGGACATTATATAACCAGAGTAATTCATATATTACCATACAATAAACCAATGAAACCAGTATTTTTACAATCATCTTATTGAAAACAGTTGAAGTTTGAAGTGAAACAGAAGGCAGATTACCAAAATAATGAAAGATAAATGGATAAAAAGACAGTAGAAGGCTTTTCTATTAAACTACTTCTTCAGGGGTGTATAGTTTAACAAAAAAGCAAAAACATCCAACCAGTTTCTGTTATGAGTCGTGCTGAAAGCTAAGAATTCGACTCACAATACACCCGACTGGCTGGAAGCTATTCACATGACAAATTAGTAGAAAGATACTCATAGAAGAAAATAAAATCAATATGACAAAATAACAATAATATAATATTCCTTAAAAAGAAAAAAAAGAAATATATATACTAAAATCGTAACTATCATTCTACAAATAACTTATTCTAATTTGAACAAAAGAAAAATGGAGAGAGATTATTGTAAACAATAATAACAACAAAAAATCTCAAACCCAAATGTGCTTTCTCTTTTGTTGTTGAGAAAGATCTATTTCGGCTGATAGACGTCCACGATTTCATTTACAGTTTTTGTGTGTATGAGCTCAATTCAGAAAAAAAAAGAAAATCATTTTTTCCCGTTTTAATGGGAAATAACTTGCGTTTGGATCCTTTATGACTGAATTCTATTTTATGAAATGGAGAGATAAAATAACAGAAATAATTCACGCCTTAACTTTTCTCTCGCGATGGCTTCATTTTCTGGATTATTAAACGGTACAGTATGTTTAGAAAATTCTCTCCAAGCTATCTAAAACTAAACAGATCATTAAATAATCTTTTTAAACATTTCTTTATAATGCTGAAAGTTTCAGATTTTAAAAACAAATGTAAATAAAAAAGCAAATTTTGTTGTTATTGGTTTATTTTCTGTTATTCCTTTTTGACAACAATGAAAGTGCCATCACTAAAAGATAAGTTTACGTTACATAACGAAGTAGATGTATGATTGTGCGGTTAGTAAGTGATCAACTCTATAACAGTTTTTTAAACTTATAAACTTCATTCATTTTCAATACTTACACCTTCGTATAGTGAAAAAATTACTTTTAACTACAATTTGACAGATAACTAGAAAACTGTATTTTTGTTCATTTTTGGAATATTATTATTATTGCTATTATTATTATGAACTTTTTAATACCATTTCTGTAGTGGTGGCAACTGAAGTACTCCAGCTCTGTAGAAAGTAAATTCTTGGAAAATATTAGGTTACTATATCTTTTTGTTGCCATTTTCTCAGAATAACTGAAAAAAATTGTAATTGAAATACGTGCTATTTTGAAAAAAAATATATTAAGGAATTATTTCTGATAAAACATGGTGCTATTATAAATTATACTTAATTTTAAGTATCTATATTAGTATTAGAAATAAATAAAGGCATATAAATATGAAGGCTTATGTCGAATTTACGAAATCGCCTTTTGCTGGGTTTGTGTATTATTCCACAATATGGACCACTTCATATGAATACTTTTCTATAGATGTTGTTTAAGACTGCAGCATAAATGTAGAATTCTTAAGAGGATGCAAATGGCATCATTTTACGTAAAATAAATTTGTATATTCCAAGTCTGAAAACGTGTATAAGTAGATAATTTTCAGTCCAGTGGCTTTAAAATTTTTCACACGTAGAAATGCTTCACTTTTGAAAATAACGCAATAAAAATCCCACTCTATAAAACGCAAAGTTTTATAGAAGAGCAGTGACCTTTAGGTTGAAATAACAATTGTTTGAGAATTAGATTAATCAATATAAAATGCATTTATTAATGTAACTCATTTTGTAGGTACCTGGTACTATTACACCTTCCGCATAACTCTTATAATGGTTTTAGCTGATGCTAAATTAATTTCGTGCTGAGCTCAGTATATTTTAAAAATGACTAATGTAAATGGCATTGTGCGATAAGTGACATCAGTTGTTCTGTAACGCGATCAAGAAAGTCGTCTCTATTCACACACACAAAGAGGGAAATTTGAGCATTCGCAATTTGTCGATTTTAATCATTTATTTATTCGTCAAATGAAACATTTTGTTTCAATGTGGTGCAATGGCGAGCGGCAGAGAGAGCCTTTTTTACTACTTAATATGTAGAAACTTAAATTTATTACTAATAAAAATGATTAAATATGCATATATATAATATAAAATCATTTAAAATACATTAGAGTAAATTACAAATACACCAATAATCAAATTAAAATTCCAAAATGTTTCGACGAAATTCGCACAGCCATCGTCAGTGATATGTTAAAAATGATCTTTTTTCTCAATTGTCTAATAATTAATTTCTAAAAATCATAGTTACTACAATTCTTTATCCAAGTTTATTGTAAAGAATTTAACAAGAAAAAGGTCACTTCTTTGGGCGAAGTTTTTCCGCAACTTTTATACTAAAGTGTTAGCACATTTACCGATTAACATTTACTTAACACAACCTTGAAATAGAATCCCACCCATGGGTGTTACCCTTGCAAGTTGCATCACTCCACAATAATAATTTCTCTATTCATATTTATAGCATTATAATGCATGCACATAGTAATGATGATAGTTATTATTATTTTTTTATTATTTACATGTATAGCACATTTATTCTTTAGAAAATGAAAAAATTGTGTATAATTTATTAAACATTCAAGAGTATAGTATGTCAAGTTAACGATTATGGATATAGACTGTGCAGTCGCCTAGGGTTTAGCTATGAACTTCGATTTAGTTTGTTAAATTACTGTGATTATTACCAATAACTATAAGAAATTGCGAACTGAATTGCGTTAATGATAGTACTTTCCTACACATGTTAACTAAAAATTTATGTGTTAATCTAGAACAAAATGTAGTAAAGCGATCATTTGTTCTAAATTAATAACATTTTAATAAGATAAAGATTAATACTTGATAAGAATTAAGATTAATAAGAATATAATATTTTATAACTCTGAAATAGCTACTTTTCCCTATTTTGAAAAAACTTATAGAAAAATCGAAAAGCTAATTGGAAGTAATTTGGAAAGAACTTAAATAATATCAATCAATTAAAATTTACCCGAAATCATTAAGACGGCTACAATAATATTAATAAGGTTTTTTTTTTTCTACATTATTTTATAAACTTGAAAATCGTGCATAATTTCGTTACATGATTTTCCTTCAAAATTTCTATAGCTTCATCTGGACTGGTACCAAATCCAATTATAAAAAAAAATCATCATTTTTTTTTTTTTTAATATACATTTGATAAAAAACGCAAGTTATAAATTTAATATGTATTATAAAATTTTAGTTTATCTGAAGATAATGACAAAAGGAAAGAAAAACATTTAAATTACCTGTTTTGTATTTGTTTATTTTTTTCTGAACATATATTAATGCCTTAATAAATATTAAGCTGATATTTGAAAGACGGTTTTTTTTAATAATATACACTTTATTATTAATAATAATAGTTTAATTTTATACTTTTGTAGTGTTTTGAATATTACACTGTTCCAATTTCACAGCCAATCGGCCTTTTATGGTGAACGGCGTTCGACTCATCATTTATTGTATTGTAACTCGTATATACGTATGTAATAAAAAAAAGGAAACGGGTTATAACCTAAGGCATGCTAACGAGAAAATGTTTCACGATTCAGTTATTAATTTATAATTCAGTTTTATAAATATTAAAATGTTGGTCGCCGGAAAGAAAAACATCTTTTTACATAATTTTTACAATTGTAGCATATCGTAAATGAATTGAAAATAGATTACAAATTTCAATTTTTACACATAAAAAACAAGATGAGATAAGGACATACGGAACATTTCGTCCAGTAAAATGTTGCAATTTTTGCAAAATATTTAACGTAATGTATTTTATTTAAAAATAGACATGGAAATGAAGCGTTTTTTACGGTTAATATACACATTTTAGCCTATATATAAATTAAAAAAAATATTTTATGCATGAATTAGTTTACAGGAACTGATTAATTTTTTTATATTCTTAGAACAGTAAGACTGTTTGGTACAGCTTGCTAAAAAATTGTTGAGATTTCAGAAAACATACTATTTGAGAATAATAAACAGAAATTTTAATTTTGCTTTAAAAGAAATAAAAGTAAAACTATTTTACTAAATAAACGTTGAAAATCCCAAAAATTTTAAAAAAATATTTTATAGAATTTTTCACTCAGACTTAAAATGTCAGATATTTTTAAAGAAAGAAGTTAGTTATGCAAATTTGTAAAATTTCAACTGTTTATCTAAAATAGAATTTCAGAAAAGTGTACCAAAGCATAAAAAAGTACATTTCGAAATAAAAGGCAATATATGTTTATACACATCAACAGTGCTTATATATAGTAGATATATACTTAAACATCTTTCAGCACCATAATATATTAGGTCCAGCATATTTTACTTTATATACATTTATTTCTATTTGATATTATTAGAATTAGATATTAGATATTAGAATAATTAGAAATTTAGAAATTTGAAGCATTTTATTTTCCATATGCCATTAAATAAAAGAGTGAAAAAAAAGTTCAAAGCCCTAGATCCGTCACCAAAATTTTAAAAATATTTTGTGCAAAGCTTTTTCCTCCTCTATTATTGAATTAATGCTAAAAATCTTGAAAAAGAATATCCTGGCGGAAATTCATATTAATGAAAGAATTCTTTGTCGTGAAAACGATATCCTACAAAAGTTCCGAAACAAGAAAGAAGAAAAAAACTTCAAGTATGCTGGAAAACGGAAAAAAAAAAAAAAAAAAAAAAAAACTTTTTAAGTGGCCAAGCAGCTTTTGTGTTTTGAAAGTCGCTCAAGAAAAGTATTGTTTTGCTAACTCACCGACAGTGCTTAAAATGCATATTTAAAAACCTTTTAGAAATGTATTCTATTACGTTCATAACCATTTAGCACCATCATCTTTTAGCTCTATTTTTTAGTCCAATAATCAGAAGCTCAAAAACTTGAACCATTTTATGTTCATTGTGCCTTTAAATGAATGACTTTAAAAAAAAAAAAAAAAAAAAAAAAAAATCCCTGATCCGTCACCAAAATTTTAAAAATATTTTGCGCAAAGCTTTTTTTCCTCTTTATTGTAGAAATAATTCTAAAAAAAAACTTCAAAAAGAATATCCTGCCGGAAATCATATTAATGAAAGAATTCTTTGTCGTGAAAACGATATTCCACAAAAGTTCCGAAACAAGAAAGAAGAAAAAAAACTTTAAGTATGCTGAAGAAAGAAAAAAACGGCTTGCTAAGTGACCAGGCAGCTTTTGTGTTTAGAAAAGTCGCTCAAGAAAAGGATTGTTTTGTCAACTGTGAAAATGGGAAATCAACGTATGAAACAAAGTGGACCATGCGGAAGGTTTCGAATAATTACGAAGTGCCTTCTCAAGTGGAACAGCTCCCGTCTAGAATACAATGTGTGGGTGACAGGACTTTTTTTAAAACGATGTCTTGAAGTTTCTGCGACGGCTGTATCTGGTTGCATATGCAATAGATTCGAAACCTTCCATTGTTTGTCTCGCTATTTTACTATTTGACGCAAAATTTTCTTGACGAGCTAGATTTGCCATTTTATATCATTCGAGGTTAATGTCGTTTCAACGCTAAAACAGTTTTTTCCAATTTTAGCCATTTTTTGCCCCGATTGCTTAAATACTTTTCAACCTAATCTTCAACTTTTCCGTTTAAGCATTCGGTTTGTCTGTTCGGAAGTCTACGTTCGAACTACCGTAAAAATACTCGAATTTTCATGCAACTGATAAACATTATTAAGAGTCACCTTGGGATTGTATGTGAAGTGTGTGGGATTAATAGTTCATTTACAGGAGCTCTCAAAAGAATTCCATTCCATTGTGATGTATGAGAAAAAATCTTTTGGAGAGTATTTTAATGACATCACTCTATTTTAAATGCCTTGAAAGTGATATAAATAAGTGAATTTCCTTACGGGATGATTATGATAGAACAAGACATTCATAGCATTTGTCGTTCACTTACGGGACACACAAAAGAAATTGGTTACAGTATAGGCTTTGAATAATAATTTTGAAAGTGCGTTTTCATTTTTTAACTAATCTTTGAATTTCAGTGGTGAACTTTATGAGGTGATTGTTTATTCAGATGTCTTCCGGCCTATTTGTTGTGTTTGCATTGCTATCTTATCGTTAGGGGTTATTATCGTATCGACGACTTAGTCCTTTTCTACATTCTATTTTATAACTCAAACTTTTATTTTTACTTATTTATTTTTGATTTATTTTATTTATTTTATTTTATTTTTTATTTTATTTATTTATTTACTTTTTGTATGTAAAGATAGAGAGTTTATCGATTTTTAACCCACTTCCTGATATACCAGAATTATAAAAATTACGTGTGATTCAGACGACAAATAGTGCAATATTTTTAATTTAATTAATTACAAATTAATACATTAATTTGAAGACACTTCAATAAAGGCATTTGAAATCCTAAAATGATAGTTTAAATAATTTTAATTTTTTTCCCTGCTGCCCCATTTTTTTTAAGAAAAAAGAAAGAAAATAAAAATATCACAGAAATTATATATTTAAAAAATAAATTCTAACAAGCGTACAAGTGTATCAGTGAAATGATCATGATCGCGTTTTATGCATTTCCCAAATGAATTGTAACGGAAAATGTCGAAAAAAGCATGAATTACAAGCAGACATTTAGACGTCAGAGAGTGAGTTTTTAGGTGCGTTCGTAATTATGTAAATACGTTGCACCTATAGTGGTCGTTCAGTCCGTCCGTCTGTCCGCATATAACAAAGCAAAAACTACCCAACCGAATCGTTTGAAATTTAAAATACATAATTATTACATAATTTTGTCGGGTCATTTCAAATTTTATGAAAATCCGATGCATAGATCAATTACAGGAGCAATCAAAAGTATTCCATTACATTACGGTCAATGGGGAAAAATGTTTCAAATGCATTTTAAGGGTGTTACACTCATTCGAACTTAATAAAATTTATATGCAACTGTAAAGTATATATTATAATATTCAATTTACATAATTTGTAGTGCAAAGAACATTTGTTATTGATTTACAAGGCCACACAAAAGTATTCCATTACATAATGGTATAGGGAGAACATTGTTTGATGAGCGTTTTAATTGTAATTCACTATTTACAATTTTATGAGAAAAATATTTTTAAAACTTCGTTATCGTACGAATGCATTTCATTTGCTACGATTCACGTGCAATTTCCAACTTGTTTTCTTTAGATTTTAAGAAAAGTTTTAAAGCTAATGACAACAACAACAACAACAACAACAACAATAATAATAATAATAATAATAATAATAATAATAATAACTTTACCTGATAGAGAAATTGAATATAAAGACTTCCTCACCTGAAAATAAAAGAAAAAAATAAATAAAAATTTATTTTTGCTTCGTTATTAATACATGTTTATAACACAATGAAAATCGCTTAGCTAATCACATAATAAGTTATATAATTATCTTTTACTAATCCCATCATTTACAGTTATTGAGAACTTTTTATGTCAAAAACTAATAGCTAAAAATTTTACTTTTTTCTTTGAAAAAATTTCTAATATTTTATAAACAAATTTAAATATTTTCATTAATTAATCCTTCTAAGATGTTCATTATACAAATCTTTATAGCTTCTTTTTTTTTTTACTTTCTTGAAAAAATTCAAACCAAATCCCTTTTGAAGACCTTATTTATTAAAATTGCTCAAATAATATGCTGACGTATTCAGTATTGAATTCATACACTTTTCTCGAGAGGGATATTATAGAGTTGCAGGATGGGGGGGGGGGGGAGGATTACATTTTTGCACCACTAAAAACACAAAATATCTCAAATCTTCCTGGTTGACATCTCATTAGTTTGTGTGTGTGTGGGGGGGGGGTAATTTCCCCCACCAGCCACCTCCTGATTTCAACAGGTTGATTCAATATTAATAAGCATTTGGTTTCATTATCTGCCCTGTCGTTCTTTTTAGCACTTTCCAACAAAGTTGAAAAGTGCTTATGCATTCGGTTTGTCTGTCCGTCTTTCCGCACTCTAACTCCCGTAAATATACTCGAATTGCTATGAAATTTTTATACGTTATTGAGGTTTACCCTAGCACGAACCCTATTGAAAGTGAAGTATCTACCATGATTAGTTTATCTACAGAGAGAATCAAAAATTTCCCATTATATTACGGCCTAAGGGGAAAAATCGTTAATATACTCGGATTACCATGAAATTTTAGGACGTTATTGAGGTTTACCCTAGCACGAACCCTACTGAAAATGAAGTATCTACCATGATCAGTTTATCTATAGAAAGAATCAAAAGTTTCCCATTACATTACGGCCTATGGGGAAAAATCATTAATATATATTTGGATTGCCATGAAATTTTAGGACGTTATTGACGTTTACCCTAGCACGAACCCTATTGAAAATGAAGTTTCTATTATGATTAGTTTATCTACAGGGCGAATCAAAAGTTTTCCATTACATAACGGCCCATGGGGAAAAATCGTTAATATACTCGGATTGTCATGAAATTTTAGGACGTTATGGACGTTTACCCTAGCACAAGTCCTATCTAAAATGAAGTTTCTACCATGATTAGTTTATCTACAGGGCGAATCAAAAGTTCCCTATTACATTACGGCCTATGGGAAAAATCGTTTCAAAGGAATTTTAAAGACGTTATACCCTGTCAAACATATTAAAATATGCATTCTATAAAATATAAGGTGAAAATAGCTATTATTCATTTACAGGGCCAAACAAAAGAATTCCATTAGATAATGGTAAAAGGGGGAATTGTGTGTGACATATTTTAAATATATTAAGCTTTTTCATGTATAATAAAATTGATGTATGTCACTTAAGCTTAATATAAATTATACGCTACTGTCTTGCATAATATGAAGTACATAGCATTTACAGGGCCATACAAAAGATTTCAAATAGTATATTCTTTCCGAAGTACCGTATATTTGTCCGATGATGGCTGATGGAGGGAGGAAATGCATTTTAATTATGATATTCGCGTTTATATTTCGCTAAATATATGCACATTATATGGTGTGTATAAATGTTATAGTTGATATACAGGGCTATCCAAAAGAGCTCACCAACGTTACTGAATATGAGCGTAAATTATTTAAACGTGGTTCTTAAATAAGCTATGTATTTTTACTCTGAGCTGCATTCAATTTACTGAGAAATGTTTGCAGAATATAGATAAAGGGATATACAGGGCCACGCAAAGAATTCGGTACATGGACGCCTATGAATGATGATTTATGAGAATGTGATTTCAGTTGTTTTAAAAGTGTTTTAGTTTACAATAAATTTTAGCCTAATGCTGACGTGTAATAAAGGTATAATGTAAACTACAGGGCTGAACAAAAGTATTCAGGTATGTTTCCATCTAATAGTATGAATTGCTGAAAAAGAAATTTCAAGCTACTGGGTATTTTTTTGCTAAGCTAAATTTTCCCATTATATGAACTGACATATGAAATACAGGGCTGTTCTAATGTACTGGAATACATATTTGGATATATTTGGCTATACACTATTATTTCCCTAAATAACAGAGTTTTGTTAAAAATTTCATCAAGTGTTGGAAAGTGCTTCATAATCTATGCTTAACGCATGATTTTTCTTACTTGTTTAATTATTTATTTATTTATTTAAAAGACACCTTTTAACAAGTTGAACGCCATCATGTATATAAAATAAAGTTTCCTAATGTACTATTGTTAGAAGTGCATGACAGAGTAATTCTGTTTGCAAAATGTTGAAGTGATTGTCTGACGTAAAAACTTTCAGACGATTTCGTTTGGAAACAAATAGATGCTTATTTACAGGCACATTCTCTAAAAGGAAAATTTTATTAAAAAATTGTTGGTGCCGTTTTTTTTTAATTTATTTATTTAAAGTGTTTTTGGATTTAAAGTGATATTTACTAAATGTGTAAAATGTGTTTGTAAAATATATGTTTCTTGAACCGTTATAGAGCACGACATCAGACGGTAGACATACAGCTTAAATAAATTAATATAATGTAAAAACCGCGTATAAAAATGCAACAACCAAAATAATGTGCATCGTGGTAACCGACGCCATACACAGTACTCTAATAAAAGTAAAGTACGAACAGGAGGTGTGCATGGCACTCAATGTGTTAAAAAATAATTATTTTGAAATACCTTTATATTTTACACGTTTATTGAACGAGGATGTTCATTAGACAATTTTAATTCATTTATTTTTTTTATTATTATTTTTATTTGTTATACTGTATTTGAAGCATTTCACTGCAATTCTTTATGCTAATAAATCTCAATTTTTTAATAAAAATGTATTTAATTACATGTGTTTAAAATTTCATTTATTGTTTATGTTGGAATACACAACTAAAGAATTTTTCTTACATTGTGTTTTTAGCTCACAGGCTAGCATAGCCTGAGAGCTTATGTGCCCGCCCGTTCTGTATGTATGTTCGTTCGTGCGTAACGCGATAACTCATGATAAAAATATCCAATCCACTTGAAATTTTGTATATAGGTATATTCTGATAAGATGCTTCCCTGATTAGTTTTTGGAGTTCATTCGAGCGCATGCCCCTCCCCTTAATTGATATAAATGGGTTTTTCATGCAGAATTAACAGTTTTTGTTCAAAATTTAGATATAGGTTCATTCTGATGAGAGGTTTCAGTGACTGCTATTAGGTGTTCATTGAATAAGTATAAATAGGGGAACGGGGGTTCTAATGCTCCTCCCCTTAATTTATATAAATGGGTTTTTCAAGCAGAATTGTCAGATTTCTTTCAAATCTCTGACTAGTTTTAATAGTTTAATGGTTAAGTATGAAAGAGGGGGATAACTCCTCTTAAATTATATAAATGCTAAATGGGTTTTTACTAAGACTTATCCGATTTGCTCTGAATTTTGGATATAGATTTTTTTTATGATAAAGCATGTCCTTGATAGTTCAGGAAGTTCAATTATTAAGTATAAAAAAGGGGGAAAGGGGAGAGCTGTTTCCCCTTAATTTTTTTTCGAACGGAATGAATCCTTGAAAATATAAGGCTGCAATGTACAATTAGTATTCGTAGCCTGTGAGCTCAATGCCATCAGTTTAACTGGGCAATATTCTTTTTATTTTAATTTAATATACTAAAATATTAAATGCTATATTTCGTTTCACTGTTTAAACAAGATATAAGATAATCAATTTCCAAAACACAGATGCGCTTTCTTTAATTTTCTCTTCATCCAGTTAATTATTTCTCCATATAATATCAAAGAAAATAAATCCAAATCAAATAAATCAATATTTTGAAGTATCCAACATAACCTATATCCAAATTCAGTATTGTTCGATAAGAAGGAAATTTTATATATGCCTCCAACTATTGAAGTTTCATTTACGTAAAGCAGTGCAAGAAATGGCTGTTCGTAAAACTAATGGTACGTCAAGCAGGTTGCGATAATTAATTATGGCGATAACTTTCAGAGTTAATAGTCTGCATCCTAAACTATCATGGGATGACAGCTTCATCAAAACAAATTTGAATTACGAACACCGGCATAGTTAATGGAATAATTAGAGTTTATGAAAAGAGTCTTTTGCACTTGGAGGTATGATAAAGACTGATCATTAATAAGACATAAAATGATAGGCTACAAAAATCATTATTTAGATGATTTTTTTTTTTTTTTTTTTTTTTTAGATATTTATCGTGCCCAGCGTTGTTACAGTTCGTGGTAACTTTAAATTCCCCTAAAATCGGTGTTAAATGATTTTATATTTTTAAAAGAAAATGTTTCCAATACAACCTAATTATAATTAAAAAAAAATCTGTATCCTTACTGAAATTTTATCTGTGCACTGTACAAAAAAAAGATGTAAATCTACAAATTTAGTCTCTGTAATTTTACAGATGTAAAGTTACACAGATCTGTAATTTAACTGAAATTTTATCTGTAAACTGTATACACACACACACACACACAAAAAAAAAAAAGATGTAAATCTACAAATTTAGTTTTTGAAATTCTACAGAAGTAAAGTTACAGAAATCTGTATTCTTACTGAACTTTTATCTGTGCACTGTACAAAAAAAATGATGTAAATCTACAAAATTAGTTTTTGTAAAGAGACAGAAATTGGTAGTTTTACAAAAGAATCTATTAAAATTACAGTAATCTAAAATTTTGTTTGTAACTCAAGTTGCAGTTACATAAAAATACTCTCAGTTTTCTAAAAAATTCTGAGTAATTTTACAAACTTTTTGATTTACAGTGCAAGCATATATGTGTTACATGAATTTCTGTTGTTGCCGTTAGACAAGAAAGTCCCACTTTCCTAGAAAAATTCTAGCAATTTCACAGTTTTATATACAACCTCTGAGAAAAAAGTTCGGTGAATGAATTCAGAAAGCGCGATCTGGCAACAGTAGCGAAACGAAACGCTGCACCTATGTTGTGGTAGATGTTGACCATCTTCCCCGATAATTCAGTTGAGTGTCGTTTATGCTCTGTGTAAGACGTGCTTTACAAAGTGCTACTTTAGTGTGTTGGTTCTTATCTGAGAATAGGGAAATGAAAGAACAAAAGACCAGTTTAAAGTTTTGTTTTGAGCTTCGCGAAGCACCGAAAGATGCTCATAAAAGGTAGTGCAAATTGAACATCCACCATACTCACCAGATCACAATCCTCCGGACTTTTACCTATTCACATGACTCAAACTGAAAGGAAAGAGATTTGACGATATTCGTGACATCCAACGAATCGTGACGAAGCTTTTGCACTCCATCCCAAAAAAAGACTTCTTGCAAAGTTTCCAAGAGATATGTCGCAGTTCTCAGCGATGCATAGTTATGGGAGGTGACTATTTCGAATGAGAGTATGGTAACTTTCGTTAATATTTCATTTATGTTAATTTTAGAAGACTATTTACCGAACTTTACTGTCAGAGGTTGTATATATATATATATATATCAATTTTATTGAGCGCCCCGATGCCTTCGGAACAATACATCCTCAAATTTGCATTAGTTTGTATTTTTAAATGAAAATCTATTCAGACGAACTTGGGGGACTCCATTTTCTTCAGAAAGGGACATTGATTGTGTTCCGCATGTTCGAACAATCTTGATTTTATGCATTTCATTACATATAATGAAAATATTTTAGAAAAAATACCAAAAGATTTTTTTTCAAGTGAAATGTTATAGCAAATGCTTGAAGTAGGCTATTATTCTTTCAGTGACATACTTTGTGCTGCCAGTAACAATGCAAAACATCGAGCGCCTAGTTAGGGCTGTTATCCCCACTAAGAAAAATCTATAGGAAATCTGTACCCAAACGCCCCATTCTGCAGATATTTGTAAGAATATCTTTTAAAATTCAGATATTTTTAATGTAAAGCTAAATCAGCAAAATTTCTCCAGATTTCTGTAAAAGTTCTGAAGAAAGGTGCAGATATCTTCAGATAATCTTAAGATTATTTTAGTGGGGTTAAATGACGACAATGGCTGCCATTTCAATCAACGTCAAAACAGTTTGCGTAAATCGAAACCATTTTCTTTGATTTCGTCAAAATATCTCAGTCATAACTAAAATAATTTTAATAAGCATTTCTTTTCATATAACAAAAAACAATTACTATCATTCTCAATATAGGAACATGGAAAAACAGAGACGGTATTTTTATGCAATCGTAGAAAACTGTGCCAGTTTACTGAATAAAAATGTGTGTTCTGAAAGTATTATTCTGCTGAATGACTTTTGAAAATATTGTCAAGTCCAAAGGTAAGAATGCAAGTAGCGTTTTTGCTCTTTCGAATTTGGCCTGTAAGTTTCAAACTCGTCGAATGAAAAATCTCTGAAAATGATCTTACTTTGATACAATTTTAGTAAAATGATTGTAGTTTAGTATTTTAAAATGTATACTTTAGTTTCAAAAATACGTTAATTAATTTTTGCCGTCCTTAAACTTCGTAACACGTTAAGTGTCAAAGTCTATTTTGTCTCTCTTTCCGTAAAGGCCATGAAATAAGATTCCCGTTTCACAATCTCAATACTATCAGTCGCAGGTGACTGACGGGACCGAAAGGAAAGTCACCGGTGACTGACGTAGTATTCAATGTGCTAATGGTCTAACCATCCATCTTTTTAATTAAAAACATATATTTTGTTTAATTGTAAAACATCAACGAATATAAAAAGAACATTAAAAGATAAATAAATAAAATAATCCATTTCTTATAAAATATACAATATGGATTTCAAAAAGATCACTGTTTTATTTAAAAAGCGCCTAAAAATAATATAATGGACGTTACAAGTTAAAAAAAATATATGTATTTTATTTGAAACTTTTTAACACAAAATGATTTTTAAATGCTCACAGCTTTACTTAAAAGGCGACTAAAATAATAAAACAGATGTTACAAGTTAAAAATATGCATTTTATTTTAAACTTCTTATCGCAACGTGAACTTTAAAAAGTTCACTGTTTTACTTAGAAGGCGACTAAAATAATAATATAGATAATGCAAATTAAAAATATACATTTTACTTAACTTTTTAATTGTAACATCTATTATATTACTTTTGTCGTCTTTTAAGTAAAACAGTGAGGTTTTTTAAATTCATATTGTGTATCTTTTACTGAGTCGAGGTTAAATATGGTATTTATTTTTGCGATTTTATTTCATGCATTCCTGTTTCGTCTGCAATATAACGAGTAATCCATTGCCAACATTTTGAAGAAGTTTTGGTGAAAATGTTTAAAATTAAGAATAAAAAAGAGAGGCGGAAATCGCACGTCAAACATAACAAATGAGGAGCGTTAATATTATAACGAAGTTTATAAAATATTCAGATTTTAGTACAATAGTATACAATACTTCAAATACACTCCAAATATCTGAAATCTTTTGTGAGTCCCTGTAAATACAATCTTCTTTCTATTATGCAGGAAGTAACCTTGAGTAAACATTAGCAACGTATAACAGTTTCATAAAACGTGAAATAGTTTAAGATAATTACCCCCCCCCTCCCCCCAAACAAGGTTTCCTCCGATACCATTATCCAGTAAATTAATAAAAATATTCTTTGGACCAGAAATAGTTCAGAATGTATATTTTAGTATATACTTTATAGATGTATATCAAATTTATTATGTGCGAAAGAGTGCCATTAAAATGCACTTGAATCTATTTTTTGCCGTTGGCCGTTAAGTAACGGGATACTTCTTATTGTCCCTGTAATTGAACTATGCATCCGATTTTCATAAAATTTGAAATGATTCGACAAAATTATGCATATGTATTTTAAATTTCAGATAATTCGGTTTGGTAGTTTTTGCGTTGTTATATGCAGACGGACAAACAGACAGACAGGCAAACAGAACGGACTGAATGAAGACTATATATGCTACGTATTTATATAATTACGAACGCACCTAAAAATGGAAATGTTTTAAAAAATACCTAGAGCGGTCTCATCTAAAAAACAAAGAATTTTCTAATTGTTAAATTTGGTTCAGCAGAAAGCTCAGCGCAGATGACTAAAAAACGCCTAGTGTTTATCTATGGGTTAACCGAAAGCCGGGTTTTGATTGGAACGAAAATGCTTCAAATTCTGATTAACTACTTTTGCTTTCTTACAATGCTCTCTTCTAACTCTTCAGAATTTTTCTATCATTTTCAAAACAGCTTACATATAGTTTTTTTTTCAATATTGGTGATTAAATAAATATTTTTTACAACTTTCCAATTATTAAAATTTCATTATGAAACGAACCAAAAAATGATTATTAAAATCACTATTAGCAAGAAATACCCATTAAAACATTATACCAAACCGGGAATATCTATTAAAGACAATTACGGAAGAAAGAAATAGATGAGACAATTACCGAATACAAAAAATGACTATTAAACACAATTATTAATAAAAAGACTATTGTCCAGTTCAACTGATGGCATAGAGCTCACAGGATATACTTGAATGATATCTGAAAATTCTGCATGAAAAACCCATTTACATAAATTAAGGGGAGGAGCATTACCCCCGTTCCCCTTCTTAATACTTTTCTAAAGAATACGCAAAATTAATCACGGAGGTGCCTCATCAAATGATCCTATACCTAAGATTTGAGACTGATTTTGAGACTAAGACTGATAATTCTGCATGAAAAATCAATTTATATAAATCATGGGGAGGGGTATTAGCCCCCGTTCTTCTTCTTATACTTATCGAATGAACTCTCAAAACTAATCAGGGAAGCGTCTTATCATAATAAACTTACATCCAAAATTTCAAATGAATCGGATATTTTTATCATGAGTTATCGCGTTACGCACGTACCTACATACAAACAGAACGGGCGGGCACATAAGCTCTCAGGCTTTGATAGCCTGTGAGCTAAAAAACAAAAAGAAAATTGAAAAAAACAGTACTGGAGATTAGAAATGACAATTAAAGATACAACAGAAAAATATTTTTAACGACATTATTGAGCAAGAAATGTTTTTTATAATTTTTGTACCATCTTGCATAATCTCAACTTTTAATGCCATTGAATAAATACAGAATTTTTACAAATCGCTAACCATTTAAATTTCACTGTGTGAAACATCAAAAAATTATAAAATACTTATCAAGGAAGAAGCGACTATTCGTTAAATTAAATGCACGGATATCTGACTGCAGCAATAAATTATACAGAAAATTTCCGGAGATAATAAGCTACATCATAAACATACGAGAGTGACAGCCTCGTTAGAGAAAATCTTTAGTTACGAACAATGGCATATTCAATGGAATATTTAAAGTTTATATCAAAAGAGTCTGCTACGTTTGGTGGTAAAAGAGTATGCTATGATAGGTAAAGTCTGGGTCATTAATTAAAGATAAAATATCGCGCTACGAACATTAAAAAGGCCGATGAAACTATTTTAAGTTAAATTAAATTTCGAAAATTACTTTTCTCTTTCTTTTTTAACATACTATTTGTTCCAAATGCATTATTTAACTATGTGTGATTTATTATTATTTTTTAAAACGAAATACATGCATCATTTTAAATTGATTTCGAATGAAAGAAACGCTTTTTAGCGTAAAATCCTTTCTGGAGGTTTTTTAAAAAGCTGTGAGCTTCTTTCTGACCTTCTTTGAGTGCAAAGACCAAAAGTCAGAGCATTTTGAGAACCTTTTTTTTTAAGTTGAAATTTTTTTTAAAACTTATTATATTCTCTACAAACTACGAGCCCAGGTACTATTGACAACTTACAAGACAGGACCACATCATACGGCTGAGAAGACTTTTGTACATTAGGGCTGTGGCATAAGACGGAGTTCATGACGTCAGATCATGTGATCTTCATCGAGAAAACTTTCTTAGGGAGGAGATAAATAAATAAGAGACTTTTTGACCGATTGTGACGGCATTAGATCACGTGACCTGTCGTCATGAACACTGCCCTAAGACAGAAGAAACAAACAAGAGCTTTTTCGACCAATATTGAAAACGGCCGTGGCCCAAGTGCACTGTATTACCGTATCTGATCTTACCATTTAGAATGTAGCAAACCAATGTGACAGTTTTATAAAAATATTAATAAAAATGTCTTCGAAATTATTCTTATTCCTATTTATGGTATATTCTAAGCCAAAACTTCGAATGGGGGCTTCGAATGGGCTAAAAAAAGCAATCATTTCCGACCATTCGGATCTTCTCTCCTAGTTAGCTCCGGAACGACCATTGTGTACCCTTTTGAGAAAAAAAGCATATTTTTGATGAGTGTTTGTTTTGGTTGCAATTGAATTTCTCGTCTGATTATCAAAAATGAAAAATCTGAACCTCAGGTGTATCAATACCTGCTTTAGATTATTCTCCTCCCATTTTAAGACTCCTACCTGCGGTAGATTTAGCTCTAGAAAATTCCTTCAGATTTTAAAAGCTAATTCTTTCACAAAATCCCAAAACATTTACTCATTTGACACAAAGCGTGTCTTATGAAAGTTCGATGTACCTTACTGATAGAATTCTGTTTTCGAGAATCTTCTATAGACGCTGATTGATTGAATCATGTATCTCGACTTCCGTTGGGAATTTTTAGAAAAAATACAGAAAGGCCAAATTTGGCAATATTCTTTCATTTGACACAAAACATGTCTTTTTTTTCACTAGTAACTTTAAAAATCGATTTTTTCCTCCAAATATCCCCAAATTTGACTTACTGTTTCCATCTTTGCGACTTCGCTTACTACCAACTGCTCAACAATGTACTGACTATTTCAACCTTCATTCAAATTGAAATACATTGACGCATATTGACAAGAAAATAGTCCAATAGTCAAATTTTCTCTAATATGTGGCGTAGTCCAACGGTATTCTTGAAAATGGTAGGATACAAAATTTAGTCAAAATTGTTAGAGCATTTTTTAAGATAAAATTTGTCACACATAAGATTTGCTCGTATTATAATATAATCTTTATTATAAGGAATTTTCCTTCTAATGTTCATAATTTCTCGTTTCTTTTATGAATTTTATTAAATTACCAACAACATAACGTTATTTACTTCGTTAATTCTTAAGCATCTAAAAACAAGCAGTTTGTTCAGCAAAATCTGTTCTTGTGTAAGTAAATAAACAAGCATCCTCAAAAATTTATTTATGCACTCAGTGGAATAAATCTATCTCTTACTGAAAACTGAAAAATAATACTTCAGGCCACTCATAATTACATGAAATATTTCACATATCTGCTCTTGCCCCTGCCCGTGTCTAGTTTGCAAAAGACAACATTACGCGAAGAAAAACAGAGGGCGAGAAACTTCCTAATTCCCTTCTATTCACACATTCTCTATCAGAAAAGCAAACATGAGACAATCTCTTATGCAGATGAAAAGGAGAGCAAACAGAGAAACGCTGAAGAGCGGCAGACGATAAAAGAATTATTCTTTATTATTATGTAGTTCTCAAAATGTTTTATCAGTGTAACTAACTGTATCAAGACAAAGAGAAAAAACAGTGCGATTAAGTAATGATCATTAATGAAAAATATACAAAAAAAAAAAGCTGCTGTTATTGATTAGAATAAATTAAAAATATTTATTTACTTTTTAATCTTTTCATCCAGGGTATTATTTTTGTACTAAATAATTAGGTCTTAAAAACGCCATTTTGAAAGTGAAGCAATCGTTGATTAAATACCCTCCATTCATAAAATAATAATAATAATAATAATAAGAAGAAAGCAAATTCCAGATTTTTCAAGAATCATTTATAATAAAATTCCAGTAAAACATAATTGAGAATAAATTTTAACTGGAGTTTACATTTTTTTTTTTTTTTTTTTTTTTTTTTAGTTTTTAGGTTGAAAAGTAGACAGAAAAAAGTGTTATGACAAAAATCTTGTCAAAAAAAAAGTGTTAGTAAAATGTTTATGTAAAGTAATGTGCGCTAAACCTGAAAATCCAACGATACGACCGTATTCCCTATTGTCCGAATATTTCATACTATCTAATATTTCTAAATATTTTTCAAATAATACTTTGGTCGAGTTATTTGAAAAGGAAATTAAAATACGAACAGAAACAAGAAACTGCTTTAAAAGTTTTCTAATTTAGGAGCTGTACATATTATGTAATAGTCTACATAGCCAGGGTCTTTAAAACCAATGTCTAAAATCTACCTTCGCACTTTTAAAATAAACTTACCGTTAGCAAAATTTGGGAACTTGTAGCTTAAATTCCTGCGGGCGAGCCGTTGTAAAAAGTACAACATTCACTTCCTTTTTTCTTTAGAACAAAATTCACGCCTGCTTTAATATGTTATAACAAAATAAATCTAAGTGTATTGTGGAATGCTTTCATAAATTGTGAGCAGAGAAAACTTATATAATATTTGTATGTTAAATTATTTGTAAAATTAAAACAAAACAGCAATAAATGAATTTTTTACTCCTGTTGTACAATTTACAACGCGCGCCTGCTCATGTGATGAAAAATGGTGCGCCCGGCGAGAGGTTAAAAAAAAATCAATGTGCTTATGAGCGAATAAAAGAAGGATTAAAGCAGTGTCAAAATAAGACATTTAAGGGTGAATATAACAAAATATCAGATTTTTTTTATTATCTGAGATATTTAAAGAATCCATTGAAAATAATTCAAAATTTCAAGAGGTAAATTTATTTTCTATCGGAGAATAAATTATTTTCCATGTAAAATCGCTAAATTTATGAACTTAAATAATGAGTTAATTTGTATGTAATTATAGGTCATTTCTTGTTATATGTATGCCGTGATAATGACAATTTTATTCTAAAACATTTTTTACATTCTTGCCTTTTTTTTTTTTTTTTTTTAGATTTAATATTTAAATTTTGTTTGGCGGAACATGTGTTCAATATACTAGCTCAAATTCTATGTAACATTCAGTTGTATTTGTTAATATATGGAAGCCAAGAAAATGACATTATAAAAGTCTACTCAATCTTTACAAAGAGTTTAAATACATTATTTTCAAAGAAATATCTAAAAGATCTTGCTGGTAGTTATGATTTTACTACTTCTGACATGAAATATCTCAAAAATGAAACGAATTACTCTGCAGTGCTCTGTTTAAATATGATAAAAAAAAACTAAAATGTGCAGTAAAATGAAATTTATTTCATTGACAATCATATTTAATTATAAAAAATTATTTGTAAAACATATAATTTGTTTTTTTTTCTCATAGATGTGTTTTATATGGTATAAATAGTAATTAGAAAAAAAACTAGAAAAAAATATTTCTACTGTATAGCAGAAGGCCTTTACTTTGCACACATCACAGTGTGACATGCCAGGAAAATAACAATATGAAATTCAAAGGTTTTTAAGGCCCCACACTAGGCACGGAAAAGACCCGGATGATAATGTAAAGTCTATGGGAGCGTTCTTTTCAAATATCTCGCTCAAATTTTAATATTGTTACATGATTTTTTTTGCAGAAGATAGCTGAGGACGATCCACAACCGGCCTAGTTTTTACTTTTTCAGTTTTGCTTATATATTTTTAAAATTACGATAGTTTCAATTTCAGAACCGGTTTAAACCGATTTCGAAAGTTTAAAAAAATTATTTTTTAATTTGAAACCAAAATCGAAAAAGTAAAAACTAGGCCGGTTGTGGATCGGCCTCAGCTATCTTGTGCAAAAAATTCATGTAAAAATATTAAAATTTGAGCGAGATATTTGAAAAGAACGCTCCCATAGACTTTACATTATCATCCGGGTCTTTTTCTGTGCCTCGTGCTGCCCCTTAACTTCCTCAGTCCTGATGTCACCTGTAGGAGACACTAAATAACACCATTTAAATTAATTTAGATATTACTAGAATTGTTAAATTACCTTTAGTCTTTTTTATTAAATGCTAACATATTATAAGAAACGATATTGAGATTGATACATCTTTGGAGATGTTTTATACTAATTTTAAACCGGATTATGTGGTCCCTAATAATATTTCGTCACCCGAGAACAACAAGATTCTATCTGTGTTTTTGAAAAAATTGACTTATCGATATAGATAGGTTCTGTTTGCATCTATGAAGGCATTTTTGCATCAAAATGGTGTTATATATAATTTACATATGACCTTACAATCATAATATGACATCATTTTAATCCAGAAATGCCTTCATAGATACAAATAGAACCTTTCTATATCGATAAGTCAATTTTTCAAAACACAAATAAAACCTTGTTATTCTCAGGTGACGATTTGTTTGAAGATTGAGGAGGTTAATTACTTTATTTATATGTTAATAGATATGTAATGTCCCTTGACAATACTTCTAAAAATATTTTTTATTAGAATGTATCAAAACAAATAGCATAATTTAACATCTAACAGGAATTTTATTGTGTGGACAGCAATTTACGTATTTTTTTTCCCTCTCTCTCTCCCTTAAGGGTGTATTAAAAAAAACGCTTTTCCACCTTCAACAGCTCAAAATTTTCCAATACAATTTCAGACACATTTATAAAAATACAAACATGAAACTTGCTGAGGGTATTCTTGAAGGGACGTATGAGGAGCCGTATGAGGTCATTTTATGCTCAATTCATTAGAATTTGATTTATAAACAATTACATTATCAGTATGACCCTTTTTTTCGTTCCCAAATCTCTTACTTCGGAAAAATCGGTTCGAAATGCCGTTTTTGATTGCTTTTTTTGCAATATTTTCTGCATTTATCAAAGAATCGACAATCACGGCACCTTGTGTACTTTCCAAATAAGAGATTTTGAAAGTTTGGTGTATTTGAGAGGAAAAATGAATTCAAAAATAAATCAGAAAATAAGCAGTTTGAATCGAAATACACCCTTAAATCCAAATTATTTTGACCTTGGTGAATCAAGTAGAGCGCTGTCTGCCTTAAATAACAGGATGGCGTTTTGGAGCGGCGTTAACACCTAGCCTATTTGACGCAGTATCTCGACTCCTCTAATGGAATTTCGATTTCGTAAGTCTTTGATATAAGGAGGTTTTGCGCTAGCGTAAAAGAGACAGATTCTTACTTACTGTGTTGATACATTGAGCATATTTAATGATTTTCTTGTTAAAATAAATCTGTATCTTGCTTGTATAGCGTAGTTTCGTTCTATTCCGTTATACCAGTCATACTAAACCTAGGCCGCATGTGCCCGACGTCCTTTTACTCCCGGCCGAATCACTGGTCATTAATTACTATTTGTAATTTCTATTAGTATAATGTAAAATTCTTTAAAGGATACAAATTATGTCATTTTATATAAAATAAAGGCGTGTGTCTTGGGTTTTAAAACTGAAATATATTTTGTACTATCTGTGTTGATACACATACATTTTTATTTTTCATCGGAAGGAAAACTAAATACTAAAAAAACAGAATTCCTATTTTCTAGATTTTTTTTTTTTTTTTTAAGACTAAACATTTGAGTTGAAATTTATAATCGAAATTGATGTTTTAAATCCTATAGATATTTTAAATCAATACGGATATGTGCTTACAATAATAGATCAAATAAATATTATGCAATAAATATTAAAATAAAACGCTTAAAACAGTTTTTATATAAAATTCAATTTAAACTAAAGGTATGAAAGTGTTAAAGTCTCTTTTCAATGCAGTGATTTTTTTTAATAAAGATATATCCACATGAGTTCTACGAAATCATATTCTAAATAACGGTCTCGGGCTGAATCCATTCAACCTCTACACCGTAAAAAAAAAAAAAAAAAATTGTAAGATTACTAAAATTTTTCTAATAAACGAGGATTCCAAAAGCTTTTTTTATAATGGCAACAAAAAGAAATCATGTAACAAATATAAATTTGCACTGTTTACCAAAAAATCTGTAAGGTTCCTTAAGATTTTTTTAGGAAAATGGAATGACTAGAACTTTTAATGTAGCGGCGACCCATTTTGTCGATATTTAATTATAATTATTTTTTCAGTTAATTATCAGCAATGAAATTACTCTTAAAATTATTGAATATTTTAATAAGATATTTTCACTTTGCTAGCTAAGCGTAGAACCAACATCAGAGTGGCGAGAGGTCAGGGAAAACCGGGAAAAACACAGTCAAGAAAAGAGAAAAATACCAGTATTTTCTTATAGAAAATATTTCAAATAATATCAAGAGATTATATGAAATGAATTTATCCTTAACAAAATACTGGTATTTATCATCTATATTGACTGTGTTTTTATCTAAGGACTCGCCACCCTGAACATAATGAAAAATGTCCAAGCTAGCAATGTGATAATCTCTTATTAAAAATTCAATAATTTCTAGCGTAATTTCTCTGATGATAATTAATTGAAAAATTAATTATGATTAAATATGTATTCACCGATGCTGAGTTTATTGGAGTCTCATGTTACGCCGAACGTTTGTGTGTTCATGTAGACGTTTCCGTTTTGTGCTGCAGATACAGCCTTACCAACAAATGTGAGTGAGAAATGCCAAGCTGGCCATCGTCCTTGTAGTTTAAATCGTATAGTACTTGGAGCGCTAAATCAAGGGTTCTGGGTTCGATTCCCGGCTTGTACTTTTTTCACTCTGTTGGCTCCACGCTTAGCTAGCAATGGGGTAATCTCTTATTAAAATATCCAATTTATAGATAAAACTTCAGTAAGATTACAGTGATTTTTGTAGATTATTTTGTAAATTTGCAGATTTCTGTAGCTTTGTTTACAAGTTTTGTAAATTCACATCCTTTTTTTGTACAATGTGCAGATAAAATTTTACAAAGCATAGAGATTTATTTAACTTTACACTGCAAACGCATGAAATACTTTAGCATTCCTAACTGAACATAAAAAATCAGCACTTCAAACTAAAATCGTTGTCCAGTGTTCAAAAAGTGTTGTTACAAATTTTAAGAGGAGAAAATGTGATTTCAAAACACATTTTTAAACATTTATTTCTAAAATTGTGTAATTTTAAAGACACCAGGTAGAAAATATTTTGAAAGTGTTTTACATGTGTTCTTTTATAGTATTCTAAGTTGTGTGGTGTTTACAATGTGTTATTAATTTGGGGACAAAGTTTTGTTAGCACAACACTATTTTAAGAAACTACAGTAGAGTCTCTCTATAACGAAACTCCATACATCGAATTTCTCTATATAACGAATTTTTAGTAGGAACGGTCCCCTTTTCGCACGATTACATTAAAAAGAATCTCTATATAGCGAAATATCTATCTCCATATAAAGAATTTTTTCATAAATTGGTCTTAAGTTATTCAGTTTTAAAAAGCTTGGAAATCATATAGAATCGATTTTTTATAACTTATTTTTGATTTATCGTCAGTGCTGAGTTTTTTTTAAAATTACTTCTCTCCTTGTTCTTTAAATCCAACGAATTCATCCCACCTCCCACACACCTTTCCACATCTTTCTCAAAACAGTGTCAATTGGATTGATACACATGTAAGAGAGGAATCAATGAGAGGCACATAACAGAGGCCTTCAAATAGTGGGAAATGTTAACTACAATTTTTCATACTTTGCTAAAATTTGAGCATTTTTTTGAGAGCGTAACAACTTTAAAATCAAAACAACAAAAAATTACAGATTTCTTCGTCTGAAATTAATGCAAGTCTTCCTAATTTGATTTTCATTAAGCTTTCAAATAAATATCTGTTCTTTTTATTGAAACAGCTTAAGTAATTAACAAATAAAATGTTAGGTTAATATATACTTTTAAACATTTCAAATTCTTAATTCAAAAGATCAAAAATAATATTTGTTCAAATTTCATACATTAAATACGATTTTTAACATCATTCTCTATACATCGAATTTCTCTATATAACGAATTTTTTACTGGAACAGGGGATTTCGTTATATAGAGACTCGACTGTATTTTCATCAACACTATTTACAACACTATTTCAACGCAATTAACAACACTATTCTAAGAACACATTTGCAGATGGCAACATTTTGCAACATATTAAGCGCACATGTGTAGATAGCAACGCTTTTGGAACATATAAGGAACAAAATCACAACATAAAAGCTCTCCACAACACATTGATGTGTTGTGAATTTAAGGAGAAAAAGTGTTCCGAATTGTGTTTATTTTTTGTGTTTGAGAATTTGCTGTGTACATATCTGTAGAATTACAGATTTCTTTTTAGGTGCGTTCGTAATTATGTAAATACGTAGCACCTATAGTTGTCGTTCAGTCCGTCCGTCTGTCTGCCCGTCCGCATATAACAACGCAAAAACTACCCAACCGAATCTTTTGAAATTTAAAATATATAATTATTACATAATTTTGTCGAGCCATTTCAAATTTTCTGAGAATCGGATATATAGATCCATTACAGGGACGATCAAAAGTATCCCGTTACATTACGGTCAATGGGGGGAAATGTTTCAAGTGCAATTTAATCGTTTGAAATTTAAATTACATACTTATTACATAATTTTGTCAAGTTATTTCAAATTTTTTGAAAATAGGATGCATATATCAAATACAGGGACAATCAAAAGTACTCCGTTACATTACAGTCAATGGAAAAAAAAGGTTTCAAATGCATTTTAATAATATTACACTCATTCGAACATAATAATATTGATATGCATCATAAAGTACATATTATAATATAGATTTTGCATAATCTGTTGTGCAAAGAATATTTGTTATTGATTTACAAGGCCACACAAAAGCATTTCATTACATAATGAGTATATGGTGAGTACATTGTTTGGTGCGCATTTTAATTGTAATTAACTATTTACAATTTTATGAGATTGATACATGAGAGTGATATTTTTAAAACTTCATTATCATACGAACGCACCTCATTTGCTACGTTTTGCAATTTCCAACTTGTTTATAATGAAACTACACATCACGTTCATGACTCTAGACTAACTCTCTTCATGTTACATCTAGTACAGTACTGCCTCTCCCAAATACGAGGATGGCGTGCTGAGGTATCATTAACTTCTTGACCATTTTAACCATTTTATGGAACGTCTAGCCTCATCTAATGAAATTCCGATATTTTGTGTATGTAATTTAAGGAGGTTTGAATCTCAGAAATATAGATTCCGGCTTATTGTATTTGGTGTAAACAAAGTAATTCGACCCATTCATATTTTATTAATAACATCTCCATTGGAAATAGGTCATATTGATAATTTTTACTTTTTTGCTATCTTTACAAGAAGAAAGTATTGGATTCGTGAAAATTTTCAAAATCAGGTTTTCGATGGATTTACACGTTATAGGGGTCAGAGAATCCGAAAAGTATATATTTTACAAAATGTCTGTCTGTCAGTCTGTCTTTATGTGACAAAAATTTTGTGGGCGCTCTATCTCAAAAACTAATGCACGGAATTTCACAAAACTTTAGATTCTGTGAGACTTTGACATAAACTATATCAGATTAATTTTTGGTGTATACCGCTTTACAGGCGATACTGCTATACTGCACTATTTACAATTCCACAATAGCCATATCTCAAGATCTAATGCATGGATTTTCATAAAACTTTCTATTTAGTTAGTACATATTATAATATGGTGCTGATTACATTTTGGTTCAAATCACTCACAGATGGTGCTACCATAGTGCATTATTCCTGATTATCTTAATAGTTTTATCTCAAGAACTGATGCACGAAATTTTCTAAAACTTCAGATTAAGTTTCTTTCTGATATACATTAGTGTCGTTTCGTTTTTAGTATGAATCGTCCTTCAAGATGGTGCTGCTATGCTGCATTTTTCAGAATCTCGCAATTAATGTATTTCAAGATCTAATGCATGGATTTTCAGCAAACTTCCGATTCAGTTAGTACTGATAAAAAAAAAAGATCCTGATTAGTTTTTGGTGTACAATACTCAATATGTTGTGCTGTGATTTCTTTTAAGATTTTGCAATAACTCTATCTCAAAAACTAAAGCACAAATTTTCATCAAACTTCAAATTTAGTTACAAGTTGACATAAGTTGTTCCTGACTAGATTTTGATTTAAACCACCTAACTTGTGGCGCTACTATGCTGCATTTTTTAGGAAGTATTAACATGCATAAGATAGAAGAAAGCTTTTGGATTGCCACATCTGATTAGTTTATTTTTCTTATGCAGTTTTTATGCATTTTGTGGCTGAATATCACAAAACGTCAGATTTTGTTTATCTGAGATATTGAAAGTATCCATTGAAAACAATTTAAAATTTCAAGAGGTGAATTTATTTTCTATAACAGAATAGAAGATTTTCCTTGTAAAATTGTTAAATTTTTGAAAACTTAAATAATAAGCTAAATTTATATGTAAGCTGTTTATATTTCGAGGCATATGTATTCCACACTGTGAAAAAAATTCAATAGGTTACTAAAAATTTTTTTGTAAATTTGTATTCCACAGAATTTTTTAGTAACCATTACAAGCATTTTTTTTTCAAGTGAAATAAACATTTCTTTTGTAAACTGAACAAAAGAATTTTTTGTATAACTAACTTAAAACTTTTTAGTCTGAGCCACCAAGCAAATTTTAGTAATAGCTCCAAAATTAATTTTAGTTAATTAAAAAATATATTTAGACTTCTGAAGCGGAAGATTTTCGGCAAAACCACAATGGATGGCAGCACCAAACATTGCTACCTGCTCTATTTTGACATGTATCTAAAAGGGAGAGAAAGTCCAGAGATCATTACCAATGGTAACTGCTACGACAGGATTTTCATAATCCCTTTATTTAACGAGTACTTACATTGCATACATTCGGTGCATATTTGGTGGCTTCCAGCATCTAACGCGGGTACTTTCAGCCTGGAGTTCGGTGCTATGACCACTAGGCTATCAGGGCCACACCAAGTGAGTTTTAGTAATAGCTATTAAAAATGTAAAACTATTAACTCAATTCGTTGATAGCTTTTTTCTAGTAATTCTTACATATTCCTTGTAACCGAGTAAGATTACTAAAAATTTTTTAGTAATTACAAGGGTCACTAAAATTTTTTTAGTAGATCGACCTTTTTTTTTTACAGTGCAGGATAATGGCAATTTCACTCTAAAACATTTTCTTTTTACATTCTTGTTCTTTTTATTTTTATGTATAACATTTTAATTTTATTGAAAGAAACTTTATTTTTCAATACAATAGCCCAAATTTTAGTAATGTTCAGTTTTGTTTGTTAATTTATAAAAGCCAGGAAAATGACATAATAAAAGTCTACTCAATTTTTACTAAGACTTTAATCACATTATTTTCAAATATATATCTAAAAACTCTTGCTAATAGCTATGATTTTACTGCTTCTGACTTAAACTATGTTAAAAATAAGAAAAGTTTCTCAGCAGCGTCCTATTTATACATGATACAGAACTAAAATGCAAGTCAGGAAAATGATATTAATTTTCAATGACAATTATATTTTAATTGTGAAAAATTACTTGTAAAATACAGAATTTGATATCTTTCTCATACACTTGTTTTATGTAGCATAAATATTAAAAAAAAATTAAAATACTAGAAAAAGATATTTATACGGTATAGCAGAAAGTCCTTTACTTTGCGCGCATCACAGTGTGACATGCCAGAAAATTGATAATCTGAAATTATAAGTCTTTTAATTGCTTTATTTATGTTATTAGAAATGCAATGTCTCTTGAAAATACTTCTAAATATTAAATTATTTTTAATTGCTATAAGTGATTTATTAAAATAACATAATATGGCAAATAATAACTTTCAGTTTTACATGTTTCGTTGCTTTGACGGCAACTTTTTCAAAAACAATAAATGACAAAAGAAATTTTTCGCTAAAATAGCTTCAAATTAAAAATAAACAGAAAAACATAAATCACGTGAACTTGGGCATAGTGAAGTAAACTGAAAAAAAAAATGAATAAAAATAAAAATAATTGTGAACGTGAAATATTACAAATTATTGTCTTAAAAACCTTTGAAGCATTTCCTTCCAAATTTTATGGAGCTCAATGGAGGCAAATTCATTCCAAGTATTGTCTTTACCTATGAAGATTTCTATTGATTCTCTGATGATTGATTGAAAATATGATGAAGAAGGGTATATTATTCTGCTATTTTTAAAATACATTACAGACATATTATATGAATATTTCTAAAGATATTCTTTTAGAATGTATCAAAAGCAGTTGCATTATATGACATTTAATAGAAATTTTATTGTGCGGACTGCAATTTTCGTATTTTTTTCTTTTATATTCACCCTTACATTTATCCCAAGGTGAAGAAGAATTTTATTGCTTTTTAGGTGTGTTCGCAATTATATAAATACGTATCAGCTATAGTCGTCGTTCTTTCCGTCCGTCCATCTGTCGTCTCTCTGCATATAACAGAGCAAAAACTACTCAACCGAACCGTTTGAAATTTAAAATATATAATTGTTTCATGAATTGTCTAGTCATTTCAAATTTTATGAAAATTGCATGTATATTTTATTTACAGAAACAATCAAAAGTATTCCGTTACATTACGGCCAAAGTAAAAAAAAAAAAAAAATAGTTCAAGTGCATTTTAATTATTTTACACGCTTTCGAACATAATAAATTGATATGCATCTATGAAGTGCATACTAAAATATGCATTCTTGTACAATCTGGGCAGCAAAGAACATTTGTTATTAATTTACTGGACCACACAAAAGTATTCCGTTACCTAATGGTATAAGATGAAACATTATTTGGGAGCATTTAAATAATATTAAACTATTTCAAATTTTATAAAATTGATGTACGTTGCTGAGGTTTACTACAAGTTATTTTCTGTACAATTGAAAACAGATGTATTTACAGGGATCCACATAAGATTTCGGCTATTATGCTGTATCCAATCTACTGCATACTATTCCATCAAGGTCTAATTATTTTTAAAACTTCGTTATAATGCAAACGTGCCGCATTTGCTATGCTTTACGTGCAATTTCCGACTTGTTAGACTTGATGTACTTCTAAACGTGGAAGAAGGTTCTAAATCAGGAAATGTATTGTATTTAATAATTTTGTCGATAAATATTATTTTTTTTAAAATCTTGGGCAAATTTGAATTTTTGAACAGTGTTGCATATTTTCAGAAAATGAAAAAAAAGGAAAGAAAAGAAAGAAAGGCATTTTTATAAAATTTTAAAATCATGGAATCGATTTGGTTAGAACGCCGGATTTAAAAAGTGGGAACATTTGTTCTGAGATATTTATGTTTGTCGAGAACGACACCATATAATGAAAATTATAACGATTTTAGTATGTGTTACATTAAGAGTTAAATATAGTTACGTACCTTAATTACACTATCTCGTTTCATTTTAAAACTTTTTGGAATTCTATCCTTTTTCCACTCGACAATTTAATTGACACGTCAGTATTTTTATTAACTATAACATTAAAAATTAAGTACAAGCTAATTTATAATACTATGCAAGACACGAAAACAATTTTATTTCTCGTGAAGATAAAAAAATATAAATCAGTCACTCCTAACATAATTTTCGAGATATTAATTATAATTTTAATAAATTAAAAAGAAATCAATTTACTCTTGCAAAACGCTTTAAAACATTAATCGAATTCTCAAATATGAATTGAAAAAATTTAATTGAAGTTATAAAGTATGCTATTTTCAATTAAAATACGGTATTAAATTGATTATGATGAACATCATGTCTTATCATAAAAAAAATCTTTTTATTAATATCTTAGCAATTTAATAAAGGTTTAACTTGATATATTAATAAAAAAATAGTAAATTTAAGGCAGGAATAAAGAAGAATATTTAATTAAATTTAGATGACTTTTGTTGCGATACTTAATTATAATGCTTTCATTCTTAATTCGATTTTTTTTTATTATTATAATTCTTTTAGAATTTAATGCAGTATCTTTTGTGTTTACTTTTATGTACATTATTAATTTTATAAAAGTTATTTAAATTGATAATTAACATATGCTCACGAAAGACAAATAGATGAAGTAAAAAATATCACTTATGGTGTTCTTCGATAATTTGATTTTGCCATTAAATTAAAAAAATTAACTTGTGTTAATGTTATTTCGTGTGGATATTTGCAGAAGAAAGATTACTAAAGACTGTATTCTTAATGGTGTATTCGGAAAAGTTTTTTTTCACCTTCAATAGTTCGTAATTTTCTGATACTTTTTCAGACTTTTTTTTTAAGTAAATACATGAAACTTGCGAAGTGATTTTTGAAGAGACGTGAAATTTCATTTCTCGCTCAGTTCATTAAAATTTGACTTTATAAAGAATTACTTTTTTCAGTATGACCTTTTTTTTTTTTTTTTTTTTTTTTTTTCTCGTTTTCAAATATTCCGCTTGTGAAAAATCGGTTCAAAGTGCCATCTTTTACTGAATTTTTTTTGTAATATTTTCTGTCTTTATCAAAAAACCAATAAGCACGGCACATTATATAGTTTCTAAATAGTTTGCCATTTGATATCTAAACTATTTACAGCATTTTTTTCTTTTTGTATGTAACTCTGCCCGTTAAACATAAAGCTACTATAATATTTTAAAATCGTTTTTCTTGAAACCTAGTTTTTCAAACTAGGCACCCCCTTATTTAGCAATTTATAGGAACCGATTTCCTTCTAGTCCGGACGCCGTAAGTCTCGTGTAGGGAAGTAGCTAGAAGTGAATAATAGGGGGGGGGGGGGGCTCAAGAAAATGTACGAAGGGGGGGGGGCGGCTCATACTTCTGTCTCTTGCTCACTCTCTGACGCAGAAAGATAAATTAGTATATATTCACACTGTAGGCACTGTGTTTCTTATTAAACTGTTGTAATAACTTCATTTTATGCTAAGAAAAGAAGAGGATGATGAAAAATTCGAGAGTATAACTGATGCAAAATTAATCATAATGTTAGCTTCCTATGTGCAGATAGGATGAGTGAGTGTTGAAACACTTATTTTAATTGCAATTTAGTATTTCTGCAAAACTGTGAAAAGTCCTCAAAACTAAATTAGATTTTTGAACGGAATTTCATTTGAGTTTTCGAAACAGAAATTCATTGAGTGACCTAGGAATCCTTTTAATTGAGGCTCAAAATGTTTTAGGAGGGGGAGGGGGGAGGTTGATCCGCCCGTAGCTACGGCCCTGGTCCCATCGTTGCGAAATTGAAAGAAAAAAATATGAACAAAATGAGTATCTCGCAATTTCAGTTTGTGTCAATTCTACATTACAAAGTAGGAAAATATTGTAGCGTGAAATATGAAAGATTTTCGTCCAAATACGTGCATGCGCTATCAATAACTGCACGCAACATTATTTCTCTTTTACAAACATTGAAATGGGTTAATTCTAGAAAAATGTTTCAGAAAGTTCATCTTGTTAGAGCACTCTTCTTTGCTTGTAACAAAGAAAGGTTATCAGAAATTTCTTTTTAAGTACGTTCGTAATTATATAAATATGTAACACCTATAGTCATCGTTCAGTGCGTCCGTCTGTCCGCATATAACAAAGCAATAACTACCCAATCGAATCGTTTGATATTTAAAATATATAATTGTTGCAAAATTCTGTCGAGTCATTTAATAAAATATTTATGAAAATCGGATGTATAGTTTGATTGCAGGGACAATCAAAAGTATTCCGTTACATGACGATTAATGGGAAAAAAATGTTTCAAGTTCATTTTAATTATATTACAGCCTTTCAAACAGGATAAAATTGCTGTGCATTTATTGAAGTATACTAAAATATACATTCTGTGCAACATGTGGTGTAAAAAATGTTTATTATTCATTTACAGAGCTACACAAAAGAATTACATGATTATATACGGGAAAGCACTCTTTTCGGCAAATTTCAATCATATTAAACTATTTCATATATAATGAAATTGATATACGTTGCAGAGATTTATTGCAAGTTACTTCTTGTATACTTGGAAAGTACTAACAGTATTTACATGAACTCACAAAATGTTTCCGATACTATACTGTACCAAAAATACTGCGTGTTACAGTTTTTGCTTGAAATGCATCTTTGGTTACGATATGCGTTTTTAATTTTAAATACAATTTTGCATATTACCTTGTGTGTATAAATTCTGTTGATCATATGCAGGGTATCACAACAGAATTTGTAAGAGTTACAGAGTATGAATGAAAATAGCTTAAAAAATGTTTTCTGAATGAGTTATACATTTTTACGGTATCCCATGATAGGTATTGATTCTATGTTTGCCATATTGATAACTTCCCATTTAAGACGAAGTCCTATTGTTTCCGTTTCACTGAATTGAAAACACAGTCGAGCCTCTATATAACGAAATCCATCGTTCCAGTAAAAAATTCGTTACATAGAGAAATTCGATGTATAGAGTATGATGTTAAAAATAGTATTTAATGTGTAAATTTTGAACAAATATTATTTTTGATCTTTTTAATTAAGAATTTGAAATGTTTAAAAGTATATATTAACCTAACATTTTATTTCTTACTTATTTAAGCAGTTTCAAAAAAGAGAAAAGACATTTATTTGAAAGCTTAATGAAAATCAAATGAGGAAGACTTACATAAATTTCAGAGGAAGAAATCTGTAATTTTTTGTTGTTTTGATTTTAAAATTACAATTGTTACGCTCTCAAAAAAAATTCTCAAATTTTAGCAAGGAATGAAAAATTGTAGTTGATATTTTCCTCCATTTGAAGGTCTCTCTTATGTGCTCTCATTGATTCCTCTCTTATATGTGTAACAATTCAATTGACTGTGTTTTGAGAAGGATGTTGAAAGGTGTGTGGGATGAACTTGTTAGATTTAAAGAATAAGGAGAGAAGTAATATTTATAAAAAAAAAAAAAAAACCTGTCCACTGAACGATAAATTAAAAATAAGTGATGGAAAATTGATTCCATATGATTTCGAAGCTTTTTTAAAACTGAATAAATTAAGATCAATTTATGAAAAAATTCGTTATATGGAGATAGATATTTCGCTATATAGAGTCTGTTTTTAATGTAATCATGCGAAAAGGGGACCGTTCTTACTAAAAATTCGTTATATGGAGAAATTCGATGTATGGAGTTTCGTTATATAGAGGTTCGACTGTATATAATCGTATCACATTTTGTATTCATACATTTTTTTGCATAAGTTTTAACAGCTAATGCATCAAGCTCTGAATATTTATAAAATTAATTATAGTACGAACGCACTCCATTTGCCTCATTTGACGTGCCATTTCCAACTTGTTTCTTCTGGGTAATAGTTAATAAGATAAAGAAACCATTCGTTTTGAAAATCAGTGAATTCGATTTTGTGAAAAATAATTAGTGAAATCTAAATTTTATTTTAAAATAACGTAAAATTTGTGTTTTTTTTTAATCAATTCAGAATAAATGTATTTTAACTCATTAACTACCAAAACTATACAATAGGGGTTTTCAAATTTTAGTTGGAAATTGTTTGCCTCCAGAAATTTAGAAAGGTAATTTTCGTTTTATTAAATCAAAAAATTTCTGTCAATTAATATAGCATTTTTTCAAATTCTAAACTAGCAATATTAATTAATTTACGGGTAAGTAATTATTTTGACCGTTGCGCCAAAGGAATGTCATTTCTTAATGTATTTATATCTATATATATTTATTATTGGTCATTTATTAAATCAACACTAGAGATAGACCAAAATTGAGTTTCGTTATTGTTGGCCCGTAATCTGAGTTTCGGCGAAAATACTATCGAAAATTAGGCCTGACCGAAACTATCCATATTTCAAAAATCTCGTTTCTTTCATCAAAAATGTTCAATATTGCCCACCGATTAGATCTGTATTCACTCTTCATTGTCTATAATCATAATCATGACTGACAAAAGGCATGAGGACAAATTATAAAGCACACAATGCCTATATGACTAAACTTTGAAGACATGTTCATTAGAAGCTGCAGAATTAACAGTAACAGAGAAAGTTCAGTTTGAAACCCCAAAAGTACTTTGAGTACTTTTTGAGAAAGATCATTTACAAAATTTTTTATAAAACATATATCGAGGTACAATACTGACCAAAATACTAGGATTTTTTTTTTTTTTTTTTTTTTTTTTTACATGCACTCTCCCTTACTTTTCTTCGTTCTATGATAATAATACACTGCCTTTCGCACTAAACCACCCCTGAATACAGGGTTTGAGTCAGGGCTGGCAAGTTTCTGCCGGGGCGGTTAAAACCAGCGGTAAAAACCGGTTAAAACCGGCATGGCAAAAACTAGTTTCTGCCAGTAAGTGGCAAAAACTGGCAGAAACTAAGAAATAATACTAATAAGAACTAAACTGGAATGATTCATAATTCAAATGTGTATTTAATATATAAAATATTTAGTTAAAAAATTAAAACAAAGATTATGAATGTTATTCAAAGTAGCAAAAAGTTTCAAAATGATCATATATACTTTGTTTCCATAATATTTTTCTGTCACTTATTGCTATCTTCTATCACTTTTAACTATTGATATTATTGTTTACGGCTGAATTTCTATTTTAAAAGTTTTAAAAAAAGAAATTTTCTATGACATTTTAATATCACTATTCAGAATATTTTTTAATAAATATATACTACAAACTACTACTACTACTACTACATATATAAGTGAATAACTGTATCACAAAGCTAACAATAACAGAAAAAAATTTAATGAAATATCTTGTACAATTATTTTATAATATTGAAAGAACAAATTTATTTTTGTGAAAATAATATACTCAGGTCATTCATTGTATAGGATTAATTTTGCTAACCTTTCTTACCCTAGACTAATTTTTAATTTATTCTGAATGAAAGAAAAGTTCAAAAATATTCAATAATATTATTATTAAAGATGTAAAATTTGAAGAAAAAAAATCTCATTTTCGAAGGTGTTTGTTTTTAAAGGCGACTACCAACAGAAGGTAAAATATTTTCTAGGACTTCCTTAGGGAAATATGTTTTTTGAAAAGGAATCGATTTTGCTACAAGGGGTTATTATATACAGCACAAAATTTATATAAAATTTATATCAAAAAGCAATTTTCTTGCCCTTTCTTTATTCTTATATGTCGATTTTGATCCCACATACTTAGGATAAAATAAATAAACTAGCATTAAAAAAAATAATAAATAAAAAAAAAAATAAAATAAAAAATTAGCACTGCATTAAATTAGATTTGAATCTTGCATTTGTGAGTTTCTATGATATTTCCATCATTAAATAAAGTTAAGCAAATTTTAGGAGCAGCTGCAATAGTACAGTCATGTTTTTATTTTTTATTTAAATCAACAGCAATAGATTTTAATACTTGTAACAAGTATTTAACTTCTTTATAAACCATGATATTTATGTACAATTTTAAAGACTGTTATGCCCTTAATATCATCTTCATAATTTTCAATTAGCTGCAAATAATGTGGCTGATTCTTCATAAAAGATTCAAAAATATCAAATTCTAATACAAATTTAAGTATTTTTTAATTAAAACTACTCACAATATTTTATTTGTTTTTTATCCTGAATAATAAAATGTATGTAAGCAATTTAATACTATTAAAAATGTCTCGGATTATGTCACGAAATGAGTTTATGCCAGTTGTTGCCAGTTTCTGCCGGTTAAAACCGGTTATAACCACTTTTTGCCACTGGCACGGCAGAAACCATTTTCTGCCGGCAAAAACCCAGCCCTGGTTTGAGTACTGACACAAAAATCTTACAGAGTTGTTATAACTATATTCCATTCAAATGAAATCAAAGTTTTCAACTAATCATTGCTTTTGAAAATGAGCCATCCCAAATATACAAAACGATTAAAACAAAAATAATGCCATGCGATATGTAATAATAATAATAGATAATAAAATACAATTTCCAAGCAAATCGCAAAAAAGAAAAAAAAAAAATAATAACTTATACTTAATTCTTTACATTTACTTTGATAATTTTTTTTTGTCAGCTCTGTGTTACAAGGAAAAGGGGAGGGAGTATTGTTGCGTGAAATATGCAAGATTTCTTCCATTCCATAAGCACATGCGTGACCCATCCACAACTACACGCAACTTTCTTTTTCTCCTGTCGCAGACACTGGGATGGGCAAAACTCTAGAAAAATGTTTCGGAAAATTTATCTCGTTAAAACTCTTTTCTTCAAAGGAAGGGAGGGGATTTCTTTTTCTTCGGCTTCGCAATTTTTCTGTTTTGTCATGTTTCTGAGAAAAATTGATTTAATAAGATGTTATTAAGATAAAGAGTATCGAATAGAGAGTTGGAGCATCGGGGCGACAAACTTTAAAAAGATGAATAAAATCACACTGGAAAAAAACACTTTTGCATAGGAAAAGGTCGCAATCAATGATATCAGGATATGAAAACAAATAAGTATCAAATAAAAATAAAAACATTTTTTTATAAGAATTCAATGTTTATGAATTTTATATATATATATATATATATATAAGTCAAAATAGTTGTTAATTTAACTATAAGAGATTAGTTTTACATGGATAATTTCTTACGGTGATTTTATAAATTATTCATTTAGAAATAACTGGTTTTGCTACCTTGCAATTTCAAAGCTTTAATTTATAACAAAAATAATAAGTCGGAAACCGCACATCAAACGTAACAAATGACGTGCGTTCGTACTATAATGAAGTTTAAAAAAATATGCGGATCTTGATGTAAGTTATAGTATGATAATGATACAGTATTTCAGAATACAGTATAGAATCCGAAATATTTCATGTATTTCTGTAAATGCTATCTACTTTCTTTTATACAGGAAATAACTTCTAGTTAACCTTGAAAACTTATCTGAGTTTTATAAAATGTAAAATAGTTTACTATAATTAAAACGTGCCCCAAACAATAATTCCCCTTTATACCATTATGCAATGTAATACTTTTGTGCATCCCTGTAAATGAATAACAAATATTCTTTGCACCACAGATTTTACAGAATGTATATTTTGGTATTACTTCATCGATGCCTATAAATTTTACAATGAAAGAGTGTAACGACATTAAAATGAACTTGAAGCTATTTTTCCCATTGGATGTAAAGTAATGTAATACTTTTGGTTGTCCCTGTAATTGAACAATACATCCGATTAGCCATAAAATTTAAAACGACTCGACAAAATTATACAAAAACTATACATTTTAACTTTCAAACGATTTGGTTGAGTAGTTTTTGCTTTGTTATATGAGGACAGACAGATGAACGAAAGGACAGATTAAATTATGACTGTAAGTACCACGTTTTTACATAATTACGAACGCACCTAAAAAATATATTTTAAAAATTTAAGAATTATGTAATGCTTTAAACACTTGTGGTTTAATATAAAAAAAAAGAAGAAGATGGAGACACAATGGCTATTGAGTTTGTGAAAAGCTCCCTTTAAATTGGCCTTACTGCCAAAAGTATACAAAAATTTGTATTATATATGAGGAGCCCAGAAGCCAAGGGGTACATTGACAAAATGTCGATTTGGAGTAAATTGAGTTTAAAGATAATTGATGTTAAATTGGAACATCAATAACAATTGACTAAATTGAAATAGGAAACATCTGCTTGTTGCATTCTAATCTTTGAACTCTCATTTCAATAACTGTTAAAAAAATAGAGTACAATTTTCTTTAAATGCATAATTAATCAATATTGTTTGTTTTTCGAAAAAAGTGGTTTATCTCTTATAACTCCCCAAATAATCAGAAAATGACCTATATTTCTTTACCTGAAATGAAAAAAGCATATTTCCAGATACCCTGTGCACTTAACTCAATTTTTTCAATTTTGTCACTTATACCCCTTGGCTTCTGGGGTCCTCATATATTATGAACATTTTAATATTTATAACTGAACAGAAAACCACCAGACACATTAACTGTTGAACAAGTCAAAAGCTATTCACCTTACTACAAGAAAATTCAAAAGTTTAGCTTCATAAATATATATATATATATATATATATTACGAATGTATTATACTTATAATGGACATGAAAAATCTTTCTTCTTTTAGCTGTTTCGATTGTTAACAAAGAAGTATGACAATACAATGAAACGCTTTAATAGAAGATTGGTTTTATACTCAAAGGTTAAATTTATGAGTCTTATTTAATGTAAAGCCAGTATTTCGTGCGGTGTAGAAAATAGAAAAAGAATACGAGATTATAAATATTAAAACAATATCACTCAAAAATCTTTTCAACTGTCATGTTATATTTTTATCAATGGACTAAGCATGATGTCAAGAAGAACTAACATGTTGAAATGAAAATGGAAAGAAGATTTTAAATATTTACGAATTTTCATTAATTTAAATATTTTTGATTGAATTAAAATGCCACAAAACACAATAGCTATTGAGATAGTCAAAAGATCCAGCCTTAATTTGTCTTACTTCTGAAAAATTCATTTTTTATTACTATAAATATATAAAGAATGTTTTAATATTTATAATGGACATAAAAAAAATCGGGTGAAATGCTGCGGTGATTTTATAACTTACTTGTCAGAAATGTCTGGCTTTTCTACTTTACGCATTCTAAGCTTTATCGCATAACGAAAATGAAAGGAAGATTTACGAATTTTTGATTCTTTAAATAATTGTGATTGAATTCAAAACCACCAGATACAACAGCTATTGAGCAAGTCGAAAATTCCAGCGTAAATTTGACTTACTATTAGAAAATTCAACTTTTTTTTAATGTAAATTTTTCTTAGTTTTTAAGATTATTTTTTATTATAAAATATTATTACTTTATAATCAAATATTTATTAGAATAATCTAATATTTTTAATTGAAAAAAAACTTTTCTCCTGTAAAGTCATGCGGTGAATTTATATATTTATTCAGAAATGTCTTGCTTTGCTACTATAGAAATTCAAAACTTTATCTTATTATAAAAATGAAAATATATTTTTAAAATTTAAGAATTTTTGATATTTTAAATATTTTTATTTGAATCAAACAAACATCATATATGCAATTGCTGCTGATCCAATGAAAAGCTCTAGTCTTTTAAATTCTTCTTTTTACAAGAAAATAAAAAACTTTACATTATAAATATATTCCGAATATTATAACATTTATAATAGGCATACAAAAATAACCAGACACAGTAATTGTTGACCTAATCAAATGCTGCAGCCTAAATTTATTTTGCTGGAAGAAAATGCATTTTTTTTTTCATTGTAAAAATATAAAGAATACTTTAATATTTATAATGGAGATAAAAAAGTCTTTCACCCTTTCAAATTTTCTATTGTTAGAAAAGAACTATGATAACACAATGAACAACGCTTTAACAGAAGATTGGATTCATATACTCAAAGGGATTTATACTCAATTTATGAGTTTTATCCACTGTAAAATGAGTATTTCATGCTGTGAAAAAAAGGGAATATAAGATTATAAATATTAAAATAGTATCACTCAGATTTTTCTTTTCTTTAGCTGTCATCTAATATTGTACAATGGAACAAACATGATGAAGTTAAAATTAACTCTAGAGATGCAGTGGCGCAGCTAAAATTCAGTTCTAGGGAGGGTTTTGAATTTCTGATAAAAGTGTTTGCCGGTTATTTGAATCGCCAGTTAATAGAATCAGTACTAATTAGAATATTCACTGTATAATACTTAAACTCAAAGAGCATCTGTGTGCCAGGAAATCATCATTCTTTTAGCATAATACGTCTCAGAAAAGTGAAGAATTTTCACCATTTAATTGAATCACTTTATTTAATAAAATTTGATTCAATAAAGCGACGGATTCCGAAATACGCCAAAACGTTTAAACATTAAGTTTGGTTTTGATTCATATAAGCGGCAATTATAGCAATCTTTCTTAGCTCTGGGAAGGGTTTTAACCCCCCCCCCCTTTGGCTGCGCCACTGGGGAGATGGAAGTAAGGTTTTTATTTAATAAATAAGAAATAATATAAAACGACGAAAAAAAAATTATTAAATCCATTAGATTTTTAAATCACAAAATTTTAGGAACTTCACCTTTCATATAATCATTTTAATAAACAATTTATATTAATTGACGGGAATGTTACAAAATATATGAAAGACAAATAACATTGACATGTTTCGGTTTCAATCTGATAAGAAGCATAATCATAATGAAAACAAAAATGCAAATCTTCTCTCGGTCAATACAAATAACACGCGACAATGAAATGTAAACCACGCGCTCCATTGTAAAAATAATAATAATAATAATAAAATAAATTAAATTAAATTATTTTTCATCTCGTCTCTTCCCATTCAAGCTTTCACGAGGAAATTATTCATTAATTCTGACCATAACTTAGGAATAATAAAAGAGTATCATTGCAAATAAACCTTTTACGCGTATAAATTTCAATGGACTCTCTTATAAAGGACTTACGACAATAATTTGATTTGAAACGTAATTTGTTTTCATTAAACATATTTTTTATTCCCCCCCCCCATTTAAATATAATCTAGATCTAGATAAAGGAGATTAGTACAATCAAATTTAATATCAGATTCATGTTCACCTTTTCTAATTCTAAAATTTCTCCTAGCCATACCCATGTACTAATTAAAGTCACCTTTTTTTGTAATTTAAGGTATTTCATAAACATCTGCAAGATCCTCATGTCGTATAAAGTCAACTTGATTATTATTTTGCTTATTTTTGTTTATATCTCATTGTCGCATGTCATGTGTATTGACCGTGAGTATTTTATTTTTATTATGATTATGATTCTTATCAGATTGAAACTGAAACATGTCAATATTTTTTTTGTAACACTTTTTTTTAAATAATATAAATTATTTATTAAAATGATATAAAACGACACCTAGATAAAATGTCTGGTCTAGCAATAAAAAATAAAATATACATATAAAAATCAAAGAATTTGTGATACTTTAAATACGTTTATTTTAATCAACAAGCCAGTGACAAATGAGGTGCGTTTCTATTATATCTATTTTTTTTTATAAATATTCATATCTTGGTGCAATAGCTGTTGCACCCATATGCAAAAATGCATACCGTAATAAAAATTTTATTACGGTTCCATAGATTATATTCAGTAAAACGGAAATAAGATTTTAAAAGGTAATAAAGAGGACATCATTACCAAGTCAACCTATAATCATGACCTGACATGGAATATCATTGAATTAATGACATATGATAGCATTAATAAAAAGAAGAAAATTTTTATTGATATCTTTTTAAGTTGATTCAATTTTAGTAAAATTTGAAATGACTCGACAAACTCTGGCAACAATTGTATCCATTAAATTTCAAACCATTCGGTTCGGTAGTTTATACGCTATTATACGCAGACAGACGAACGGACCACACAACGACTATAGATGTTGCATATTTATGTAATTATGAATGCACCTAAAAAGGCACCTGGTATAATAGCTATTGATCCAGTCAAAAGTTCCAGCGTTTTAAATCATATTGCTGCAATAAAATTGAAAATTTGTGCATTATAAATATATTAGACATTTTAAGAAGGCTCAAAACTCTTAAAACTTCAAAATTTCTGAAAATTGAATTTTTTTAGATGTTAAACTCCTATCTTTTATGAAAATTTTGATGCAATATTTCGTTGAAATTCCTATTAGAACAGAAGTTATAGCTTTTAGAATTATACTCGCTGTATCATTGAAGCGACGTTTCCGAAACATTGAAATCATTTTTCTCCAAACGACGTTTTTAGGCATGACGCGCACGATATCTCACAAACTTCTGAAAATTTTCTCAAAAAATTTCCAAAACATATGTCTCATGTTAATTTGTATAAACTAAACCTATTTTTTTTTAATTGTTTAAAAAATATATTTTTTAGATGATTGTACTTTTGAAATTTTCAAAAATTTACATTAGATAAATACAACTTTGTATTAAAAACATAAAATGCTTTAAATACAAATTTATTTAGATTCGAACTAATTATTATAATCAGAAGTACAATTAGGCACCAAATTTTTTTTTTTTCTAGTTGCAAAATTTTTTTTTAACCCTGCGTGTAATCTATTATGTTATTTTTCTGTTCCCCAAATGTCTGACACTTTGGAGCCTCCTGTAAATACTAATATTGCCTCTTGCAATTTTCCGAGTACGTGAAATGAAAGAGCTTACTTATATCTTTCATTCCAATAAAAATTGTGTTTTAAATTCATATAGAGTTTATAATATTAAATGTTGAAAATAGTCTTTTTTTTTTTTCAATTTTATGAGTCATGAGAATTTTTAATGTTTATAATGGACATAAAAATATTTCTCTCCTCAGATTTTCCATTATTAACAAAGAACTACGACAGTACAATGAAACGTTTTAATAGAAGATTAGATTCATACTCAGAGGTCAAATTTACGAGTCTTGTCAATGTATTCAACGGCATGAAGAAAACGAAAAGAGAATATAAGGTTATAAATATTAAAACACCATCACTCAATCAGAATTCTTTTTAGCTGTCATATTATATTTTTCAGTAGAACAAACATGATGAAATCAAAAACTAACTTCAAAAGAGAGAAAGATTTTTATTTAATAAATAAGAAATGATGTAACACTACCCCTACATGAAATGCCTTGCCCAACAATAAAAGATGCGATCTCATTTAGTTCACTGTTGAATAATTACTTCAAGCAAAGCAAAAATGTTTAAACTATAGAAAACATGTCTGCGTTTAGCCATGAATATTTATTATGAGAGTAAGGATGTTGACTGAATTTGCATTTTTATGCATTTTTAGCATTTTACAGCGAAGTTAAAAATCGCTTGACTTTGACATGTCTGTCTGTGCTCTAACTTGTATAAATATACTCGAATTAACATGTAATTGATATACGTTATTGAGGTTTGCCATGGTATGCTCGCTATTGAAAGTGAAGAACGTAGCAATCAAAGTTCCTTTATATGGACAGTCAAAATTATTCCGTAACGTTGTGGTGTGTAGAGGAAAATCATGTGAGGTAAATTTTAACAGGCTTACACATAATTAAATTTATGCACAATATTGAGATACACTAGAAAATGATTACTATAGAGTATGTTACGTAAAGCATCTACATCAGGAACTCAAGTATTCCATTATATAATGGACTGTGAAGAAAAATCCTTTGTAATGTATTTTACTTAAACGTTAATCTGTTACAAACATAATGAAATTAATAAGAGGCAGTAACGCATACTTTTTTGTAGAATATGAGATACAAAGCATTTCTTATTCATTTATAGGGCCATACAAAAGAATCCGATTACATAATAGTCAACGAAGAAAACTGTTTGCAGCATATTTTACTTATATTGAACTATTTCAAACATGATGAAATTGATATAAATTGCTGAAATTTATTACAGATACTTCTAGTGGAATGTGATGTGTATCATATTTATCGATCATTTACAGGGATGCATAAAAATTTCTTACACAATATGTATCTGAAAAATTGCATAGTGTGATTCTGAAAGTGTTTCTGAGAAATAGCTGAAAGTCCGTTTTCTGTTATAGTAAGTGTAACTAAATTTTAGCACACTTAGTTTAGTGCATGCATTCTATAGAACATATACAGAACTACAGAAAATAACGTGTAACCTTTAATGATAATAAGCATGAATTGCTTTTTTTTATTTGAGCTATGCATTTGTAAGCTCAAAACTGCATTCAGTATTTTAAGATATGGTTTTCGCACATAAATAAAATTATACACAGGGCTAAGCAAAAAACTGGATACATAGCTACCTATGAATAGTAATTCGTGGAAGTTTAATTATAATAGTTTTTGCCCGAATTAAAAATGAGCTTAACATGTGGCACGTATAAAAATCTGCAGGCTGTACAAAATATAATATAGCTGTACAAAAATAACCAAATACGTTTCTGTCTATTGGTATAAAATCCTAAGCGTGGATTTTTAATTATGTTATGTGTTTTCTAATTAAACAAAATTTAGTATACTATACAGAATACATTCATATCTATAGATTAAATACAGAGCTACACAAAAGAACAAAAATAGTTTTCCGGCTGTTGTTGAAATCTGTTTTTCAAATCTATTACGCATTAATGTTTACTTAAATATTTTCTTAACCCTGATAAACAAGGTTAGTTACACAGTTTTGTTTAAGTATTGTATTTCATAAGACTATGCAACAAATTTTCAAAAGAGTTCCGTTTCGGATTTCACAGCATTGGTTTTATGTTTAATTCAGCAGCAAGTATGTACAAAAAAGTAGTTATAGCCCTGAAACTTCGCTTTTGTGACTGACACAATGGTATTTATGTAACAGATAACTTTTCATTATTTTTATTTCTCATTACCACATTTTTTTAATAGAATTATTTCTAATATAATATAATCATCTAAAAGCATTAGTCGAACCTAATCTGTTTCATAAGTTTGGTACTAATACATTGCAAAATGCAAAAAGCATTTTCAGATAATTTTAATGTCAAATTTTTTCTAATTATTTTTTTTAATTACTTTAAATTATTTCAACTTGAAAAAGTTCTGGTTTGAAGTCGAAATTTCGGCATAAAATAGAGGCCGAACTGGCGATCTGGTTCTCAACCCTTTGAAAGACGGGGGGGGGGGGGATATATTTTACCCCACTTATGGTTAATGGAATTTTGCACCAGAAAAATCTTATTAAATTTTAGTTTTCTAACTTTAGTGTAAAAAAGTTACGAAAGTGCTTTTTCTTATTTTGAAATAAAATATTTCCAAATTTCCGGTGAGATTTCAGAATTACACAAACACAATTGCCCTACAAAGGGTTAATAACAATACGCAAATTTCAACTTTTCTTTGTCCTGACCGCAAAAACAAAATTTTTGTAAGCAAATAATGTTTTTTCATGTTTTTGGGATTGAACCAGTTAGAAAATGGCATTGATAATCCGGAAACAAAAGTTGTGTTACCTGGCGTTATCTATGCTTGATGCATGATTTTCCTTTCTTAATTTTAGTTTCTGTGATTGTTCAGTCTTTTCATATCATTTAAAGCGTTTTTAGGGCTACATTGTTTATCAATAAATCTCTCACAAACCAACAAATTATAGAACTAAAGACATCTATATGTAAAAAATTTAAATATGGTAAATAAAACATGCGATACAATGAATTAACTGCATGTACGTTCTTGCAGAAGCAATGCGTGCATAATTACAAAATTTAAAAACGCACATCAATTAAGATCATTTGCAACTTTTATCTTTTTAACGCAGGAGTTACAGCAATTTTACAAATCATTTCACTTGCATTGAAACATGCTAATGAGTCGAATGTTTGCAGTCCTTGAGATTGTTACCGCTTCGCAGATAATCAAAGATTATGCGAATTCCTTTGTCTAACTTTATTCCTTTTGTAAAATTTCTATAATACAGAGATAAGCTGAATTGATAAATTTCCGATTTTGAAATTTTAAAAAGGGTATATGTTTAAAATTTATTAACTTATACACTGTCAAAGAAAAGGAAAATCTTCCATCTTAGAAAACATTTTAACCTTTTTTAAATATTAATAAAAATACTTTCTTATTGCCAATTTTCATTTTGATTTGATGAATAATTTTTATTTTGATGAACAATTTCCAACTAAATTGAAAATTTCTGATGAATGTGGTTTGTTTGTCTTTTGTTCCTTCTCTAATTCGTGTAAATATATTAGTATTACCATTTGAGTGAAATCTGCCAAACTCTCATCAATCTTGTTGGTTTGTACTGCCGCAGACCGGAGAGGGTTGTTTTTGTAACGAATTGTTTTTGTATGTCCTTGTAAATGAGCTATAAATGATAACAATTTCATTTTTTAAAAAAATTATGTTGAAAATGAAGTAATCTTCAAAAACATCCTGCTATAATAAAACCTCTTCCCTTTTTGAACCTCAATAATATACAAGGTGGAAATAGCAAAGTTTAGTAAATACTTAACGGGTACTGTAACATGATTTAATCGCCAGAATAGAGGCAATTGTTAAAAAAGATTAGGAGGAAGAAGTAAACCGTGAAAAACAGCGCCACATATTCACCTAGTGGAGACTTTTGGATCTTTTCTCGGAATTTTTCGTTTTGCTTAATGATCCCACAAAATTTGGCAACGTTGTCTCGATTAGTCGCGGTACACAACACACTCAGTATTGTCTGTTTAATTATTGTTACTTATATATTAGTTGGATGATAATCAGAAATCATTTACGAGAGTTAGAGTACAACCAGGTAAACGTACAGACGGATGAACCGAAATCATAAAACATTACTTTTCAATATGGAATTGGCAATGGGGTATGTTGGAATAAAGGGTGTTAAAAATGAAAACAAAATAATTTACAAGATGTTTTTCTATTACATTATAAAGCATACATCGATAAAAATAAATTGCAGTTTTTATCTTTGAAACAGATGAATTTTAGCCATTTCATAAGTCAATTAGTTAGCTCACGTGGCTAATTCCATGGGTTCTGCAGTGTAAGTCACATAACTTATTAATTGTTATGCTTGTCAGCCACCGTTATTTTCGAAAAGTCTACTTGGCCTTATTCAATTAATAAAAATGGGCCAATAAAATTAATCACTTTTTTTTTTTTTTTTTTTCTATAATACTGGTAGCCAAAAATCGTAGCCTATGACTTACACTACAAGTACTCATGGAAATAGCCACGTTAAAAATGCTAATGCGTCGAATGTTTGCAACTCTTGTGATTGTTACTTCTGCGCAAATAATAAAAGATAATGTGGGTTCCTTTGTCTAAATTAATAATAAAAATTAATTTTTTGTGACAATTCTGTCATACAAAGATAAACTCTGTTGCTAGATTTTCGTTTCAGATATTCGATTTTAAAATTTAATAGAGGGAATAATGAGAAGAATTCATTAACTCATGCGAAAGTAAACGAAAGAATATTATCTTTATTGTATCGTTAACTTTTTTTTAGAGTACCTTTGAAATTTCCATTAATTAATCATGTAATTTCTTTCTTTATTTGTTGTTTAAAATGTATACAGTATTGGAATGTTATATAAATAGGAGATTATGAATAAACTGAGAAGAAATACAACGATTATCATATGTACTGTTGTGTTTGAAAGATTTTTTACTTTACATTAGTGCCTCTAAAATTCGTGCACGTATACACATACAGTGCTTAATAACATACTTATTAAATTTACATAATAAAGCTTTAAATGTGTAAATAGAAACACAAATTTGAAATTATTGAATGTAACATTTTAATTTATAATTAGCAAGAAAATGGTTTTTAACTGTGGTGAGTAGATGCTCTGCTCAAACTTTGGTTATGAATTGCAAATTGTAGTATCCTTGACAGTTTTGTTCTTAATTTTGTTTTGTATATTTATTTGAAATTAGCGAAACTTACCCGATTTGCGGATCGTTTTAACCAAACGGATTTCGGATTTTGGGCCCCAATGTTCCCGACAAAGTAAATCTGTGCGGGCTAAGCACAGTTTTAGTCCAAACGAGCGTTTAATTAGCATATTTTGTTATTTTGACTTATATTAAATTTAACGAAATACAAAATATGTATTTCACAAAGGTCATCATTTTACTTAAAATGAAACAATAACAATAATAATATAGATGCTGCAAGTTAGAAATATACATTTTATTTAGAATTTCTTAGTAGTATCGGTCTGCAATACTCGCAGCCATCGTCAAGTAAAATTTTTCTGATTAATTACTGTTCCAATACGAATTGTAATACATAATAAAAATATTATCTGGCAATGGCTGTGTTAACAGCAGGCCTAAAGTACTAAGAATTTTTAAAGAAAACGCATATTGTTAACTTCTCGTAAAATCTACATTATTATTTTGTCTCCTTTTAAGAAAAACTATACGAATTTAATGTTTATATTATTCTGTGATTGAATCAAGATGGAATATCATATTTCGTTTTATGATTTTATTTAAACTCAAAATTTCAACATTATCATTCACATTGGTGTAGATACGATTTGGCATTCTTCCAATTTGAATTCAATAACGATAATAGCAAAAATTTACCCCAGAGTTTTCATGTTTGAGGGTGCTGGTCACTCAACTTCCAAATTCGTCTCCGTAATGTTAAGTCTACAGGCGTTTAATGCATTTTTATACTCAAAATATTTCCTCGGGAAATTAATATTTGTAAATTCTGTTTTCTGTGTACTCTTCTTTAAGGATGTCTATTTTTTTTCTTCTTTGTTTTCAAAATATCGCTAAATCCTACGCTTAATTTTATATGAAGTTTTAAAATTTTAGTCCCAGTTCATCAGTTATTGAAACTTAAAATATTAAATTAAGCAAAGACTTTGGAAGTATTTTGAGAAATAAGAAAAAAAGTGACATCGATTAAAAAGAGATCACCGGAAGAAGAAGTTAAAAATATTAATTTCCTAGTGAGATATTTTAAATTTAAGAATGCATCAAACGCCCATAGACTTAACATTACGGAGGGGAACCATTATTAGATGAGTGACCAGCACCCTTAATGGGGGGGGGGGGGATATCAATCAATATTTAAATCTTCGAAAAGTGGAAATGAGGAATAGTTTATAGGAGTAGGGGAAATTAGGGAGGGGGTTGTATGGAATATAATTCCCCGACATAGCCTATTTAATTATCTTGGTTGAACTATTTCTTATTTTATCGCTTAAAAAAGAGCGAGTTTTATTATTACTTTATAAAAAAAAGATTTTTATTTAATTAAAATAGATTTTTTTTTTTTTTTTTTTTTTTTTTTTTTTTTGTAATACAAAGTTTACAATGTTTCTCTTTCCTAACGATGCAGATTAGCAAAAACACTTTGACAAAAGGAAATAATTTGTAAAAGTATCAAATAAATAATTGTTTTCCAGTTTCCACAAATATAATTTGAGAAAAAACAGAAAAAAAGAAGAAGGAAAGCAGTTTTTCATTATTTTAGAGGAAGTTACAAAATAATCATTTATCATTTTACAGTATCAGAATAAGTGAAAGAAAGAGAATTTGCTAGAAGTTTTTCTTTTAATTATATATTAAAGAAAAAATAGATACAAAACAATTACCCTTTATTGTTTTCCAATATCAAAAAAATTTCATACAGAAGAAAATGTACTTTTTTAATACTTTACAGGAAGTTAATGTGATTTTCCAAAACAACAATAAATTAAAAACTTTTATTTTACGACATTTGATAAATGTAGATTAAAAAAAAATAGAGAAAATAAAATACTTTTTATTTCATTCTACAAAAATCACAACTTATAGTTAGTAAATGCAGGGCAATGTCAGAATCAAAACACAATCGACAATAAAAAAATGAACATAACATAGCGAAGCGGTTTCACATATAATAAGCATCATTGTTAGCTATCAAATAAACCACCAGATCTACAACATTGTTAAGACAAAGCATAATAAATAGGTAGTTTATTACATTCTTAAGGGAAAAAACTGAATCTGGCTTTTATATGTAAAAATAGAATTTTGCAATCGATTTTTTATCTAATTCCTAATAGGCTAGAATTATAAAAAATATGTACGAAGTCAGGCTGTATTTTTAGTCATCAACCCTGAGCTTTCTACTGAATCAATTTTGATAATTATTTTTTTTTTTTTTTATAACGAAAGCTGTTCATTTGTAGATGTGCCAATTTTAGCTTTTTTTTAAATTTATTTTCATTTTTATATTTTAATTTTAATTTTAAAAGCTTTTTCTAAAATTTCTTTAAAATGATGGCAATCGGTTTACTTCCAGTGTTGTAAAGAAAAGAGAAAACGGTATTTGTTTCGTTTTATTGATTATATCCTTATCGATGCCATTTTCTCTCATTACAATTAAAAATAACTTTTGAATTTTGAATAGAAAATGACGTTATGCTTAAAAAAAAAAAAAAAAAAAAAAAAAAAAAAAAAAAAACATGTCTTTATCTTATAAAACTATTATATTTCAGTGCTTTTGAATTCTGTTGATACTGATGAGACAATAGACAAAATACTTCCTTGAAATGAGAGAAATATGAGAGAAACATACATTTGAAAGAACAACATATTTAAAAGAAAATACTTAAAAGATGCTAAAAGGCATAAATTTCTGGAGTCTTTTTTTTTTTCGGCAGTGTTCAGATTAAAACCTCAAATTAAGAGTGTAGATGTTTAAATGCAAACTTGATTTTAAATTTGAAAACAAAAAAGATTTATCAACAACCTATTTAATGTAAAAATGTTTTTTAAATAATGAGTGTGGATATGAGACGAGTATATGCAAATATAGAGAGTGTGAAAATGTCACAAGATTTAAATTTCATACAGAAAAAAAAAAAAGGAAAAATCTACGTCAATGTGAAACATTTTTTGCTGTTTTTATATTCCGTAATACGTAGCCTAAGTGTCTCCGTTGATAATTTCATCTCATTTATTTATTTTGAGTATGTTTTACTAATTGCATATTCGAAAAAGAAAATAGCATTTTGATAACGTTAAATTAAAGTAATATATGTTTTAAGAGTGAGACTAAGTAACGTTCAATGCATTTTTTATTGTAACTAATTTTGTAGGTTTTTAAAGAAATTAATGAAACAATTCCTTCTTAAATATTTTCCTTCGTCGAAATTCGACGATTTTCATCACGTAGTTTTTTAATACCAAATTTAAATGAAAATATTAATTTCAAAGCATTTTCCCGTTAACCCGCCACAGGGAATTCGTCGCCAATATTCTCTGCAAAGTATACAATTGTCCGAAAGAAGAAACAACAATGGATCTAATGATGCTCGCCAAAATAAACCGAATGGCAGAGAAACTCACACAATGAAACATTCTAAACGCTAAAAAGTATGAAATAAATTTTAAATAAAAAAAGAAGCATGTAATATTGAAAATACTTTTTGATCAAACAATAATTTCATATTACTTAATTTACGATTCTGTATCAAGAAGTTTATTTAAAAACACTAAAAAGTTTTAAAATAATGTTTCATTTTCAGCACTTTCCAACGAAGTTGGAAAGTGCTCATGCATTCGGTTTGTCTGTCAGTCTGCACACGCTTTAAATCCCGTAAATATACTCGGATTTTCATGCAATTGATAAGACTTATTTAGGGTCATCAAAGCATGTTTGGTATTGTTTATGAAGTATGTACTATTAATGGTTCATTTACAGGGACATTGAAAAGAAATCGATTAGATTAGAAAAATCATTTTGAGAGTATTTTAATGACATTACGCTATTTCAAATATATTGAAGCTGATATAAATCACTGAATTTCACTACTATCACTTTAACACAGAGCCTTCATAACATTTTTTTATTAATTTACAGGGGCACACAAAAGAAATGGGTTAAAGTACTGTCTTTGCGTCATAATTGCTGGAGAGTACTTTTAAAAATTCGGTTTGTGATTTAAAATTTAATTAGTTTTTTGCATATTACTCTTTATATATAAATTCTATACCTCATATACAGGGCTGCACAAAAGTATTCGCCTGTCATTCTTCTTATTAGAGGAAATTGCCGAAGGGAAATTTTTAACTGAAATATAAGTATCTCTTAATTGAACTAAATTTTGGAAGGCATTTTGTAAATAGATACAAATTTCTATATAATATACTAAATAGCTAAAAAATTCGGATGATTTTCCGATTATAGATGGGAACTTTTGAAATTCAGTTTTGAAATGCATTATACATTTCCACGTAGGGAAATGAGACGTAATAGTTTGATTTTTATAACAATGCAGTTTTGTTACATTATTCTAAATGCGTTGGAAAATGCTACATAATCTATGCTTGACGCATGATTTTTTTCCTTTTTTTCTTTTAAAAGACAATTTAAAAAAGTATTTTTCTTATGCTGATTAAATACTAAACGTTTTCGGATAAACAATCAATTCAATATATTTATATTTACTAATTATTTATTCGAGAGGAGGAAAGTTTCGTGATCCATTCTCCTTTTCAACTAATCAGCGATGCGAAGCAGCCGTTACCCATTAAGCTATTCTGTTCGATCTATAGTTAAAGAATTCGAACTGATTAATCAGAATTTAACACACTTTAGCTGACATATTCAGAACTAAAGTTTTAATGGTAAGAAAATAAGTGAACAAGTTTTCGGTCGCTCAAATAATTAATGCCAAAATCATTACGCGTTGGGAATACCGAATTTCTACCTTCAAGTGATCTAGAAATCTTTCCTTTTTCTTTTTTCTTTGAAGAATGTGAATTTCTCTTTCAAGTTTATATTTAGTAAAGGCAGATAAATGTGGGTTATAATCTATGAGTTCCGTTATAAGTGAGAATAAATTCGAATTTTCCACAGGGATATTTTATTTATTTATTTATTTATTTTATATATAAATTACATGATTTTTACTATTTCTTTTTTTCGCTTACGATTTAAAAAAAAAAAGATGGCATCTTCGATTTTTTAGGATTATATTCAATGAATTTTTAATTGGATATTTAAATTGTTTTGTGTTAAAAAATAGTATTATATCTTGTGCGACTGCAAATGCACAAAATTAACTTCCAATCGGGCAACCATTTTTCTACGGCACAAGTATCTTAAACAAATTATGTCACCATAATATGAGGGGTGGAACTTAGAATTTTTACCAAAATTTAGTTTCAAAAGTTGATTATTGTCAAAATATCTGTCATTCAACCATAAAATGACATTTAAAAACTTTTTAGGAGCTCTAAAAAGTATTTAATCAATAAAAATTATATTTTTGGTGATATAAGCTAGAATAAAAATTTTTATATATCTTTTAAATAAACGAGAACCAAAAAAATCATGCGTCTACATAGATTATAAAACACTTTCCAACACATTAAAAATGGTGATAAATTAACTTATTTAAATTTATAATAAATTTAATAAATTAACAGTTTAACCTTAAATTTAAGCCATACATTAATGTTAGTTAAATTACATGTTATTTATAATTAGAATAAATTAATCCAAATTTATTCTTTCGTTATCATATTTTGCTGAAGACGGCCGCAGAAGACGACGCGAAACGTTGATATTTTTATTTTATTTTATTGCACAAGTTCAAATCTTTTCGATTAATAAATACATTTTAGGAACTACTAAGAATGTATTTATTAAAAATACATCTTAGTTGTTAAATCTTATGGTGCAATTGTCCAGTATATGTTTAATTCAAATTTAATTTAATTTAATTTAAATTATTTAATTTACCTTAATTTAATTTAATTCTAATTATTAAATTTAATTAATTAATATTAATTTATTACATAAAGTTATTGAATTATTAAATTTATTGATCGAAAAATGGAAAATTCATTTCGATTCTAAATCGTTTCCACAGTTCAGCTTTTGAATTTTATACCTTTTCGTTAAAAAAGGAATTTGAAAATGTGTCAAAGCATTTTGCGCTTGTTGAGCAGAGCAGTTAAGATCAGCCTTAAGGAGGGCCAAAACATGCAAAAATAAAAAAATCGAAAAACTTTACCCAAAAAAATGGAATTTCCCTGTAACAATCTTTTAAAATAATATTTTATTTACTCGAAAGGAAAATAATAAACAAGGACGAAATATAACAACCTCATTTGTTTAATTATGAAAATATTTGGCAAACTTTTGCTTTAAGAGAATTACAAGAGTTTGACCTATATTAAAATGGAAGGAAAAGAGTTGTTATAATTAGATCTGTCTGACATCTTGATAAAATATAATTTCGATGTTAATTTCCGTTATTCACGTACTTAGTCTGTCTGCAGAGATACGTTTCAAAATGACATTAGATTAAATATCTTAACAGTGAGTTATGTTAGGAATTTTCACAACCGTTTAAATAATCTTTTTAGGTGCATTCGTAATTATGTAAATACGTAAAACCTACAGTCGTCGTTCAGTCCGACCGTCTGTCCGCAAAAACTACCCAACCGAATCGTTTGAAATTTAAAATATACGATTGACAGATAATTTTGTCGAGTCAATTAACATTTTATGAAAATCGGATGAATAGTTTAATTACAGGGACAATCAAAACTACTCCGTTACGGGACGGCCAATGGGGAAAAATAGTTTCAAGTGCATTTTAATGGTGTTGCACTCTTTCGAACATAATAAAACGGATATGCATCCCTGAAGTATATATTAAAACGTACATTCTGTGCAATCTATGATGCAAAGAAATAATAATATATCTATAGCTCAAATCGAGTTGTACTAAATTTATGAGTTTTTGAATTAAATTTATGGCTATGATGTGTATTAGGAATATTTAAAGCAACAAATATAAAATTAATAATAAAAAAGGAAATGTGATTAAAAAGTGGTTTTAATAAGCACATTTCATCATTAAAAATATGCAAATTACGCACAAGTGTGCGTTTTCGATTACAAGAAAGCATTTTAAGATTTTTTTAACTTAATTATAAACTAATATATTCATTTTCAGATATATTTAAACTAGTCCACCGCAGGTGATCAATCGCAAAATATTCTCGGAGACTCATATGGGGGTTGAGAAAACAAATTATTTAATTATGCATGCATAAATGCATACCACAATACACCAAAGCGCTGTGAAACTGCAACAATGAAACATTTTAAAGCATAAAAAGTAGAAAATAAATTATGAATAAAAAATAAAGAAGCATTTGAAGGGAGAGACATTTATTAAACAAAATATGATTTATCGATTAATAGTTAAGTAATTTACGATTATACGTTGAGAAATCAATTTAAAAATCTTAAAAAGATAGTTTAACATAACACTTACTTTTATTTTTTATTTTATTGTATTTATTTTTTTTATGTTTTTTATACTTTTTTCTAATTTTACTTGCTTGAGCTTTTTCTTTACCAAGCTTAAATATTTAATATCAAATTGCTTTATTTGTGTAATAGGCAATTATAATAGACCCACAACACAGAATAAATATCTAACCACAATTTTCATTGAATATAATAAATTTTACATAATAATATAGCAGATATTTTAATGTAAAATTATTTAACATAATTCCATTGCTTTTTTTATTTATTTATATAAGCTTTTGCGATTTTTTTAAGTTACCCTTATTGTTGTATGTATTGAATTTTAATTTAAATTTCTATAATTCAAATCTTTTGTTTTTTTTTAATTTCAGGTATGAATTAAGCATTACTACAGGAATAAATTTGAGTCAAATTAATTTTTTTCAATATTTTTTTTTATTTAATTTTAACAAAACATAAACTATGTAAATAGCATTTAAGTGATAAGACCTTAAATGATACATGAACGGAGTTTTTTATTTATTTATTTATTTTAGCAAATCATTTTAAATTATTTTTTTAATTTTTTTACTCATAACTTTTAATCAAAATCTAATTTATGTAACTTTATTTTTTTTATTAATGGTAAATAAGGTTAAGATAAAATGCATATGATATTAAGTTTTTCTTCCCGTATTCTTTATATATAAATTTTATATTTTTTTTATAGGTAATATATTTATCATGTAACGCAAACAAATTCGTTCAGTTAACATAGCTTTAGATAAAATTATTTCCATGTGTTATTTTTAAATTCTTCATCAACGAATTCTGCGAAAAGGCGGCTAGTTAAAACTGATTTTATCCGCTATTATTTTTTACTAAAAGACAGAGAAAAAAATCCTTTTCGTTCATTATGTTTAGTATACATGGCTTGATATAAAATTGAATTAACTATACCACCATAATAGTGTCGAAAAAAATAACATATTATGTGATCTTAAAAAAGAAGATGAACTTAGGCGATTAAAAAAAATAGTACAATCCAATGATCTTTTAATAAAAAAACCGTAGGCGTAATCGATATATATATATATATATGGGAAATCTCCTCCACTATTAGATCTGCATATTATTTTCTATGCATCGCAACTCTGATGAACAGGCTCTCAGTGAGGCAGACGATTTTGAAGAAACTATTAATTCCTAAGAAGCCAGACGATTTAAGCGGTAGAAAAAAGAACTGAACGGAAGAAAGGAGAATGGAATGTTTTTAGTTTGAAGTTGGTGTAAAAAGAACGTAAGATGAAGACGAGTTCCCGTATAAGATGTAATTGATTAATTAGAGTTATGATTGTTTGCTTTGTAAATAGTCTTATGTAAATATCTTTTTTGTAAATATTAACGTTTAATATAAGTCATTTAAAAGTTTAAAAACGGTGTCAGAATTTAATTTACCTCCGAGTTTATTTACTTATGTGTTCAAAAGAACTTTTTAAAGAAGAATCTACATAAATTTTGGTCCCAGTAAGTGAGATACAGACGCACGCCCACAGAGATGGAAATATATATTTTTTAATATCTTGGAAGCCGATATTTTTTAGAACTGTGATGGAATGTCAAGCCTACAAAGCTATTTCAGAAGAGGTAAAATTTTGCGATGAAAGTGAAATCAAAGTGTGTGAAGCTGAGCATCTGATTATGAAGTGAGTTTATTATTTCATTTTTCTTTTCAATAATGGAAAAATTAGTTGATTTAAAGGAATTAGAGTTTTCTTTGAAAACTGAAAAATCAGCTAGTATTAAGACATTGCACAAATTAATTTTTGGAGAAATCGGTGACAGAAATAATCGACGTAGAATTCGGAATTTTACTGGGTTTACGTTTGAAGTAGATTCCGATGAATATCAAACTAAATTCAAAGAAATTAAAGATAATTTTTCTGTTAACGACTTAATTGCCATTTGCAATGTTTTGTGTATAAATAATTCGGGAACTTTTGATGAAATTGCTGCCAGAATAATTTCTAGTTTATGTGATTTTAATATTTTAAAAATTAATATGATAGCCGATGTAGGTACTCTTAGTGATGACGAAAGTGTTGATGAATTTAATGATGATTTACAAGATAAAACTAAAAACATTTCAACTGTTTTTGAGAATAATATGAGAAATGATTCTGGTAGTTCTAATTGTGAAAGTAATGAAAATCAGAAAATTCTGATTCCTGATTATGTTATTAAACCAAGCATTTCTATTAATGATATTGAAAGTATGATTACAATGTTTGAAGGTACTCAAGTACAAAATATTAATAAATGGATTGCCGATTTTGAAGATATTGTTTCATTATTTAACGTTAGTGATTTGCACAAATTGATTTTGGCTAAACGCCGTATGACAGGCAAAGCAAAATTATTTCTTGAAAGTGAAACAAATATTAATTCGTGGTCTAAATTAAAAGCCCTACTCATATCTGAATTTGGTCAAACGTGCAATTCAGCTGAATTACACGAATTGCTGTCCAAAAGAAAAATTAGACCACATGAATCGTTAGATGAATATTTTTTAAATATGAAACAATTATGCTCAAAAGGCAATATTGAAGATTCTGTCCTTATTCAGTATGTAATAAATGGAATTAATGACTCCATTTCTAAAAAATCTTTTTTGTATGGTTGTCCCAATATTGCTGAATTTAAACAAAAATTAAAGATTTATGAAAAAATAAGATTGGAGTATGAAAATGCAAAATTTCATAAATATGAAGGAGCTAAGCCTAAAATTAAATCCGAAGTTGAAGTTAAGAACAAATTTAAGCCTGTAAAGCCAAATATGCGTTGTTTTAATTGTGGCGGGAATAATCATAAGAGTATTAACTGTGTAAATAAAGATAAAGGGCCGCTTTGTTTTGCTTGTAACGCTTATGGTCATAAATCATTTCAATGTAATAAATCTAAAGATACAAGTGTTAAAAATGCTCAGTCACAAGTAAACATTATTACATCCCAAGATTTAATTCTGAAAGAGATAAAGCTTTATTCTTTGCGTTTAATCTCTTTAATAGATACTGGTAGCCAAAAGACTTTGTTAAAGAAAAGTATTTATGGTAATTTGAAGAACTTTGTAGAATTAAAACCTACGAGTATCTCTTTGACCGGTCTAGGAAAAGCCTCAATTAAACCAGAAGGTTGTTTCAATTCAGAAATCGAAGTAGATGGTTCAAAATTTAAAGTTACTATTTTTGTCGTTAAGGACAGTTGCATTAATTTCGATTTAATTATTGGCACTGATGTTATTCATCAAGGTATATTAACTATTTCTGAGAATAAAGTGAAACTGTTTAAAGCTGAAGTTCAGTCTAATGACTTTTTAGTTAATATTGTAAATGTTTTGGATGAGCCTAAAATTGATTTAACTCACATTGCTGACAAAAAATTACGTTCAGAGTTATACTCTTTAATTGAAAATTATGCACCAATTAAAACTAAAACAGTAGATGTTAAAATGAAAATTAATTTAACTGACGAAATCCCAGTTTGTTCTTCTCCTCGAAGATTACCGCCATGCGAGAAAAAAATAGTCGAAAACCAAATTGAGGAGTGGCTAGCTCAGGGAATAATTCGAGAAAGTTCTTCTAATTTTTCTTCGCCGGTTGTGTTAGTCAAGAAAAAAGATAACACAATGAGACTTTGTGTTGATTACAGATGTCTTAACAAAAAGACAGTACGTGAGCATTTCCCCTTGCCAGTTATTGATGATGTAATAGACCAATTACATTCTGCCGAAGTATTTACCACCATAGATTTGAAAAACGGTTTCTTTCATGTAGATGTTGAAGAAGACTCGCGGAAATACACCTCGTTTGTTACTCATGAAGGACAATACGAATTTTTGAAATGTCCATTCGGGTTGACCAATAGCCCTAGTGTTTTTCAAAAGTATATTTATAATGTATTTCGGAACCTATTAAAAGATCACATTGTTGTCATTTATATGGATGATTTAATAATACCTGCTAAAAACGAAGCTGAAGGTCTAGAAAAATTAAAAATTGTACTCGAAACTGCATCGGAATATGGATTAGAATTAAATCTTAAAAAATGCAATTTTTTGAAGCGTGAAATTGATTTCTTGGGGTATAGAATCATAAATGGTAAATTGTATCCCTCTCCACTGAAGACTAAAGCAGTAATAAATTTTCCCGAACCAAAGTGTACCAAAGATGTTCAAAGTTATTTAGGATTGACAGGATACTTTCGAAAATTTATAAGAAATTATTCGGTTATAGCTAAACCGTTAAGTGACCTGCTAAGAAAAGATTCAAAATTTAAATTCGATATAGAAGAACAAAGAGCTTTTAATGAACTCAAACGCATTTTGTCGTCAGAACCAGTACTTTTAATTTACAATCCCAAAAGTGCGACCGAAATCCATTGTGATGCCAGTATTGATGGCTACGGGGCTGTTTTAATGCAACAATCTCCAGTAGATAATCAATTTCATCCAGTTTATTTCGCAAGAAAAAAAACCACCGAAGCTGAACGGAAGTACACTAGTTACGAATTAGAAGTTTTAGCTGTAATTGAAGGCCTGAAAAAGTTTAGAGTATATGTGCTAGGTATCCCATTTAAAATTGTAACCGATTGTAATGCATTTAAAATGACTATGGATAAAAAAGAAATGAGTACAAAAATAGCTAGATGGGCAAAAATGTTATCCGATTTTGATTATGTTATCGAACATAGACAGGGTAGCAGTATGAGACATGTCGATGCATTAAGTAGGTATCCTATTTGTATGGTAATCCAAGATAGCTTAACTTTAAAAATTATCCAAGCTCAAGAAACCGATGACCATATTAAAACAATAAAAGAAATCCTAAAGGTGAAATCTTATGATGATTATCTAGTTAAAAATGATGTTCTTTATAAATGTGTTAATGGTAATGATTTATTAGTTGTACCGGAAGACATGCAAATGAATATAATCAAGGCCGCTCACGAAAAAGGTCATTGCGCAGTTGCAAGAACAGAGAAATGTTTAGAAAATGATTTTTACATCCCTAAAGTTAAACAAAAAATTGAGAAATGTATAGCAAATTGTGTTCCCTGTATTTTAGTTAATAGAAAATGTGGTAAACAAGAAGGCTTACTTCACCCAATAGAAAAAGAAGAAACTCCATTACATACGTACCATGTTGATCACTTAGGTCCATTAGAAAGCACTAATAAAAATTACAAACATATCCTTTCGGTCATTGACGCATTCACAAAATTTGTTTGGTTGTATCCCACAAAATCTACCGATGCTGCCGAAGTAATTTCTAAATTAGAAATCCAAAAATCTATCTTTGGAAATCCAGTTCGAATTATATCAGATAAAGGTCCTGCATTTACCTCTAAAGCTTTTGAAGATTATTGCATCAATGAAAATATTAAACATATCCCGATTACCACTGGATTACCCAGGTCTAACGGCCAAGTTGAGCGTCTAAATTCTGTCATAATATCTGTTCTGTCTAAATTGTCTGTCGATAATCCTAAAAAATGGTATACACATGTAAGCAACGTCCAACAGGTGATAAATTCGACTTTTCAGAGAAGTATAAGCACAACTCCTTTTGAATTGATGTTTGGTACTAAAATGAAACTAAAAAATAACATTGAAATTACTAGTCTTCTGAATGCTGAAATACAATCTGATTTTACAAATAATCGCGAAGATATGAGAAAAAATGCTAAAAAACAGATTTTAAAAGTCCAAGAAGAGAACCGTAAAACTTACAACCTCAGACGAAAGAAAGCTAACAAATTTAAGATTAATGATGTGGTTGCTATAAAACGCACACAACAAGGTCCAGGTTTGAAGTTAAAACCAAAATATTTAGGTCCGTACAAAGTCATAAAAGTAAAAAATAATGACACCTACGATGTAAAGAAACTTGGATTCAACGAAGGACCCATGGTCACCAGTACATGTGCAGAGTACATGAAGCCGTGGCCGGACGAAGCTTAAAAAAAAAAGAATTTCACCGATTGTGACACTATACCAACTATGACAAACCTCTGGACTGACAACTAATAGAATTTTAACTTTATTCTCGAAAAGACGAAAAGACGTAAGGTAAAAGAAGATGAAAAGACGTATGAAAGAAGACGAAAAGACGTAAGATAAAAGAAGACGGAAGACGTAAGAAAGAAAAGACGAAAAGACGTAAGGTAATAGAAGATGAAAAGACGTATGAAAGAAGAAGACGAAAAGACGTAAGATAAAAGAAGATGAAAGGACGTAAGAAAGAGAAGACGAAAAGACGCGAAAAAAAATATATGAATTTTTTCAAGAAATAATCTAAGCTTTGATAAACAATTTGAATGATGACTTCTTTTTTTCAATTTAGACTTTGGATGCTGCTGTGTTTTTTTTTTCTTTATCTTTTCAGATGATCCAGCTGCTGTTTCCAGCCAACAAGAATACATTCGAGGACGAATGTCTCATCAGTATGGCCGAAATATGGGAAATCTCCTCCACTATTAGATCTGCATATTATTTTCTATGCATCGCAACTCTGATGAACAGGCTCTCAGTGAGGCAGACGATTTTGAAGAAACTATTAATTCCTAAGAAGCCAGACGATTTAAGCGGTAGAAAAAAGAACTGAACGGAAGAAAGGAGAATGGAATGTTTTTAGTTTGAAGTTGGTGTAAAAAGAACGTAAGATGAAGACGAGTTCCCGTATAAGATGTAATTGATTAATTAGAGTTATGATTGTTTGCTTTGTAAATAGTCTTATGTAAATATCTTTTTTGTAAATATTAACGTTTAATATAAGTCATTTAAAAGTTTAAAAACGGTGTCAGAATTTAATTTACCTCCGAGTTTATTTACTTATGTGTTCAAAAGAACTTTTTAAAGAAGAATCTCCATATATATACATGCATATTTAATTTTTTTAAGTGCTTAATCGCTTTCTATTTGTTTCGTATGAGGTATTTATATTCATTATTTAATGAAGCATTTCATTTCTTCATTAAGCTGAAAAAATTATTCCTTTTTGCTTTTCTTCAGAATTCACGAAATGTTTTTTTTTTAATTGCTGAATTTCTCTTTAATAATTCATCGGTAATAAAACTTTTTTCCTTCAAGAAAAAAAAACAAACATAGACAAGCTTCTTAAAATATTTTAAATTTAAAAAAATTCAATTTTTTAAAAGAAACTATGGAGAATGCTTTTTATGTATACTGTAGTAAAATATTTCTTTGTATGTAATATTTATTAGCATACTTTCGTTTTGGATGATAGAAGATATTTACACATTAATTTATTGAACCTTTTAGTTGTTGACACATATGCTTAAAAAAGTCGGTTTGTTTCTCAAAACATTAAATTAGGGGTTTAAAGACAGGATTTTTCTCATTAATAATACACGATACGAAAATTCACAAACTATGTAAAAAAAGAATATATTAAGCTTCTTGCAATATCCTTAATTTAAAAATACATGATAAATATTTTTTCTGCTACTCTAGGAAAACGTTTTCTAGTCTCTAAAACAACTACGATTAAAGTTTTAAACAAGTCTTATATTATACGCCAAACATGACAAATGAGATATGCACGTACTATATCTAGTTTTATCAATATTCATATCATGGCGCTATATAGACGTTGTACTTATATGCAAAAATGCATGAATACAAAACTTATTACGGTTATATATACAGGGCGATTCAAAAAAACGTGGACAAATTGATATGACACATCAGGCATACGACAAAGGTAAAAAATCACATAGGAACATAGGGCCGCAGACCACTTATTGAGTCACAAATACAGGGTGTTTCATTCTAGCTACACCCGGTTTAAAAATTAAAAATATTGTAATGAAAATGCAACGATATGTACCTTATTTTTTGTGAAATCCGATAACGTTACGAAAAGATCTAAGAAAACATATTTTTCAAGCAATCGATAGTACCGTATAAACTGATTATCACAGTCCAAAATGTGAGCTGCCAAGTGCATATTGCTGGTGTGCATAATATAAACTTCTATCACTTTTTTGGTGTTATCACATTTAAAACAAAGCTGAGAATGTCTGTTAAATGTTTTATTATAATATACTTCAGTTTTCAGAAATTTATTACCGTCAACCCAAATTGAGTTAGGATGAAACACCCTGTATTTGTGGCTCAATAATTGGTTTTTGGCCCAATGTTTCTATGTGATTTTTTATCCTTGTCGTATGCCTGATTTGTCATATCAATTTGTCCACGTTTTTTTTAATCACCCTGTATATTAAATTCAGTAATACGAAAATAGTAGAACCCATCTTAAATAGGCGTCATCACCATTGAAACCATTATCTATCATGGGATATCATTGAATTAATTACTTATGATAGGATTTAATAGACTTAAAAAATATATTGATAACTTTTTAGCTCACAGGCTATCATAGCCTGAGAGCTTATGTGCCCGTCCGTTCTGTATGTATGTTCGTGCGTAACGCGATAACTCGTGATAAAAATATCCGATCCACTTGAAATTTTGTATGTAGGTATATCCTGACAAGGCGCTTCCCTGATTAGTTTTTGGAGTTCATTCGATATGTATAAGAGGGGAACGGGGGGCTCATGCCCCTCCCCTTAGTTGATATAAATGGGATTTTCGTTCAGAATTAAGTTTTCGTTCAAAATTTAGATTAGGATCATTCTGATGAGGCGATTCCGTGACTGTTATTAGGTGTTATTGAATAAGTATAAATAGGGGGAACAGGGGTTCTAATACCCCCCCTTAATTTATATAAATGGGTTTTTAAAGCAAAATTTTCAGATTTCGTTCAAATCTCTGAATAGTTTTGGAAGTTTAATGGTTAAGTATAAAAGAGGGGTATAACTCCTTTTAAATTATATAAATGCTAAATAGGTTTTTATTAAGAATTATCTCATTTGCTCTGAATTTTGGATATAGATTTTTTATATGATAAAGCATGTCTTTGACAGTATAGGAGATTCAATGATTAAGTATAAAAAAAGAGGAAAGGGGAGAGCTGTTTCCCGTTCTTAATTTTTTTTTCGAACGGAATTAACCCTTGAAAATATAAGGCTTTAATGTACAATTAGTATTTATAGCCTGTGAGCTCAATGCCATCAGTTTAACTGGGCAGTATTCTTTATTGAGTTTTGATATGATTTTCATGAAATTTAACACTACGCAACAAAACTGTGCAACGATTTATATTTTAATTTCCAAAAGTTGTTATGACAATTGGTTGAATAGCTTTTGCGTTGTTATATGCGGACAGACAGATGGAACATACGACGAGTGTAGGTTATAAGTATTTACATGTTTGCAAACGCACCTACAAAAAACTTTTTAATATTTTTGGTCTCAAATTCCGTTTTTAAGCAAAGAAAGAAAGAAAGAGAAATAAAAAATGAACTATTTTAATAATTAATCAATAAATTTTAACAAAATTAATCAGATTGCATTTGAAAAAAAATGTAGAATCATTTCATAATGTAGAAGAAGGTAAAAACTTCCTGTTAAATCGCTTTACATGAAACTGTGGAAACTTTTCTTTCTAATTCCGAAACCGTTAAGAGAAAAGTCAATAAAAAAGCTTAGAAACCAGGAGATTTACGAAATTAAACGAAACAACTTTTCCTAAAATAACGAATAAAAAAAGGACATTTTATTTTTTAAATAATTGAAACTGTGATGAATCAAAAGGAATAAAGACGTGGCATATAAATGCCGGGATCGAAGTGTGCTTACGAAAAAAAAGCATTATAAGTAATAAAAATAATTAAAAATATTTAATAGTGATGACTTTTTCATAATCATTTCTACTTATAAAATAAATTTTCAATTTCACTTCAGTTTGTAGATATAATATCCAGCGATATTCATCGATAAAATTAACCATTAAAAAACAACAAGCAGCGTTCGAAATCCTTGGTGGTCCGCTGGTCCGAGACCACCGATAATTCAGTCGGGCCACTAATTTGAAAAATTTAGTGGTCTGCAGGACCAGTGCCATTTTTCAGGCTCCTGAGAAAATCGACCGATCGCACACAAGATTTTTTTATTATTATTATCAGTGATGCCGCAGACGCGCTATAGCGCGTAAATTACTCAAGAAATCGGCAATGGGACGCAAAAAATAGCTCTTACGCGTCCCACGGGACGCGTAATTTCGTTAAGGGATCGTGAAAAAAACTGCAAATTTCGTTAAAAAATCGCGAAATAACGACAATTTACGGCAAATTTGTCAAACAATTTTCGAAAAAATGGCTAATTTCATTACAAAATCCGAAACAAAAGGCAGATATCTTCGAAAGATCGCGAAAAAACGGCAAATTTCGCCCAAAAAAATCGGGAAAAAGGCAGATTTTTTTCCAAAAATTGCGGAAAAATTTTAGATTTCTTCAAAAAAATTGCAAAAAAACCGGCAGATTTCTTCAAAAAATCGCGAAAAAAGACAAATTTTATCCGAAAATCCCGGTAAAACGCGAAATTTGTCAAAAAAATCGCGAAAAACGACAAATTTCCTCAAAAGATTGTGAAAAAAAAACCCACAAATTTTATTAAAAAAGCGCTAAGAAACGACTAATTTCCGGCAAATATCGTAAAAAAATGCGCGAAAAAATAGCTAATTTTACCCTAAAACGCGAAAAAACGGCAGATTTCTTCAAAAGATCGCGAAAAAACGGCAAATTTCCCCAAAAATCGCGATAAAACGGCCAATTTTATCAAAAAATATCGCGAAAAACGGTATATTTTGTCAATAAAAATAAAAGATTTCGTCAAAATAACGCGAGAAAACGGAAATTTCGACAAAAAAGCACGAAAAATAAATAAATAAATAAATAAATAAGTGAATGCCGGGAGAGAATTTTTCTGTTTTAAAAACTTTCTTGCTTCAAAATTGTTGTTGCTGCTCCAAAAACTGATTTTCATGCTTCCCAATCGGTTTTTTATTGCTCCAAATCTTTCTGAGTGAATGTGACTCCTGAAAGCACCATTTCATTAAGCAAAGTACCCATTTACTCAACAAAAATATTCCTTTTTTCAGCAAAAATGTCTTTTTCAATAAACCTGTCTTGCCCCATTTTAAAAGAAATGCAAACAATAGTGATACTTGTTATCTTCTACACTTAAATAAGCATTATTTTATAATTAAATTTGTATCTTGCACATTTATTCTTTAAAAAGTACAGAAAATTTACTCTAAGTGTTAAAATTATTTAATAGAATTTTATGTAGCGGACCAGTGATGATGTCTGCGGACCAGTAAATTCTCATGCTTACTGGTCGTTGGGACCAGTGACTTTTTTTTAGGAATTCTAACGCTGACAAGACTGTTTTCTCTGTTTCTGCAATGCATAATTTGCAATGATTTTTTGTGATGTAGGGAAATAATCACTATTATTAAAAATGCACTGCATAAAAATGTAAATTGGTGGTATTATAGAGAAATATTTGATAAACATGGTGGTGCAGATAGTTTTTAAGTCGAATAATTATTGTAAGAGATACTTAATTTTAAAGTTGGTCAAAATTGCTCAAAATAGGTCAAAGTGCCAAAATTATAATACAGTCTTTCGTAATTTTTTTAGAGCTGACCAAATAAACTGATTTTTACAGTCGGAACGGGGGTTGACGAGCATAACTCGTTTGGAGTAGAGCCCCCTAGTAATAAAAATAAAATGAAGAGAAACCTACGTAAAAGGAAAATATAATAAATGTTTTAAAATGAAAAAAAAATATTTTAAAACTTTTGAAGATGCAATTAAAAAAATAAATAAATCGGAATTACCGTAATTTCGGGTGTATAAGCCGCGGATCAAACAATTTTTTTTGAACCCAGAAATCTTATTTAGTGATAGAAGGCAAATATTTACGTCGATCTAAGTAGTAACATTTGTTTCTTAAAAAATTCTGGGTCGAAAAAGAATTGTTTGATCCGCGGCTTATACACCCGAAATTACGGTACCTTATATTAACTTTGAGATTTACTCAAAAAATATTACATATAAAATAACAATAATAAAAAAAATATTACTAGAACTCTGCTTTTGATGTATTTTTAAGAAATGATAATGTAAAATGAGTTAAATTTAAATACAAAGGAAATGTAATAGGTAATTTAAAATGAAAAATAATAAACTTTTTGAAGATGCAATGAAAAAAAAAAATAACTTAGGAACAACGTTAAATTAACTTCAAACTTGCTCATTCAAAATATGAAATGTTAAATAAAAATAATTAAAAAGCGTCAATGACTCTCACTTACGAAAAAAGAATTTTCTTCGATTACAATTCATCGATGTAATGCACACATTTTCTCAATGATATAATAATCGATAACTAGACTTATAATACAGCTAACCCTGTTTCTGCATGTCAGAAGATTTTTGGATTCATCAATCCATTGACCATTTTATTTGTGGATGCAACTAAAAAAAAAAAAACCTTTCTCTTTCTTCAAACACCCGTAATGTTATCTTCTTTAAGTGCATGGTTTTCTCATTAATAATTCATTCAGCGAACATTAAAAGCTTTTTTTTCTTTCAAAGAAATCTTTGATAAAACCCCTTGTAATATTTTCAGATTAAGAACACTCTACGCCATTTTTTTTTAATCCACGGGGAATGATTTTTTGTGGTAAAATATTTTTAAGTACTCCCATAACCCCATTTTATGTTTGCAGATTTTCTATTTTTTAAAATTTTTTTCATTTATTTATTTATTTGCATTTTTATTATTATTATTATTATTATTATTATTATTATTATTATTATTATTATTATTATTTGGAAATGTTATTATTGTTATCCGTATTTTAAAAATTAGACATCAATGATTTATAAAATTTGTAATATCATTAGATTTATACTTATAAAATTTTGTTGTTGTTTTACATTTTATTGAAGAGCATTTAAATTTGATGAATTTAAATATAACCCAAGAGGTGGGTTATATTTTTAAATTAACTTATTTCTGCTCTGTGAAAAAAGACAATTTTTTTTAATCTACCAAAATATTAGGTAATTAAGTATTATCCAGGCCAGGTCATATTTATTCCGCCGACAATGGTTCCGATAATATTAATTATAGCTCTCCTTTTGTTTATTTATTTATTATTTTACTACTATTTTAAGAATATAATTTATATGATATAACTGACATCTTTAAAAAAATGACAGAAGTATTTATGTACGCATAACTATATAATATATTATGGCATACAAATATTTATAATATATTACAGTCATCATCTCCATCGTTACTAACCCGCATTGCTAGAAGCCGTCAATTAGAATTTACATACTTAATAAATGCATATTAAATAACTCTTGTATCTTATTATATTTATCATTTTTAACCATTCTGTGTGTTTATGAAAAGTACATTACATTACCGTTTTGAATACGATTTGCGATTGACAACAATAATAATAATAAAAAATAGCGATAGGCAATCATTTTTGGAGATCTACTCACATGGCCCGGATAATGCGTAAATATCAACTATAATATGAAAATTAACAATAATAAACAATAAAAACTTCCGAGTTACTCATGATTTCGAGAAACGTTCTCTAGAAACATCCCAAACTAATACATTTTCGAGATTTAAAAATGCATTTATAAAAATAAAGGTTTTTTCGTTGATTTTCGAAAATAACTCCGGGTAATTTTTATTGTGTAAAAAAACTTTTTTTTAAACTTGTATATCGTTTTTTATACTACCCACTTTCAATATTACATTTCCACCTGCGTAATTCAATTTCTACATGTAAATTAACTAAATATTATTATTGTTAATGTTAATGTTAATGTTAATGTTAATGCTGTTAATTTATTTTGTTTTGCTGCAAAATATGCCGGTTGTAGATGAAAATGTTTGCTTAATAATTAATAGCATTATTTAGTAATAAATAAATGAAAAATAAATAGAAAAAATTCAATTTAATATTTAGAAGTGATTTTTTTAACATTTTCAATATTTTACTTGTTTTGTGTAATATGTTTTAAAAAATTAGTATATAATTTTATAACGTATTTACCAATGAAATTGTAATGATAAATAGCAGCTTTCAAATTCATTTAACTTTAAATGTTACCAAGTTTCTGACAAATGATGAAGGAAACAACTGCAAAGTGATTGTCGATAAAAATACCCTCTAACTCAAAAAAAAATTCTTTCCTTTTCTTAAATTACTATAAGCTTGAAAAATAAATAAATAAATAAATTTTGTTTCTTAGTATTTCTCAAAAAATTGCAAAAGAAATAAAGCGTGTATTTAAAAAAAATTAACAAAGATAAAATATATATATATATGAGGACCCCAGAAGCCAAGGGGTATAAGTGACAAAATTGAAAAAAATAAACTAAATACACAGACGACCTAAAAATATATGTTTTTTTCATTTCAGGTAAAGAAATATAAGTGATTTTCTTATTAATTGCTGAGTTATAGAGGCAAACCACTTTTTTCGAAAAACAAACAATATTGATTAATTATACATTTAAAGAAAATTGTACTCCATTTTTTTTAACAGTTATTGAAATGAGAGTTAAAAGATTAGAATGCAACAAGCAGATGTTTCCTATTTCAATTTAGTCAGTTGTTATTGATGTTCCAATTTAACATCAATTATCTTTAAACTCAATTTACTACAAATCGAAATTTTGTCACTTGTACCCCTTGGCTTCTGGGGTCCTCATATATATATATCTTTAAAAAAAGACATGCAAACCCCTACAGGAAATTTGATATGAGTAAGGGGAAGTGTCTGTAATTTGGTGACCGAGAAACCAGTCGGATGCATTTAAGCGGGACTAGTGTAAAGTCTGGCTTTTTTTCTGTGTTTTTACAGAATTTTTTAACAGTGTTTTACAAGTACAACTGTGTGCAGAGCATGTCATTTTTTGATTCAGCAGTGAAATAATTTTATTTTTAATATTACCAATCATCATGCACATAATAAACGAAATAACTGCAAAGAGAAAATCGATAAAAATTATCATTAATTCGCAAAGAGGAATTTTCTCTTTTAAAATTATTTTAATTTTTAATCAAACTATTTTTAAATGAAATTTTTCTGCTTTATTATTTCTAATGAACCTGCAAACAGATTTTTAAAATATGTATTTTGAATTACAAGCTATACAAAGATTAAAATACAGTAAACTCTCTGTAAGGCGGGTTTTGAGTAAGACGGAAATCTGTCTAACACGAAAAGTTTTCCAAGTACCTGTGAATCCATAGACATAGAGTAAAAATCGTCTAAAGTGGAATATTATCTACAATGGAAAAATTTCTCAGTCTCGATCGATTTCGTCTTAGACAAGCTTATTCTGTCTTTTAACAAAGACATAGAAGTCCTTACAGGAAATTCGATATAAGAAAAATGAAATTGTAAAATGATGACCGAGAAACTCAATCGAATTCATTTAAACAAGAACTAGCGTAAATTTGCTGAGAGTCTCGGTTTTTTCTCTGTGTTTTTACAAAAAATTTTAAAAGTGTGCTCAAAAAATATATGTATGCATAGCTATAAAATAGTAAATTCTTATTCAGATTTTTTATCTTTTTACTGACATTGAAATACTTGAAATCCCATAATAAATATAAAGTATGCTGACATAATGGCTACATAAAATATTAGTTCTTGAAATCATTACTGAAGAATAATGGAATATGAATACCTGGAACAATAAAACTCTTCTTATTGTTTGACATTTCTGACATAAAAAATGTGTTGACAATAGTTTTGTTACTTGAACAATGCTATTAACCTAAAAATTATGAACTATTATTTTTATGAATTATGTATTGGTATTTGACACACAAATTTCATATTCATGACTTATCATGTCATGGATGAATGCTAAAAAAATCGTTCCCAATAAACGAATGATTTAAGATAATGATTTCATTTTATTGTTTTGTTTCTTCGATGTAAAAGTATTTTCATTTGCCATAATAAATAAAAATAAATAAATATGCATATGCTTGAAGGTGGATGGACAGGAAAAAATACATACGTGTATGTAGGAACGGTTATGAAATTGAAATACATAAAAAATACATTTGTTTTTCAAATTAAATTCGAGCAGAAAAGCAAAAAGTTTTTCTATTCAACTTTTAATCTACATTGTAAAAAATAATTGTTGATTTTGCATTATAACATTAGCAGCGAGGTACTAGCATTACACTATAAAATCTATTATAGCAAACCGTAAATAAACAGAAGTTTGCCCTTTTTATAAATGACAATGCAAAAATATACCATAAATTGCTATTCAGTGGAATATTATTTAACGGTATTAATTATTGATTTTACAATACTATATTAGTAGCTGGTGTTCCAATATAATACTGTAAAATCAATTTTTTTTTTTTTTTTTTTTTTTTTGTGTGTGTGTGTGTATGTGCGTGTGTGTACATTGTAACAATACCAATAATGTTAAAAAAAATATTCGAAAAAACATATATAGGATTCAAATAAAATCACCTATTAAATGAATAGCTAGCATTGAAGCTTAAGTATTTTTCCCGCACAAAAATAATGAAGAAATGCTATATTTAAAATACACTGCTCAAAACAATTAAAGGATATTGCAGTTTTAGGCGGATTTTGTATCTGGGAAACTTTTTAGCTGATTGATACATGGTCGACAGACATAGTAGGTTATATGAGAATAAATTACACATGTTTGTCAGAAAAAATGCATTTTATTGCACATTTGTGTACAAAAGGAAAAAAACACAATTTGTGCATATGAGAAAAAAAGAATAAGGAAAGGAGTTTTCTTCAAAGAAAATCATTTTCAGTAGGGGGTATGGTTTCCACGGGCGGCCAGCAACATTGAACACCTTTGAGGCATGGACTCAATGAGGCTATTAATGACGAGTTGAGCTATTCTGCCCCACTTTTCCAGAAGAGCTCTTTCCAGTTCTTGGAGAGTTTGTGGGGATTGTTGGCGGCCAGAAACTCGTCTTCCTAGAGCGTCCCAAACGTGCTCGATTGGATTCATGTCTGGAGAACACGCTGGCCATTCCATTCGAACGATTCCTTCCTCGAAAAGGAAATCCTCCACGAGGTTTGCACGATGTGGCCTGCAGTTATCGTCCATTAAAATGAAGTTATCTCCGATTGCTGCAGCGTAAGGGACTACAATAGGTCTGAGGATCTCATCCCTATATCGGCGACCAGTCAGAGCTCCATCTCGAATGATGTAGAGGTCAGTGCGCCCGTCAATGGAGATGCCACCATACACAAACACTCCTCCACCGCCAAATCTGACACTTTCGTGCACGAACGCAAGATTATTCCTACTGCCACGGTCCCTCCAGATGAAAATACGCCTATTATCCGGATGCACAGAAAAAACGGGACTCGTCAGAAAACAGAATATTGCTCCATTCATTTCTCCTTCAGTTGACATGCTCGGTTGCCCACTCCTTGCGGTCGCGACGATGCCTTGATGTTAATCTAACACATACCATCGGTCGTCGAGCATACAGGCCTACAGCATGGAGCCGGTTTCGGACAGTCTGAGTTGAAATCGTGGTGCCTGTAGCCGAGCGAAGGTGTTGTTGGGGAAGAGTAGCGTTCATGTTTTGGGTGTCTCCGAGCTGTTAACGCTAAATACCGATCTTCATTGGGCGTTGTTGCCTGTCTACAACCTTGCCCTGGTCTTCGGCCTGCACATCCACTCTCCAAAAAACGGTTCCAGATCCTGGAAATGACACTTTGTGACACTCCAATGGCTTGCGCTACTTCGGCTTGAGTTTGGCCCCCTTCTAACCTACCAACAATTCTCCAAGCTTCTGAATCTGTCAAATGACTTCGCTGAGACATCGTACTCATCTAAACAAAGCAATCACTGAATGCCGATCATCCTTGTCTTCATTCTCTTTTATCCAGTTGAAAGTCAAATTTCATTCGCTGCCGCTGAAGCGACGTTTTTGACGTCGAACTCAAAATTTGCATACTCCACAGTTTGAAAACCAGAAAAATTTGCATTTGTGATTCTCTTCTTCTATTTACGGCAAAAAAAATTTCGTTTATATCTTTATTTTATATAAAACTTCAAATATCCTTTAATTGTTTTGAGCAGTGTAAAATGAAAACTCAATGCAAAAACTTAAATAAACAGTCATAATTCAAATGAATAATGAAAAACTCACATTTAGTGTTAAATTACTACATTAGGCATTAGTCTATTACAAAATTAGTACAAAGCCTATACAAATTAATTTCAGTTTCACAACATTTTCATAATTTTGAAAAGAAATCGGAAATTCTACATCAAACGTGGAATATGAGGTGCATTCGTATTGCTAACTTTTTTGAAAAAATTCAGATTTTGGTGCAATAGCTGTTGCCCTCTTATTCAAAAATGCATGAATATAAGATTTATATCGATATTATAAATTAAATATAGCCACACGGAAATAATAGGACTCCTTCTTAATTAAGATGTAATTATCATGGCAACTTATAATCATGACCTATCATAGGATATCATTAGATTAATCATGTATGATAAGATTTAATAGAATATAAAAAAATTATTAATATCTTTTTAAATTTTGATCCGATTTTCAAAAAAATTGAAATGGCTTGACAAAATTCTGTACATGAAATTTCAAACCGTTCGTTTGGATGATTTTTGCACTGTAATATGTGGACAAGTGGACAGACAGACGGATGTATGAGATGACGACGATAGGTGCTACGTATTTATATAATTACAACCGTACCTAAAAATAAAAAAAATCTTGCATCTATTAATACTCCTGAACTATTTATTCAAGTAAACTTCGAAAAAAAGGAGGAGAGAATAAAGAATTAATAATACATACATACATACAAAAATGTAATTTGCTAGTCAGAAATACAGCAAGAAATGCAGTTAACAATTACTGATTGCAGGGATCAATATAATTTCCGAAAAGATAGCTATTAGGGCGACTAGTATTTTTTTATTCAAACTAATTTAAACAATAGGCTGTTAACCAACACAATTCCATGGAATAGAATATATAAAAAGTAAATGCTTATTATACATAGAATATAACATTACTAAATTGCGGACTTCAGATGAAAAAATTAAAAGTGTTGGAAAATTGACTTTGATGCTGAAGATTTAACAGGGAAACTTTTAACTAATACCCAACTTATTGTTTTCATGCATTAGATGTGACGTCACAGCATGTTAACCCCCCCCCCCCCCCCCACACACACACACACACCTATCTCAGTTAACGAAGAGTGGTGTCTTTAAAAGTAGAGAAAATTCCATGTGATACAAAACATTTATATTCTACAAATAATGCTTTGCCACTTTTTCGAATAGTTTAGGCATGCAAAATTTTTATTCGTAGGTACGAACTATTCACATTTAACATCGATCATTATAACATTCTTCAAAAATCTTTAGTATTGTGGAAAAAAAAAAAAAAAAAAAAAAAAAAAAAAAAAAAAAAGCAAATTTTTGAACACATTTTAAGAGAATAGATGTTCATAAGAAATCTTTGAATAAAAGTACACAGCTATTTTAAAAGAAACGCAAGTTTAGAAATCAATAAAATTGCAAATTTTTACAATTTTTTTTTTTTTTTTTTTTTTTTTTTTTTTTGCGTATGTGTCTTGTTTGCGTTTGTTAATCTAACATGCAAGTTAAACAAAATTTCGAATTTAGTATTTATATATTTTAAAATGTATGTATCTTGTCTTTGATCAAACGAAGCGTTAATTATTCAGAAATCGGCCGATTAACACAAATCTGTTGTCAACTGCACTGCTTGACAAGTGCAAAACGTTTTGAGGCATTTTCAAATTCTTTTTTTTAACGGAAATATATAAAATTGGAAATCCTGACTATGAAAGCAATTTTGAATCAAACCGTTTTTTTTTTTTTTTTTTTTTTTTTTCATTTTATGATTAATAAATTAACTACCCAGTAATAAGCGGTTTAAATTACGTGACAAGGCATTTTTCTCCGCCGTTGACTCATTTTTCTGCTTTCGTTGACAATTCGTTCAAAATGCCCATTTTGAAAAAAATTTCTGAAAGATTTATTGCTATTTCAAGGGAAAAAAAAAAAAAAAAAAAAAAAAAAAAAAAAAAAAAAAAAAAAAAACGAAATACTGAGATCGATTTGATAGTTTCTGAACAAAATCTGCAAGTTTCATGTGTTTCAGAATAAAAATGAATTAAAACTTTTGCCATAAATTTACCGTTTTGAATTTTTAAGTAAGTAATAGAATGCAAAAATAGTAATATTCCAAATAAAATTGCAATACTTATATGAAAACAATTTGCAAAAACAGTTGATTAACCCAATAATATTTTGTATTTCATTGCGATATTTTCTTTCTCTCTCTCTTTCTGATTCATGATATTTCAAGGGATTTCCAAATTTGTTTATTTTATTTTCAACCAAACATTTTCCATTATATAACATATAGTTTAAGAGTTCGTGAATATTTTAAATTCTAGATAATCTTTGGCCTAAAGAAATAGAACAACAGAAAAGAAATACCAAACAGTATGCAAATATTCTTCAATCTCTGAAAGTGAAAATATTCCACTACACTAAACTAAGTATTGAAGATGCAAGTAAGCTAAATAATCCGATAACCGTAAGAGGATTTCAAAGGTTTAAAATAATGGTTAAATGGTTCGTTAGTTCAACTAAACAACAGAAAAATGTCAGTACTAACCTGGTTTGATAACTTATTTTCTAAAAGATTCAAACTAAAATAGTTTTTCTTTCTGTTTTTAAGTCCGGTCGTCAGAATTACATTTTAATGATGGCAATTTTAATGATTCCCTCCACATTCTAATTTATTATTCCATAATGATTACTTTTCAGATAAAAAGGTTTGAAATTTTTAAAAACATTTGAAAATTTTTAAATTTAAAATTTTTTTATATATGATTTTATGAACTACTCGTTCGGTTTCTTCACGTTCTTTTTTTCCGCAAAAGAGTGCAAAATTTTTTTCTTTTTAATTTGTTTTATTATTTATAAACATTTTTCGATATTTTAAAATTTTATTTTCTTTGTTTAAAATGTTAAAAGTTTCAACTTTTAAACTTATTTAATTTTTTATATAATTTATGAAAACCAAGCTCGATTTCTTCACTTTTTTTCGATATTTTACGTAAAAAAAAAAAAAAAAAGGTTCTAGTTAATTTGTCTTCAGGATTTATAAAAATATTTCTTTACTTTTTAATTTTATTTCTAAATTTCATTTCCTGTATTTATATTATAGTTTAATCATTTTTTTCCCCTTGAAATGCACTTTTCAACAAAAATATTACTTTTTAGATAAAAAAGTTTTGAAAACTTATCTATTTTTTTATTTTAAATCTAAAACTTATTTAATATTTTATATAGTCCATAAGTCACTCGCTCAATTTCTTCACTTTTTTTGCTGTTTTGTGCAGAAAATGTTTCTTTTTAATTTTTCTTCAGGATTTATAAAAGTATTCCCTTTTTTTTAATTTTATTTCTTTTATTTATGCGATATTTTAATTTTTTTTCTTTGAACTGTATTTTTCTATTAAGATTACTATACAGATAAAAACTGTTATACAGCGAAAAGGGTGAAGCAATTTCGCCAATAGTTACTCGCTCGATTGCTTCACTTTTCTACTGTTGTATTTTTCTTAATTTGTTAGATTTTGTTAAAGTTTTTTCTTAATTTGTCTTCAGGATTTATAAAAATATTAGTTACGAATTTCATAATAAATAAATAAATAAATAAATAAATAAATAAATAAAAAACGAAAATTTTGGGAGCGATTTTTACTTCCAATTATATATTTTCAAAATTTTATCATAAAATTAAAAGTCCTAAAATAATATTAAAACATAGCATGAAAACGCTGCACAACTCTAATTAATCTCTACTCTAATTAATCTCTAATAAACTCTCATTAATCTATTTGGATGGCTAGTGTTAATATTATTAACGTGGAAGAATTTTTTTTCTAAAAATGAAAATTGATTCGGATTCGAAAGGGTTAAAACAGCAGCTACGTCACCAACTTATATGGATCCATGAGATGCGAGCCCATCCTATAATTTGATTTACCCACCCTCCTATCTTCAATTGATTTATTTCCTTAATGAAATGAAATTTGGTTTTATTGACATTCTAAAATTAATTTTGTTTGAAAAATAGTCAAGTCATCAACTAGTCGTATAAAGCATTGAAAGCCCCTCCAGGGGATATATCAAATTTCTCCCAAAAAGAAATTTCCTGCTTATTTTGACGTCAATGTTTGTGTCTTACATTGCACGTAAAGCACTTAGCTGGCTAAAATATATGTTTTACGCATGACTTTCAGCTTTTCGCATTTCAATAGTTAACAATTATAATGTTATTTCAAATAAATATTAATGCAGGCTTTAGTAGGTATAAGGAAGACTTTAGTAAAATATAATTTAATAAAATTATAATAATTTAAAAATTAGCTTAGAAAAAACGTAACTTCAAATTATCATTTTTAGTCATCTGCTTTTTCATCTTTTCTCTTCAAGGGAAAAACATGTTATGATGTTTTAGTGAAAAAATTTTCCTGTCTAATATTTTTCAGAAATTGGAAATACTGAACAGCAGAAATATGAAGAAAATATTTACCACGCGTGATATGGAATGGACCTTTAATCGGTTAAGAAAAACCACATTTTAAATCTTGGACCTTAGTAATATGCCCGTTTTCAATAATAAATTAATAATAAATAAACATTATTTTTATAATGATCAAAACGTGGCTTACGTAATAAACAGAGTCTTATATTACGTACGCTATAGATTAAACATTAATATTCCTCTACCCATCAAAAACAAATTTTAAATGAAGTTTCGGTACTGGAAAATTTTTAACTTCTGAACATCGCGTATTTTCAATTTTTACACCATCGTATAGGATTTTTAAAAAAGTACATTTAAATGCTATTTGGAAACTGTATCTTAATTTGGTTCTGAGTATTGATTTTTTGTAGTTTTTTGTACTTTTTTTGTCATTGTGGCTACAGAAGTATCCCATTTCTGGACATTACATGGACCAATCAGAAAACGAATAAAATCCGAACAGAGCAAGAATTCATATATGTCTTTATGTCTATAAACCGAGAGAAACAACCATTTTCCAGATGGTTAAAAAATAATAGATAGTAAAATTCTCCGCATTTTAAATCCTAGACCTAAGTAATCTGCACATTTCAGCGCCATTCCATGAAAAACTGACAAAATGTCCTTCGCGCGACATTTACTTAATTACCTAAGTTGTGAAAACATAAACGCTCAACTAAAAACAACAAAAATTCTAGCTTTTCATATTAGTATTCTTGTTTTAATTTGAGGGTATAATAACATCGTTAAAACAGCGGCAATATATAGAAAAGCTATTCCAAAAGTGATATGGAATGGCCCTTTAATAGTTTTAAAAACCGCCACATTTTAAACACCGGACCTTAGTAAGATGTCCGTTTTAAATAATAAAAGAATAGATAATCAAAATTTCCATATTTTAAATCCTAGACCTAAGTAATCTGATCATCCAATTGTTATTCCATTAAAAATTCACAAAATGTCCTGCGCGCGATACTAACATAGATATATACATCTATTGACTAATAACATGTAAAAACATAAACTCTTACATTAAAAACAACAAAACTTTAGATTTTCATATTAGTATTCTTGTTTTAATTTGAGGGTAATAAAAACATTGTTAAAACAGCAGAAATGTGAAGAAAAGCTGTTCCACACAAGATATGGAATAACACTATAACATAAAGAACCTTTTTTCCCTCCTTATATTACACGTAATTAAATAATTCATATTCATTTAAATAAATAACATAAACTACATTTTGGGGGTAATTAATACATCTGATGAATCAACATACTTTCACTAAAATCCGTCTGCTGCTTAAAGGGTTAACTCTCAATGTTTAGCTTCTAAAAATAGTTATTTGCTTCTGTTTTGATTTAAAATTTCTAAAAATGAGAATAACTTTCTTTTTTTGTAAGGCACTTGAAACTAGTGGTGGAATTTTCGAACCTTTAAACCTTCCAAAACCTTCCAATTAATTAATGATGATTACTTTTATTTTATACTTATTAATTCTGAAAAGGAAAATAATCTTCTTTTTTGCTAATAGCTTGAAACCAGAAATGTGATTTTAAAACCGTTGAATCTTCCAATTTATTAACGATAATTATTTGTTTTTAGATTGGTGAATTTTACGAAAAGAATGATTTTCATTTTTCGCTAAGTACTGAGAATTTCAAACTGATTTTTGAATCTTCGAATCGTCCAATTAATTAGTGATGGCTGCTTGTGTTTAAAATTTATAAATTTTAAAATGCGAATAATTTCTCTTTTTTAAGAACGACTAGAATGTAGAATTGAGATTTCGAAATATTGAATCTTCAAATTTGTAAGAATAATAAATAGACAGTGAAAAATATATATTATACAGTAGAACCTCGATTAACCAAGTTTTGATTAATCGAGGTTTCTGTTAACTAAGCCGGTAATAAACTCCGTTTTTTTTTTTTTTTTCTTTCGTGTGTGTGTGAAAGAGCTTTGAAAAAGACCACACTTTTTAGTTCATTGCCCATGTCCCTGAAATATTTGGAGAAAAGAAACGATGTTACATTAGATAGACCCATGGATGTGCAAAAGAGAAAACTGAGCCAGGGGCCAAGTTTTAATTTGGCTCCCCCTCCCTCAACTTTTTTTGTGACTGGTCAAAAATGACATTGGTAATATAAATTTCGCGCCTAGTAAATTTCTGGGCCCGGGGCGATAACCCCCTCCCCCTCCTCTCCTTCCTTTAGCACAGCGTTGGGTAGACCTTCTGTTGCTTAAAAATTGCCGTGAACGGTCAGCCACTGACAGAAAATCTGGGTCTTTTCAAAAAAAGATTATAGAGATTTTTTTTAATAATTTAGATTTAACAGATTAATGTAATTAAATTAAAAAAAAACATATATTCTCCTGAGATTTATTTCATTTTTAAAAATGCATCTTTCAATATTTAACTCAGTATAGTTTAAAAGCTTCCAATTTCGTTTTTAAAACTGAATACTTACAGTTGATTTCTTTTTTAAATTTGATAAGCTGTTAAGCATAACTGTATATATGTTTACTTTTCTCATATAAGAAACATTCTGTTGTTTGTTATTCTAAAAGATGTTGCGAATAAATTCTCGAGCACGACGGGTTTCAATACACAATTTCTATTAACAAAGATTTCCGGTATCCGAGAAACTAACGGTCCAAATTAGCTCCGATAATCGAGGTTCACTGTATAGTTGTGCATGTATGTGTGTAATAAAAAATATTTATTATATATTATATATTAGTATACATAAAATTATAATCAAACATTAAATTTGCAGATTTATAATTAATCATTCATACACCCTACATTTTTATATGAAATCTCGATTTGAAAATAATAGCAGACAATCCTTCTCTATTTTATTCTGCTGTATTGACTTAGAACGGATTTCAAGTGTATGTATCTGTAAATATTTTAGTATATATTAATTTAATCTGAAATACCTTATGGTCAAGCAACATAGTCCAAGTATGTAATACAAATTAATGTTTCCTATAAAATATATTTTGTACGAGATCAACAGTCTTTAAAGTTATATTCCTGTAATGTATAATTTAATGATGCATAACTTTAATTACAAAATAAGTTTAAGGTTTATAGAAATCAGGCAATTAATCAGAAACTTTCAGATGATTATAAATGTACCTTTTCAATTACGAATTAACCATTTAGTATATTTTACCACTGCACCATTATATAAATTCACTGTAAAAATTCTTTATAATTATTCTCGATCCGTGTAAATATAACAATATACATAATTTGTTACATGCTAGCAAATAAAATTTAATCTTAAGTATGTAATAATATAATAAAGACTTTTTGCACTTTTATTGCATTAATAAACATGGTGGTCGAACTACGTTTGTTACTAAAAGGAGAACTTGCTTTAAAAGAACTAGATTTTCAAAATTATTTTAAATAACATTTATTGAAAGAATGAAAACGGAAATTATTCTTAGTAAATCAATGAATAATCTGAATCCGACATATTTCATACAAATTATTTTAAATTCATCGAACTTCCCTTTAACTGTTTATGTGGGTACTTTACAGTACCATTAAAGTAACTTGTTATAAAATTTCTTTGATGCATCGATTAGTAGTAATGCAGTTTAGAATGTTTACTTTATCTTGCTTCAAAAGCACTATTGATTGCACAAAACAAAAATAGGATGATTTCTTTTTCAATTTCATCTTTTCAGTTTTTTTGAAGTTGAAAGGTTGTGGGAAAATTTTTCAGTTCAAAAAAAGTTTCTATATTTCTATTGTAACAGCATTTTATTTGTACATTTCCTAATTCTAAAAAATACGAAAGAATTTTTTTTTAAATAAACGATTTGAAAGAAGTTATAAATGTTACACAAAATCCTTTTAAATTCAAATTTAATAAGTTAATTTTAGATTGCAAAATTCTTTTAAAATTTATAAATTCTTCTGGAAAATTCATTATTTCATAATGCATATTAATGCGCAATAATTCAGTTAATGCAAAGTGATCAATAGAAATCTCAACGATGATATGGAGTTCATTTCTCATAATAAACTTTTGTTTACCATTTTAGAAGCTTCAGGTCGATATTGAAAAAAATGAACTCAATAAATTTTGTCAAATTAAAAAATCAGGATAAGTCTGAAGGTAGATTTTTTAAAAGTAATTTTGTATATTTTAATTTTTTGTATTACAAAATGGACAATATTTAATGAGAAGTATATCAATTTCTGTTAATTGTAGATGTGAAAAAAATACCATTAGTCCATAATTATTTTAGTTTTACGTAAAAAAAAAATTTTATTATTTTTGTCATGCTTAAAATGGTGTATTTTAACATTTGAGTCAATATTTTGGAAATCGGAGTTGAGCCACAAAGGGTTAAGTTAAAAATTGGAATACTGAGAAAAAATAAAAAGGTATTCCCCTCTTCAGTTTTTGGTTACTTCTGTTTATTTATTTATTTATTTATTTTTATTTTTTTTCTTTTTAGACATAATAACAATTAAATTTTTCTCATATGTCTACATTTCATGAGGAAAAAGTTACAGCCTGAATTAAAATAATTTTTCCTAATATTTCTATTTTAGGTGTATTTTTCATTTTATGCATGTGTATTTTATTATACGAATTTCGAGAATTTGAGTTGATTTTTATTTAACGAAGTGTTTAAGTCTAACAATGATATATGAGTCTTTGTTAGAAGTGTCGCGACATTCCTATTGTGTTTGGAAAATCCTGCAAGGAGAAGATCAGTAATATATTCCTTCTCCATAAACTATTTTATTTTATTTTAAATTATGTTATATCTTTGTTGAATACTAATGAAATGCGATATTTTAGCATTTTTCTTTCATTGCATTATTGCATTTTTGCATTTTCTTTACCTTTGTATAAATATTTTCACATATGATAGCTATTCTCTTTATATTTGGAATATATTTTTTAAAATATTTCAGAATTCTTCTGGTTGCAATAAAAGATAGTTATATATTAAAACAATAAGTTACCTATTTTTTCCATTCCCAATATCATATACATTTAAATTGGTAAAAGGAAAAATACTCTTAAGTAAAAATCGTAAGTAAAACTACAAATGTATAATTGAAAAAAATACAGTATTTTTAAGTAGAAATTTTCAAAAATTATGCAGTATTCTTTATGTGTAATTTAAAAAATATATATACAGTTTTTTATACAGTATTTCTTAATTTTAAATGTTAAAGATTCTGGAAAAATATGCTTAAAATTTCAACCTTATTAATATAGATTGAAGGTAAAAAATGCAAGCGTCATCAATTTTATCTATTAAGTTTTATTACATAAAAACGAATGCGAAATACTTAAAATAATATGAAAATGAAAATTCAACTTCGAATTTAATAAATTTCTGTTGATGGGGCAGTTTTTTCTCTTCAGAAACGAAGTTAAATCTTATAAATTTTCTATTCAGATTTTAAAAGAAAATGCGATTTTATTTTAATTTAATAAAATGAAAGATTTTATCAGTTGCATTATTTGATACATTTAATAAAACAGGAGCAAAAAAAGAGAGATGATAATTAATTTTAAGATATTTTTTTGTATTCTTTTCTGATACATTTAATAAAACCGAAACAAAGAAAGAGAAATGATGAATTTAAGATGAATTTTTAGCAAATTAATCTTAAAGTTAACATTAATTATCTTAAAGATAAAACAGCTACCGGTAATTGCTATATAGATAAAGAAATTATAACTACTTTTAAGATAAATTTTATAAAAATTAATTATAAGAAATTGTACCTATTTCTTCATATTCAAATTTGCTGTATTTGATATATTCAATGAAGCACAGTCAAAAAAGGGAAAAAAAAGAGAGAAAAAGAAAAGAAGAAAAGAATTGTAATTAACATTAAGATAAGTTTTATAAAAACTTATGATAAAACCAAAAAAAAATGTAAAAAATTATATTAAAAGTAAAAGAAAAATATAAATTTTATAAAAATTTATCTTAAAATAAAAATGATCTTATCTTTAATTTATCTTATCTTAGTTATTTTAAACTTAAGAAAATGCCGGTAAATATCTTAAAAGAAAAAGAAATTGATTATCTTTAAAATAAATAAATAAAAATAATTCAAACGAAATGCACATGTCTCTTCAAATTTAAATTCGTAGTATTTGATATATTCAATAAAACAAAGGCGAAAAAAGATTTGATGTTATTTTAAAGATAAATTTTAAAGAAATTACGTATTAATGTATTTGATAAGACAATGAGAAAAGAAAGAGAGAAAAAAATAATATTTACATTTAAGATATATTTATATAAAAATGTACATATTTTACCTTAATTATCGTAAATGTAAGAAAGAAAAAAAATGCTATTAGTAATTTATAAGTGAAAGAAATCGTCTTTAAATTAAAAAGAATAAATCTTTAAGATAAATTATATATATATTAATTCAAAGAAAATTATTTGCCTCTTGAAATAAATAATACTGCTTTATTTTCAGTTATTAAAGTTATAGATTTTTCCTATTCGCAGTATGTGATACATTCAATAAAATAAAGACAAAAAAAAATCTTTAAGATAGAAATTTAATTGATGCATTGATGCATTCAGTGAAACAGACAAGGAAAAAAAAAAACAGAATAAAGAGAAATAAAGATAGAAAAAGAAATGATAATTATGTTTAAGATATATTTTACAAAAATGTATATGTTCTACCTTAATTATCTTAAATGTAAAAGAACTGCTGCTAATTATCTTATATGTGAAAGAAATTACCTTTAAAATAAAAAAATAAAAATCTTTAAAATAAACTTTATAAAAATTAATTCAAAGAAAATGCACTCGTCTCATCAAATAATATATATTTTTTAAATGCTGATTTATTTTTCTGTTATTCAAATTTTAGTTTTTTGTCATTCGCAGTATGTGATACATTCAATGAAATAAATACAAAAAAAAATTAAGATAAGTTTTGTAAAAAAAATTATATCAATAATTTTTATATCGATGATGCATTAAAAAACAGAAAAAAGAAAATAGCGAAAGAAATTATAATTATATTTAAGATATATTTTATAAAAATGTATATGTTTTACCTTAATTATCTAAAATTTAAAAGAAAGCTGATAATTATCTTATAAGTGAAAGAAATTACCTTTTAGATAAAGAAAGAATAAATCTTTAAGATAAATTTAATAAAAAATTGATTCAAAGAAAATGCACTTCAAATAATAAAACAAAAAGCTTCTTTATTTCCCAATTATTAAAATTATAGAATTTTGTCATTCGCAGTATTTAATTTACCCAATAAAATAGACGGGAGAGGGAGGAGAAAAGAAAAGAAATAATAATTACCTTTTAGTGATATTTCTGCAGCATCCTAGTCTCCTAGTAGAACGGCGTGATTCTCATTTCTCCAAAATGGATCATAAACAAGTTTCAGGTCTTTTAACGAGAGGATATCCGTGTAAGCACAAAACAAAATCAGGGAACAAAACAAAAACAAAAGGTAACGTTTCCAAAACACAACCGATAAGGAGGAATTTTTTCACCTAAGGTAGCTCATTCCTTAACAAACGGTATGAGTCAGAACGATTTGAAATATCATAACCACACAGTGACACTGTCTCGACTCTTCGGTCGATGTATTTTACTTGGCTTTGGAGTTCCGTTTGATAGCTCAGCTCGGGGTTACTCCTGCTTGGCAAACAAAACCGATCGGTGGGTCGCCAAAAAGGATGCCAAGTTGTCGCCCGAGAGCGAAAAATAGAATGAGATGAGTGAAAAGGGAGATGGATACATGCAATTTTAAGCCTTTCGTTAATATTCTTTCTTTGATATTATTATTTTTTTTTAAGAAATTGAAACAAAACATTTTTTAAGAAACTAAAATTGGTTGCATTGTTTAAATATTGTAACGGTATTTTTTAAGGGGCTACTTCAGTCAAATAAAAAAGACCGGTTCGATAATACTATTCTTATAGAAGAAATTTATTAAGATATCTCGGTAGCATTTCAATATTTTTGTTTTATTTATTTATTTATTTATTAAGATAGTCTTATAATTAAGTATAGGATAGCTGGAACTGATCTAAATGCAGACTTTTTTTTTTTACTTTTTCGATTTTGGTTGCAGATATCTTTTATGAGGGTGCTTTCGTTTTCCAAACCGGTTCCGAAAATGAAAGAGTCCTCAAAAAAATCTGTAAACAAAATCAAAAATGTAAAATACGCCCTGAATTTAGATCGATCTCAGCTATCCAATGAAAAAAATCATTTTAAAATATTAAAATGCAACCGAGATATTTTTATTTCCATCGAATTAGTATTAGCAAACGGGTCTTTTCAATTGAAAAAGGTAGCTTCTTAAGAAACAAGGATCTCTATTTTTTTCAGTAACCGTCGAAGTCCTCCGTCAACCCGTACCCGAAAATTTTAATTTATAGGGAGAACTGGAGCATATTGAAACAGTTTTTTTCTAAGAATTTTTTTGGTGTCCAGAAAGTAGAAATTTCTAGTTATTTTTCCATGTGGTGTCAGCAAAACTTGTGTAGTCTGTTATAAAAATATACAACCGTTGTTTTATATAGTATTTTTGCATGTAATTAAAAAAAATAGTCATTTGTATCAATGTTCCCCATTCCCGGGGGCATTTTCAGAAAGAATCACATTTTGAGCACCAGCCTTGGCGAGTTGGCGAAAGCGAGAACGTTCAGCTAGCTGCATCGCCAAACACAAAATAAACGAAGTTTAAATGTGTCATAAAACATATGATTAATAGAATTATATTTATTACAAGAAAATCTTTACTACTGTTTTTAATTAACTTCTCAATTTCTTCGAACATAGGGAGTTAAGGAAATAATATTTTTGAATTGAGAAAAAAAAACTATGTTTAGATGTTTTGTGAAATTTAAGGCATTTTAATCTGAAAAAACTCTTTGTTAAACTATGTTTTAATTGTAAACAACGGTGAATAACATTTCCTCATATTATAGTCTTCGCTTGATAACAATTACGGAAAAACAAATGAACATTAAACGCGATCTCTTTGCAGAAGGAAGGGTTGCTATTCGCTAGGCGTTTGACGTCACAAACAAGAAAGGGTGCATAGCACTGACTTCATCTCCGCGCCAATCGTTGTTCTGGCAATAAGGTGCTCAAAACGTGATTCTTTCTGAAAAAGCTTCCCGGGGCCTCATGGGGACCTTAGATATGTTTGGGGGAAAATGAAGACAAAATAACACCAATGCATATTTTTCATAGGAAATTAGTTAGCAAACCCTTCTATATTTATTTATAGAAATTCAAATCACCCACAATTTATTTGTAAGTTCTATTAAAGCAATCAAAATTATATGAATAATGACTTAATGTTCTGGCTGTTCCTTGTCTGATTGTTGGCTGTGGTAATTTTGTCATATCTGGCACTTCAACCCCAGCATTATCTTCTTTCTTAGCAAAGATGAAAAAAATTACAGGTTTTTTGTTTATAAATTGGTTTATAAACAGAAAATAAAGGATAATTATATTGAAAATTATGTTTATAATATAATTATCCTTTGCTGTTCTGCAGCTTGTTTCTCTTACTTAACATTTCTCATCTCGAAAAATCGATTCTCTGGAAAATCGATATAAATTTGAGATTTGCCAGGTTGCAGTTCTTTCTTTTGTTTGTTCTACTAGCTCTAGATGTTTGGTAAATTCGTACGTCTTCTGTTTGCAAAAATACTATAAAATGCTCCAATATAAAAAATTAGAGCTATTTCACTTCAATAAAAATTAATATTAGAATTTTTCTGCGAAAAATGGTTGGATTACGGAGTGTATGGTAAGAAAAATAATAAAAGGCAATGAAAAAATGTACTAGAAAATGATTTAGGTTGTATTAATGTGCCCCGACATAGACTGTATCAATGTGCCCCATACAGCCATTTTGAATAAAATGAATCTAAAATCCAACATTTCATAATTTACCTATCAATAAAGAATGAGGAACTGATAAAGAGTAGCTTTACTTGCCAGGGAGAGTATTTTTTTTTTTTTTTTTTTTTTTTTTTTTTGGTTGAAAATACTGGAACAGTTTTATAAAACCATTTCAATTGTACAATTCAAATTTACTTTTGACCTACAAAAACAATAAATCACCCGTCCCATTTCATCAAATTACTGAATCATTCCAAAACTTTCTGTATGTAGTTGTGTACACTAGCATCACCTTTTGGAGCTGTTGTGAAACTTCCTATAATATCCCAGTGAGCAGTAAAGGGGGTGTATCAATGTGCCCCATGTATCAATGTGTTCCCAGTTCCCCCTACTCAACACAAACCCAATCTAAAACTGATGAAAAAAAAATAGTCAACTCGAAACACATTCCGACTGCGACTCACTCTGACACAAATCTAAAATGGTCAAAAATGAATTCTTAGTTAAATAAAATTAACGGAAAAATAGTCTGAATTATTCTGAAGCCAAATAAATTTGTAAGATATGTGCAGGTATGGCCACCTTAAGAATATAATTTCTTTTAGTGACAGTTGTAAGTGATTAAAAAAAATGAAAATTACCTAAAAGAGAAGATTCATTTTAGTAAAGGATTAAAAATTGTAAAATAAAAATTAAAAATTGTATTAATCAAGATATAAACTTGCAGTAATTTTTTGAACAAATCTAATTGTTGAAGGTAATATACTCATATGCAGATAATATGGCCATAGTGATATATAATGAAAATATTCGCATGAGACGCATGAGAAATTAAAACCGCGGAAAACCAAATTTATCTTTTGAATTTTTACAAAATAATAATAATAATGATGATGATGATAATAATAATAAACAAAGAAGAAAACTTTGTACTTTATTTTAACATTATTACATTTGATTTCTTTTATGTTTACTTAGTATTAATATATAATTTTAAAATTTTTATGCATTCGGTATTTAATGCTGATAAAGCATTAAATTTTTTAACCCAGTTATTTGCATAAGTAAATAAATATAAAAACTAGGGAAATTTATTTATATGAAACTAGTATGCTATGCCATACGTGCAGGTAATATGTAAAATGGGCATTATTACCAACAATGACGAGTTTTGAAAAAATTGCTCGTAATTCTGCCGGAATAGTGAGATATTAAAATTCATTGTTACAGTTAAAAAATATTTTAAACCAGCTAAAATATTATGTATAAAAATAAATACATATACTTTGTTTAAATAAGGAAAATAACAAAATTATCAGAGAAATTTTTATAAAATGCCAACGCGACTAACAACAAATCAACAATGACTGCCCCCCCCCCCCCTATACACATGATCAAGGTTTACGGCCAACACGGTGCTACACTGTGTTATTCGGATATCTAGGTAATAGATCCAAGCATCATCTTTTGGACTTCGCTGAAATTAATAACAATATTTACGGTTTGCCATATTATTTGCATTGGCCATATTTGCATTTGATACCTTATTTAAAGCAATTTTCTATTCTTGATATGAAGTTGTATTTAGCTAATACGAGATTTTGAAAATTTTAACAGTATATACACCTAATATATATATATATATATATATATATATATATATATATATATATTTCTTTTTTTAAAGAATAAAAAAGGAAATTTTAGCTTTGGTTTATACAGACTAACATTAAACATATGTTTTGAAAATGAGTTTTTGAGATATATTTTGCGTTATACCTAAAAACGTCATTAGAGAAAAATGACTTCAAAATTTCGGGAACGCCGCATTAGCTATTGAGTGGGTATAATTCTAGAAGCCGTAACTTTTTTTCTAATGGGAATTTCGAAGAAACATTTATTTTAAAGAGTTCAGAAAAAAATCGGAGTTTGACATCTAAAAAAATATAAAAAATAAAAAATTTTAAGACTTTAAGAGTCTTGAGATCTGTTAAATTAATTTTATTTTTTTGTTGTTGCTGAGAATAAGAAAATAAATATGATTTTTTATTTTAATTTCATTAGTTTTATTTTTACTTGAAACATTTTCCCCTCGGCTTAATTATTATTTTATTTGCGATATTATTCATCAATAATTATATTCTACGTTTTTGCGATTATAAAATGCAACGAATAATGTACTCTTTCAGTTGTCTGATCATTTCGAATACTTTGATTCTTCTACTTTCAGTGAGTAATTGGAATTCTGCCACATCAATTTTTATTTCTAATAGTCGTCTTTAGGCAGTTCTTTAAAAAAAGATGAAAAAAAAAATAAATTGTCTTCCCCATTCAGAAAAGGGAAACTTTCTGATGTAAATTATAAAACACTATCAACACATTCAGAAAATCAACTTTTAACTTGATTAAGGTAAAAAGTATTGTCTAAAAAAGCAATTTATAAAATGCACAACGCATTTAAAAAACAAATTTCTGATCTGAAAAGTATCAATTTTTTTTTCTTCAGCGCTGTGTTTGATTTTTAGATTTGTACAGTATAGAAAAGTTAGCTCAATTTAAAGCATAGCTTAATTGAAAATTCCATTTCAGCAATTTTTGTCTGTAAAGGAAAATCTTCTTGATATCTTTGGTTTAACCTTCTGTAGGATCAACAGAATTTACGAACAGCAAATAATTTGCAAAACAATAGTTAAATTTTAAAATGCGCATCACAACTGGAAACGTATTTCGAGCAATTATTCTGCATAGGCAGAGTACTATAGTCAAATACTTTTGTGAGTCCCAGTAAATTAATGTTAAATTATGTGTGTTAAATTATATGTTCTACAGTAAACGCTTTATAGTACTCCTCAATATACAAATATATTTATTTCAGTATATTTTAAATAGTGTAACATCATTCAAACACACCGCTGTGGTGACGAAAATAAACACCTCCTACTAGGTACGCAATCTTGACGTGGTTAGTACGAAGACAAATGAAAATAATATCCCTTCGGCGTTGTGAACGAAGATCGGATATTATTAATTACTGAAATTAATTCCTTAATATCATACATAAAATTAACATTTGCAATAACATTAGGATCGCCTTATTTAACGTATGAATTTGTGAAAATTGGGATTGATGAGTCAATAAAATACTTGAGACATTAATCTACAAATTTAAATGTTAACATTCCCTAATCTGCATCTAGAAATTACCTTAAAATACATAAAGGGAGAAAACTGGAATAAAGACAAGAATAGGTACATATATACAAAATTTTATTAAAACACATAAATTAGCATCATGCAAACACTATAAAAATATAATATGCAAGGCAATAACTACTGAAATATGGTCATAGCGAAATATACAAAATATTTTATTTCATTTATCCTCGCAGCTCATTACGCTTGAGTTCACGACACAACTTATAGGCAAAGCCCCAAAATTTCGTATTTTATAAACTCGAGTCCTTCTTTCTTATTATTCCTCTTATCTTACTGGTATTATTAATTTATTTATTTATTCATTTTACTATTAAGTTTGAGCATTAAATTCTGATAATTTTGAGTCACAAAGATAATAATAATTTTAAAAATTTTAAAATAATCAAATTTTAAGTGATCGAATTTTAAAAAATCAAATTTTAAAACCAAAATTTTAACACAACATTATCACTAAAATAAATTGGCCAGTCACATGAACAATGAAATTTTCTCACCTTACAAGTATGTTGCTGGTATTGGTCGCCCTTGGCTTATAGCTGTCCGTACAGTTCATTAGTACACCAACACACTTATATCCAAATGCCGAGTTATCAGTCATTTTTTTTTTAATTAACACAAATAGTAGCAACTTTTCTAAACTTAGGAATCATCTGATGAAAAATAGTCAGCTTTGCGCACTCAGGTGTTCCGTTTTGAATTGGAAATCAGTCGACGATTCGCGCCGAGTTATCAGTCATTTTTTTCTAATTAACGCAAATAGTAGCAACTTTTCTAAACTTAGGAATCATCTGATGAAAAATAGTCAGCTTTGCGCACTCAGGTGTTCCTTTTTGAATTGGAAATCAGTCGACGATTCGCAGAGTTATCAGTCAATTTCTTCTAATTAACACAAATAGTAGCAACTTTTCAAAACTTAGGAATCATCTGATGAAAAATAGTCAGCTCAGCAATCCTTATGAATCATCTGATGAAAAATTAGTCAGCTTTGCGCACTCAGGTGTTCCTTTTGAATTGGACATCAGTCGACGATTCGCAGAGCATTATCAGTCAATTTTCATCACTTCGTTCGGGAGGCATAAGGTCGCATCTCCCGATGACACAGATTATTTCGATTTCTTCTTTTCCCTATCATCTTAGCGGGAGACTCGGAGCAGAGAGGAAAATCTTTTTTCCACCTTTACACCTTCAATTCCAAAAATGCACTGACTCATATGGGGTTTCCTTTTTCAGGTCCTGTACGCCCCCTTTGACCCCATTGGGTATAAAATTTGGACTCCAATTGGCTTTGAATATGTTTCACTGTCCATTGGTCAAGTAAAAGATGCGGGGTTGGATTTTCAGCCGTTGTTCCTCCATTATTTATTGCCTGAGCTACGATTCCGAGCCGGCGACCCCACGTAGACCACACACGAGAGTAATAAATTTGATTGTAAATCTCTCATTGTTGCTTGTGTACGTTAGTGTCACAAATGGCGACTCTAGGTTTTATTGCTTCTCGTAAACATTTGTTCCTTTTTAAACTAATGGTGAGAAAATCCCTTCGTTCATGTGATTTTGCCATTCCCAGGCTTTGGCTAAAAAGAGCTTATAGTGTAATAAAATTTCCGAACAAACAACACATATTATTGTTATTATTTCTTGTTTACAAAAGCTAAAATAAAAATTTATTTTAATACTTTTATATACATTAATATTATTTCATTTTCTATCTCTTTCTAGATTATTTATTTATTTATTTATTTATTTATTTATTTATTATTATTCTTTCTCTCTCTTTTTTTTTTTTCTTTTCTTTTCTTTTATTTTATTCTAAGCGATGTCGTGACATTTCTTTACGACAAGCTTATCCCCTCTTACTTTAAGAAAAAAAATTATTCTATCCAAAAATAAGCTATAATATATATACAGATTTATAATCTAATCACTTAAAATTAAAAGATGTGCAAGAATACCATACCATTATTATAAATATATACATGTAATGACAAATGGACATAGTAATACAAAAATTGAAATAACATACACAAATACATTAAATATGAGAAAATGATCATTGCAATGTGTAGGCCTTTGAAAACTACCAAATATAATAAACATATTCACCTTCGCGATACCTATATTATTCGCTCGAATTTCCTACTGAGACGCATACTCACTAGAATTCACTACTGTTCATGCTACTGTTTATGACTTCATTTTCCTTCCCGTTTTTATTGTTATCATACGTTATTTCACGATCCTATTGTATTATTTTTCTGAAACCTTTTCTATCTTCATTTTCCTTTTTGTATAACATACCGTGTTATGAAAAATTCGTAAATATAATTTTTATATATATGTATATATTTTTTTTTGTTTGAATCTAGTTTATTTTTTTATATTAGGTAATATATAACGACTATTCATGTAATGCCTATTTTTAATATTTATTTGTCTCTGTTACATATATTTTGTCTATGTATAGTCTCCTAAAAAATATTTTCCATACCATGCAAGTTATCGACCAGCAATAAGTACTCACATCCCGGGAAGTACGAAACATATTTCGTATGAGACCATAATATAGCTCCGTTTTATTTTATTTTATTTTTTTTTATTTTATTTTTTTTTTTTTTTTTTTTTTACGTTAATTTTGTATGTAATTTGCAAGATTCGAACATTTTTTAGAATTTTCTGTGTTTAAGTGTAAAAAAATTTTTTTTAAGTTTGGCTGATATGTTAAATACGGTATATTTAAAAGATTTTGACGGTTTCAGTAGACGCTTAAAACAATTTTAATAAATTCTTGAAGTCTAAATTTTTTTTTTTTTTTTTTTTTTTTTTTTTTTTTTTTTTTACACTTATATTTTCTAAGGAATGATTATTTGTTTTCTGTTCTGTTTGCCACATTGGGCGCAAATAATTTAGAAATATGAATTCTAATAGGTCTCAGGTCTGGCCTATGTTTGTTCTTTATGAGGTAGTTATCATTTCTGAAAATTCTCTCAATATAATATGGGCCTGAAAATTTCTGATGTAAGGCCTTAGGTTTTCTGAGCATTTTCATGTAGACCTCGTCACCCAATTTTAATTCTTTGTGTTTTAACTTCGAATTCTTATTCAGTTCCAAATCCGCCTTTTCTTGATTCTTCATAACTTCATATCTTATATCGTGCATATGTTTGAGCTTATTCTGTACATATGTACTGTAAGAATCCATATTATGCGCTTCAAAATTCGTGAATGGCGTTTTTATCTCTCTACCGAAAAATAACATGCTTGGAGAAAATTTTGTTATTCTATGTACAGTTGAATTATGCATAAGTACGAAATATGGAAGTTTTATATCCCATTCGTAAGTTTTATTACACATAGAGGCTATGGAAGCTTTTAAATCCCGGTGTATTCGTTCAAGTACATATTGCGATTCCGGGTGGTACACCGACGAAGGTATTAGTTCAATATTTAAATTTTTCATATAATCTTTGAAATCCTTCGATTTAAAATAAGCTCCGTTGTCTGTAGAGATATATTTCGCTAATCCAAAAGTACTGAAATAACCATTTAATGCGTTGATTATAACCTTAGTATCTGTCGATCTAAGTGGAAATGCTTGTAGGAAGCGTGATGCTGTATCGACAATAGTTAAAACAAATTTATTCCTATTTAGAGATGTAACCAAACTTCCTACTACGTCAATAGTTAATTTATGACCAGGTATGTAATTTTTATCCATCGTTTTCAGTGGAATTTTTATCGTTTTATGCTGTTTAAATGTATTGCATGTTATACATTTCGCACAGAATTGTTTTATATCTTGATACATTCTATACCAAAAAAATCTTTCTTTTATTATGCCATAGGTTTTTAGAAAAGCGAAGTGTGGGACATGTGCGCTTTTTATAATATCTTCTTTTAAATTCTGTGGCGCAATATATAAATCATTATTATTTGAATTTCGTGATTTTCTTAGAATTAATATTCCTTCTTTATTTAAATTGTATTTTTCATATTTTTTTGCTTTTTTCTGTTGTTGTAAAGCTTGAATAATTTCGTTTAATTTAGGGTCTTTTAATTGTTCTTTTTTTATATTGTCTGCATTCAAATTTTTATTTACCGCAAAAAGATGTTTGTTTAAATCGTCCGCTATAGTTAAGGCATTTGTTTCTCTACTACAGAAATCTGCTGGGTTATGAATACCTTCAATGTGAGATACTTCAAAATCATAATCCTGTAGCTTAAGTAACCATCGTGCTACGATTTCCGGCTGTTTTTCCAAGTGTAAGTGGTATGTTAATGCTTTTGAATCTGTTAGGAGAAAAAATTTTCTTCCTAATAAAATATTTCTAAAATAAGTTATAGTTTCATATATTGCCAAAAGCTCTATCTGCATGCTTGGATATCTCTTTTCCGATTCTTTTAATTTTCTGCCTGTAAATTCAATTGGTATCATTTTATCTCCTTGTTTTTGCGCGAGTATACCTGATGTTGCAATTTTTGATCCGTCTGTAATTATATAGAAATCTTTATTAAAATCTGGGGGATGTATGGTAGGTTGTTCCATGATAATTTTTTGTATTTTTTCAAATGATTCCTGTGCTTTGTCATTCCATTTGAATTTTGTATTCGCTTTAGTGAGATCTGTCAGTGGCGCTATAATTTCTGCATAATTGTTTATAGTTGATTTAAAATACGTGCATAATCCAATGAATGCTCGCACTGTTTTCTGAGATGTAGGGACTGCAAAGCTTGTTATTTTTTTTATATTTTTTTCTGAGGGTGCATATCCTTTTTCACTAATTTTATATCCCAGAAAGTCTATTTCTTGCATGTATAGTTTTATTTTAGCTGGTTCAATTGTGAGATTAAATTTTTCTAATTGTGTTAGTACTTCTTCTAGTAATGTGTGCATTTGTTGTATATTATCAGCAGCAAGTAAAATGTCATCAATAAAGTATTGAATGTTGTATTTCTTTTTTAAATCACCTAAAACTATATCGATTAGACGAGCAAATATATTTGTTGAGATTTTAGTTCCGAATGGCATTCGTGTTATTTGAAAATGGTTATCCTCCGTGATAAATGCTAGTTTATGCTTGTCCTGCTCTTGTAATTTGATTTGAAAAAATGCAGAATGTAAATCTAGAACTGTAAATATTTTTTTTCCAGCAATGCTTTGTAAAATACTTTTTGTGTTAGGGACTGGATACGGATCGCTTTCTAATATATCGTTAAGAGCTCTAAAATCTATAGCCATTCTAAGTTTTATTAAGTTTTGATCACTGGTTTTTGACGTAGAATTTTTTTTTACGAAAATTACTGGGAAAGCATAACTTGAGTTCGTAGGCTCTATGATACCTGCATCCAATAAATCTTGAATTTCTTTCTCCGCGAATTTTTTTACATCATGCGCTAATTTGAATGGTTTCGTTTGTATAGGAAAGTCGTGCATTAATTTAAAATTCGGTTTTATTACGTCCGTTTCTCCTAGAGTTTTGTATGATTTGCTGAAAGCGGTAGCATGTCTCATTAAAATTTTCAATACTTCTTTTTGTACCTTCGGTGTTAAGTGATCTATTTTAAAATCCTTCTCTGAAAGTTCTTTTTTTCGTAATTCTCTAATTTGTGTAATATTTAAGTTATTTACTTCGTAAATATTATCAGTATTTGGTTTATTTTGTTTTTTTATAAAAAAATCAGTGGTAATTTTTCCCATTTCCTGATCCTTATGAAGTCTCAAATACGTTTTCGATTTATTTTGTACTAATATTGTGAATGAATTATTTTCTGTTTCCTTGTTTTCATGAACTGAATTTTGGATTACTAATTTCCTGTTGTTATATTTTGGTTGGAAAAAAAATTGTTGCTTGTTTGTTAATTTCCCATCAAAAATTAAATTTACTAATTTCGATTCTCTAGGTCTCAAAGTAATGGTTTTCTTTACAAATACTCGTGTATTAATTTTCGGAATGTTATTGTGTTGATAGGATTTGATTTGTTTTGGTATTGTTTGAAAGTCATCATTTTGTTGTACGGGCTTAATTTTATTCACCTCCGTAATTTGATTTTCATTGGGGTTTAATTGTATAATTGAATTATTGAGTTTAAAAGTATTATTTTCAAAATCCATGATTATTTTATTACTTTTTAAGAAATCATATCCTAAAATAATTTTGTAATTACGGTCAAATTCATCTTTAGTTACATAAAATGTGCCATTTAAGAAAGTGTTGTTAAATCTAAACTTAAATTTTACACAGTGTTTAAAAGGAATGGATTTGTTTGATAAAGTTGTAATTTTTATAGCGTTAGCTAAATATTTAATCTTTATATCCGTCTCTTTTATTTTTTCAAAGACCCCTGGAGATATTAAACTTATACTCGCCCCACTGTCAATAAGGCTGGGTATAATTAAATCTTTCTTTATTTTTAAGTCCCATATTGGTAATTCATTGTTTTTTTCCGAGTTACAACTTGCGATCAATTTTTGTGTTATATCTTTTTTTTCTTCCTCATTTTTTTTTATCATTGTCTTTTTCGTTTGCTTTTGTTTCAATATTTTTAATTCCTTGTTTGATTTATTTTTTATATTATAACCCTGTTTTTTCTCAATGTTACGGGACCTACGGGCTTGTATTCCTCGCAATTTTGTAGGCCCGCTTACCGGTTTAAATGACTTTGCCCCCTGTTCCTATTATTATTATTGTGTCTGCCTCGCCTGTCTCTGTTTTCGTTAGGAAAAGTAATTGTGGGCTGATGTTCCCTATTTCCCTCATTATTTTGCGGCAAAGGATTTAGGCTATTTTGCATATTTGCGAAACCCTGATGCTGCCCTGTATATGCAATTTGTGTGTTGTTTCCTTGTGTTGGATCAAAGTTTTGCGTTGGAATCATATTATGCATATTGTAATTTCCAGGATACATTTGATTCTGTTCTATTTGTGATTGGGTCAAATTTTGCCAATTTGGCATTTGAATTTGCATATCATTAACTCTAGTTTGATTGTAATAAGGTCTTGTAAAATCCAATGTTTGTGGCGCTTGAAAATGTTGTGCATAATTTTGTGGAAATCTTTGAAAGCCTCTATAATTATTATTTTGATAATAATTTTTTTGAAATCGTGGCCGAACATTGTTTTGCGCTCCCCTTGGTTGAAAAAAATTCGCACTTTTTTGATTGAAATAACAATTTTGTGTCTGGTGGTTGGATTTATTACAGATATGACAAAAATTATGTGTTATCTGATTTACTTCAGCGTTGTTATGTTCGCTTTCATTTTTTTTGAATTTTTAAATCTTTTATTTGTTCTTTTAATTGGTGTATTTCCGATTTTTGTTCTTGCGACATGCTAAGAAGTGCCTCGAATAATTTATTTTCGCTATTTTCAGTTAAATTGTTTACTTCTCCTGCACATTTACTGTTCAAAGCACTTTCGATATTTTTAGCTTTTTTTACTGCTTCATCAAACTTTGTGGGTGGGTATTTTTTTAATTCAAAAGAGATGTCCGGTCTTAGTGCTTCAAGGTATTTAGTTAATTTAATCGTTTCTAATAATTCTTTAGCTCCGTTCTTTTGTTCATGTCCTGACGAGACAAGGTATTTTTGGTGCCTCAATGTTGAATTGTTTAGTAAATTCTTCAATAGTTTGGTTGGGTGTTTGTTTTGCATTTATGAATTGCGCCTGAGCGTCAGCAAACGATCTTTCTTTTTTAAATTGTGTTATCGCATTTTCTTTGAATGTGTTATAGTTTTGTGCTTTATGCAATTCAGCTGTGTTTTTTAGAATCTCTCTCGCTTGGCCTTTAAATTTTGACTTTGCCAACACCAATTTTAAATCATCAGGAAATTGTGCCGCTGCGGCTAATTCTTCGAACTCTTCGAAAAAATATGATATATTTTGGTCTGGTTTGTCCTCAAAATTTTGTAAAGAGTTCAATAGAGTGTCTATTCCAATTTTAAATGTGTCCCTTTCAGGAGAAGACTGCCTTGCCTTATTTCTACCTGTCATATTTATTTACTTATTTGGAAAATCTCACACAGACTGATGTTTAATACTTTTTCCTTTATTTTTATTTTTTTTTAACTCTTTCACACCTCAAATTATGCTATCATAAACTCTCAAGATATGAGTTTTGTAATGAATTATTATAATTTATACTCATTCAAGAATAATATATCATAGAAATTATGAAATAGCCCTAAATATTTTTATAAATATACATAAATATAATGACAAAGTAAATTTTCCGAAATACGGATATATATAGTAACGAAATTCTTTACAATCTTACAAGCTAATGTGTCGTGAACTAAACCAACTCTTCTATATATTTTTGTTTCATCTTCTCAACTATTATATTTCAATTTCGTAAATTTTTAGATATACACACAATATTTATAAACACAATATGGATAAATAATGTTTGTTAGTAGAAGGAGAAAAAGCTAAGAGAAGATAGAGGAGATAGGTAATTAAGAATAAAATCATAATACTGGCTATCTTTATTTATATTTAAATGCAGAAAATTTTCAATTTTGAATCCCAAATACAAATTCATACACCTGGTATAAGCACCATTAAACTTTTAGTAGTGTGGTGACGAAAATAAACACCTCCTACTAGGTACGCAATCTTGACGTGGTTAGTACGAAGACAAATGAAAATAATATCCCTTCGGCGTTGTGAACGAAGATCGGATATTATTAATTACTGAAATTAATTCCTTAATATCATACATAAAATTAACATTTGCAATAACATTAGGATCGCCTTATTTAACGTATGAATTTGTGAAAATTGGGATTGATGAGTCAATAAAATACTTGAGACATTAATCTACAAATTTAAATGTTAACATTCCCTAATCTGCATCTAGAAATTACCTTAAAATACATAAAGGGAGAAAACTGGAATAAAGACAAGAATAGGTACATATATACAAAATTTTATTAAAACACATAAATTAGCATCATGCAAACACTATAAAAATATAATATGCAAGGCAATAACTACTGAAATATGGTCATAGCGAAATATACAAAATATTTTATTTCATTTATCCTCGCAGCTCATTACGCTTGAGTTCACGACACAACTTATAGGCAAAGCCCCAAAATTTCGTATTTTATAAACTCGAGTCCTTCTTTCTTATTATTCCTCTTATCTTACTGGTATTATTAATTTATTTATTTATTCATTTTACTATTAAGTTTGAGCATTAAATTCTGATAATTTTGAGTCACAAAGATAATAATAATTTTAAAAATTTTAAAATAATCAAATTTTAAGTGATCGAATTTTAAAAAATCAAATTTTAAAACCAAAATTTTAACACAACATTATCACTAAAATAAATTGGCCAGTCACATGAACAATGAAATTTTCTCACCTTACAAGTATGTTGCTGGTATTGGTCGCCCTTGGCTTATAGCTGTCCGTACAGTTCATTAGTACACCAACACACTTATATCCAAATGCCGAGTTATCAGTCATTTTTTTTTTAATTAACACAAATAGTAGCAACTTTTCTAAACTTAGGAATCATCTGATGAAAAATAGTCAGCTTTGCGCACTCAGGTGTTCCGTTTTGAATTGGAAATCAGTCGACGATTCGCGCCGAGTTATCAGTCATTTTTTTCTAATTAACGCAAATAGTAGCAACTTTTCTAAACTTAGGAATCATCTGATGAAAAATAGTCAGCTTTGCGCACTCAGGTGTTCCTTTTTGAATTGGAAATCAGTCGACGATTCGCAGAGTTATCAGTCAATTTCTTCTAATTAACACAAATAGTAGCAACTTTTCAAAACTTAGGAATCATCTGATGAAAAATAGTCAGCTCAGCAATCCTTATGAATCATCTGATGAAAAATTAGTCAGCTTTGCGCACTCAGGTGTTCCTTTTGAATTGGACATCAGTCGACGATTCGCAGAGCATTATCAGTCAATTTTCATCACTTCGTTCGGGAGGCATAAGGTCGCATCTCCCGATGACACAGATTATTTCGATTTCTTCTTTTCCCTATCATCTTAGCGGGAGACTCGGAGCAGAGAGGAAAATCTTTTTTCCACCTTTACACCTTCAATTCCAAAAATGCACTGACTCATATGGGGTTTCCTTTTTCAGGTCCTGTACGCCCCCTTTGACCCCATTGGGTATAAAATTTGGACTCCAATTGGCTTTGAATATGTTTCACTGTCCATTGGTCAAGTAAAAGATGCGGGGTTGGATTTTCAGCCGTTGTTCCTCCATTATTTATTGCCTGAGCTACGATTCCGAGCCGGCGACCCCACGTAGACCACACACGAGAGTAATAAATTTGATTGTAAATCTCTCATTGTTGCTTGTGTACGTTAGTGTCACAAATGGCGACTCTAGGTTTTATTGCTTCTCGTAAACATTTGTTCCTTTTTAAACTAATGGTGAGAAAATCCCTTCGTTCATGTGATTTTGCCATTCCCAGGCTTTGGCTAAAAAGAGCTTATAGTGTAATAAAATTTCCGAACAAACAACACATATTATTGTTATTATTTCTTGTTTACAAAAGCTAAAATAAAAATTTATTTTAATACTTTTATATACATTAATATTATTTCATTTTCTATCTCTTTCTAGATTATTTATTTATTTATTTATTTATTTATTTATTTATTATTATTCTTTCTCTCTCTTTTTTTTTTTTTTCTTTTCTTTTCTTTTATTTTATTCTAAGCGATGTCGTGACATTTCTTTACGACAAGCTTATGGGATATTATTAATTACTGAAATTAATTCCTTAATATCATACATAAAATTAACATTTGCAATAACATTAGGATCGCCTTATTTAACGTATGAATTTGTGAAAATTGGGATTGATGAGTCAATAAAATACTTGAGACATTAATCTACAAATTTAAATGTTAACATTCCCTAATCTGCATCTAGAAATTACCTTAACCACTTAACTGGCGAAGGGTATGGAGAAATAGTGCTTTTACCCCCGACTTATCTCGGGGCAGACGGTTAAGTGGTTAAAATACATAAAGGGAGAAAACTGGAATAAAGACAAGAATAGGTACATATATACAAAATTTTATTAAAACACATAAATTAGCATCATGCAAACACTATAAAAATATAATATGCAAGGCAATAACTACTGAAATATGGTCATAGCGAAATATACAAAATATTTTATTTCATTTATCCTCGCAGCTCATTACGCTTGAGTTCACGACACAACTTATAGGCAAAGCCCCAAAATTTCGTATTTTATAAACTCGAGTCCTTCTTTCTTATTATTCCTCTTATCTTACTGGTATTATTAATTTATTTATTTATTCATTTTACTATTAAGTTTGAGCATTAAATTCTGATAATTTTGAGTCACAAAGATAATAATAATTTTAAAAATTTTAAAATAATCAAATTTTAAGTGATCGAATTTTAAAAAATCAAATTTTAAAACCAAAATTTTAACACAACATTATCACTAAAATAAATTGGCCAGTCACATGAACAATGAAATTTTCTCACCTTACAAGTATGTTGCTGGTATTGGTCGCCCTTGGCTTATAGCTGTCCGTACAGTTCATTAGTACACCAACACACTTATATCCAAATGCCGAGTTATCAGTCATTTTTTTTTTAATTAACACAAATAGTAGCAACTTTTCTAAACTTAGGAATCATCTGATGAAAAATAGTCAGCTTTGCGCACTCAGGTGTTCCGTTTTGAATTGGAAATCAGTCGACGATTCGCGCCGAGTTATCAGTCATTTTTTTCTAATTAACGCAAATAGTAGCAACTTTTCTAAACTTAGGAATCATCTGATGAAAAATAGTCAGCTTTGCGCACTCAGGTGTTCCTTTTTGAATTGGAAATCAGTCGACGATTCGCAGAGTTATCAGTCAATTTCTTCTAATTAACACAAATAGTAGCAACTTTTCAAAACTTAGGAATCATCTGATGAAAAATAGTCAGCTCAGCAATCCTTATGAATCATCTGATGAAAAATTAGTCAGCTTTGCGCACTCAGGTGTTCCTTTTGAATTGGACATCAGTCGACGATTCGCAGAGCATTATCAGTCAATTTTCATCACTTCGTTCGGGAGGCATAAGGTCGCATCTCCCGATGACACAGATTATTTCGATTTCTTCTTTTCCCTATCATCTTAGCGGGAGACTCGGAGCAGAGAGGAAAATCTTTTTTCCACCTTTACACCTTCAATTCCAAAAATGCACTGACTCATATGGGGTTTCCTTTTTCAGGTCCTGTACGCCCCCTTTGACCCCATTGGGTATAAAATTTGGACTCCAATTGGCTTTGAATATGTTTCACTGTCCATTGGTCAAGTAAAAGATGCGGGGTTGGATTTTCAGCCGTTGTTCCTCCATTATTTATTGCCTGAGCTACGATTCCGAGCCGGCGACCCCACGTAGACCACACACGAGAGTAATAAATTTGATTGTAAATCTCTCATTGTTGCTTGTGTACGTTAGTGTCACAAATGGCGACTCTAGGTTTTATTGCTTCTCGTAAACATTTGTTCCTTTTTAAACTAATGGTGAGAAAATCCCTTCGTTCATGTGATTTTGCCATTCCCAGGCTTTGGCTAAAAAGAGCTTATAGTGTAATAAAATTTCCGAACAAACAACACATATTATTGTTATTATTTCTTGTTTACAAAAGCTAAAATAAAAATTTATTTTAATACTTTTATATACATTAATATTATTTCATTTTCTATCTCTTTCTAGATTATTTATTTATTTATTTATTTATTTATTTATTTATTATTATTCTTTCTCTCTCTTTTTTTTTTTTTTTCTTTTCTTTTCTTTTATTTTATTCTAAGCGATGTCGTGACATTTCTTTACGACAACCGCAAACGATTTTTTCTCATAATTTATCACATTCGTAATGTAACAGACTTATTCGTTGTATACCTATCAATAAACCGTAAATACTTCATATTTCATTTTCAATGCGGAAAGTGCGATAGTAAACACCAATAACTTACACTGGCCTCCAAAAGTTAAGGTACAACATGTTTTTCGTAGCTCACCAGAAAAGAAAATGGCAGTCAGATTAAACTACATTGTTTATATGAATGATAATATTAAGCTATTAAAAAATCTTACGCAAAAATTACAGTTACCACTTTTATTTTACAGGAAAGAATAAATATTTGTGAATGAGAGAAAAATATGCAATTACGAAGCTTTCTAATTTCGCGTGTAAGTTTTTTTTTATTTGAAATATTGTTGTCAGTTTTGTTCACAACAACCAGTAGAGACTGAAAATGTCTAGAAGAAGTCGTTTGCCCGATTCATTCAGGTGGCGGGAGGTAGGATTTCCATCCTCCCGCCACCTGAATGAATGAATGAAATTGGGTTGTCACAGGCCGATACTGCTATACGGCTCAATGTGTATTGCAGTGTAGTCCAACGATTCTGGGATCAGTATGAATCCAAAGATTCTGTGTCCAGAAGACATGTTCCAGGCCGCTTACGTTTTGCAACACCTGCAGGAGACCAGTTTCTAACACTTTCGGCCCGAAGGAGAAGACGTACTACTGTGCTGCACTTCACTGTAGACCACTTTGCAGCATCAGGTAAAAGAATGTCCGCTACAACGGTGCGAAGACGTCTTCACAATGCAAGTCTCTGTGCAAAGTGACCAGTTGTGTGTGTCTTCTTTAACAGACGACAGAGAAGGTCCCGCCTATGTTGGGCAAGCTAACATTTTTCCTGGACCAGACAACAGTGGGCTTCTGTATTCTTCACATACGAGTCCAGATTCACACTGGAGAGCGATCCAGGACGTCTTCTGATCTGGAGAGAACAATTCACTCGATACCATCAATCAAACACTGTCGAAACACACCGGTACAGAAACGATGGAATCATGGTTTGGGCAGGGATCTCACTCGGATACCACACTGACCTGCTTGTGTTCTACGGAGGAACTTTGACTGGTGCGAGATATCGGGATGAGATCCTTGAATCATATGTGCGCCCTTACGCTGGTGCTATTGGCAAATGTTCTTTCTAATGGATGATAATGCGAGACCACACCGAGCTGTGGTTGTTGAGGATTATCTTGAAGATCGCGGTTTGGAGAAAATGGAATGGCCAGAGCACTCTCCAGACTTGAATTCGATAGAACATCTTTGGGACTATCTTGGGAGACAGGTTGCATCTTTAAGTCCTCCTTCAAGGTCATTATTTAATGACCTTGGAGGAGCCTTGTTCCACCTCAAATGAGGTGGAACGAGATAGCGCTGACTCTATGTCTAGTCAGCGCTACCTATTTCGGTGTCCGATAATTTAATTGAGAGCATGGAAAGTCGATCCCACCAATGCATTCAAGTCCGGGGTGGACATATTCCGTATTAGAACCAGTTTTTTAATGTTTCTGTCACATTTTACTGCATAATACGGCGATGTACTAAATTCTACAAGAATGAAATTTTCCACCATGTGTGCTTCTTTGTTGTAAATTCATTTACACATTTAACTTAAATAAGTTTTTGTGGCACATTTAATAAAAAACTGTTTAGCGCACATTTCCTCCAAATTTGTTGTTTCTATATTCATTCATTTGTAAATTAGACGCAAAAAACTGGTTGTACCTTAACTTTTGGAAGCCAGTGTATTTTAATTTCATGACAGGCTTAATGTATTTACGCAAGTTAGAGAACGGTTAGACAAACAAATCAAATTCTTAAATCCTCAATTAATGCTAAAAATGAATTATTTGGATTTCTTAATTTCATAATAGAAACACATTTCATATATTTTAGAAAAAATGACTTTGGGAATATGCCAGAAAAGAAGCCAGTTTGAATTAAAGAAATGACTAAAGTAAAAAACATTTTATAAGAATAATTCTTCAGCTAGATATAAAAATTCTTTTAAAATATAATATTTTTTTAAGCTTAAGAGTGAAAAATATAGCTGCATTTTTAGAAAAACAGTACATGTGAGCCATTAAAAGAAAATTGCTTGGTGATTTTTTAAAGCATTTCTTTAATTTTTATAATTTGAAAAGTTTTTTTTTTATAATGGTTTTTCATATTTATTATACAATTAAGTAATTTAAAAATATTTTTAATAAGAGAAAAAGGATTAAACTATATTAAAAATAGAATTGTTTGGCGTTTTAACAAACTGTCTTTCTTTGAATTTATTTTTTTAAATTTTAATTCGTTTAAAAGTAATTTTTAAGCTTTAGATAAAAGTACGTAACAGATTTTAAAACTTGGAGTTTAAAATTTAGAGTGGTTAGAAAAATAGATCAGCTGCACATTTTTAAAATGGAATATTTTTTTTACACATTAAATATATGTTGAAATTTATAATAATTATCTGAACTTAAAATAAATTTATAAAATGTTTTTTCCTTTTTTAGATTAAAGTAATTTTATGTCGCAGTTTATAAAACTGAAAACTGAAAAATTTTCGATATAATTTTAAAAAAAGTATTGAATACTTAACAATATTTTGAGTTCGAAATTTTCGGATAAATTCTTTGAAATCTGAAGTATAAGTATTTTATAATTCATTTTAGGTTTTTTAATTTATTTAATAACAAAATTTGTTTTTAGAGAAAGAAATAACAAAGTTAAATAGAGAGCTAATTCCTAAAAAAGGACTGAGTTAATGCAATGTTCAACGCTTTTTTATTCATTAGTGAAATAGTTTTTCATAAAAATTTGATTAAAGAAGTTTTTTGTTTTGTTTTAATTTGATATTTATAATATTTTTACCAAAAGGTTTAACAATTAATAAAAGAGGATAAACAAAGTTTTTTCCTTAAAATTGTCAAATAATGTCTTTAAATTATCATACCTGAAATTAAAAATCTTTAATATAATATATGTTAGCTAAAACATTTAATAAAAATAATTCAATAATTATATTTTAGTTACATCTGAACATTAAATATACATTGATATATAATCCCAAACAAAAATTGGATTTTTATTACTTAATATTTTTTGGTATTTCGGTATTTTGAAATTTTTTAAACTTAAAAAGTGTTTAATGATAACCGAAAATTTGTGATTTTAGACGTTTTATTAAATATTTTTAAAAAATACTTGAGGAATTATTCTGAAACTCTAGGTATGTAAGTGTCTTAAAGTCATATATCCATGCGAGGATTTTCTTCCCGAAACCCTATAGGGTCAACAAAGGTCAACAACTTGAAAAAGAACAAATATCTTCTGGAAAATTTTCTAAAAACTAATGCACTAAAGGCATTCATTACTGTAGAACATGATTAAAAAGCTTATTTTAATAAACGGTGTCCATTTTTATAAGGATAACATGTATATATTAGTATAAAAATTAAGGTTTTTATAAAAACAGTCCCGAATTACACCAAGTTTTTTATTATAATTTGCAAGTTCTTAATATAAAAATTGTTCTTTTCAGAAAAATGACAAACAAAAATAATAAAAATTATATGAAAAATGAGCAGTTTTAGTAAATAATATAACTGCGCCATATACTGCTCAATATACCGGGTGTCCCAAAATAACTGATGTATTTTAAAATTCACTAACTTGCAAACGGTGACAGCTATTTAAAAAATTTTTGCAGGAGGGTTATGTATAATGTCAGGAGTTTTTTTACCGTAATTTTTGTATTTTAGTTCGCATCTCAAACAATAGGTGGCGCTGACTGCGATTGAAGGCCAGGTGATCAGTGCTGAGTGAAGCGTCGACCTGGCCGTCAGCGCCACCTATTGTTTGATATGCGAACTAAAATAAAAAATTACGGTAAAAAAACTCCTGACATTATACATAACCCTCCTGCAAAAATTTTTTAAATAGCTGTCACCGTTTGCAAGTTATTTAATTTTAAAATCCATCACACTGAGAAAAAAAATACAGTTCTGGAATCTAGAATCTAAATTGTGGCTCCAGAAAAAATAGTTCCATGTCATCCTTATAAATTCTAGTTGCCATTATATGAAAGTTCTAGAATCTACTACAGGAATTCAAGGGAGCTTTCCTTTATTCTCGTTGTAATACTTATTTAAAAATCTCATAAAATAGATGCGAACACAAGAGGTTTGATTTAGTAACTATTATTCTAGTTTTTGAAACTATTTCCGAAATCAAGCTATAATTTCTCGTTACTGAGACGAGTCAATATCGTTTCGTCACCTTGAAAACAAGAGACTAGAAATGTTAGGTCATTTCGGCTATTCAGCTTAGTAGTTCGCAGCTATTCGCATATTTCGGTCATCTATAATTCTAGTTTAGGTATTCAGAAAATGACTAACTATTCATTCTAGGTGAAGGCGGTATATTTTTTTTCTCAGTGCAGTCATTTTTGGGACACCCGGTAGCTTACGCAATATTGCATGCACTGTGACATTTCAATATAGCCCCACATCTTTTAGCTTCCTTTTGGGAACAACAGATTTGGTGTTTACTCTATTGACGATAATTTTCAGAATTTTCAAGTATTACTACTATATTTTTTAGACATTCACAAAAGTTTCTCTACATATTTAGTTAATGCATTATGTACATTCTATTTCGATTAAATTCGCGCATACGCAATTAAACATTATTTAGTAAACTTGCTCAACTATCTAATGAAAAAAAAATCATTTAAAAATATTGAAATGCAAGCGAGATATCTTTATAAATTTCTTCCATAGGATTAGCTTTAGCTAATGGATCTTTCATTTGACTGAAGCATTCGGTTTATCACAGTCTGATGCTGCTAAAAGCCTCAACGTCTCTCGCAGTGTGGTGTAAATACACTCTGGTATCAATTTCAATCAAAAGACTGTGTGCCCAGAAGCCATGTTCGAGGACGACCACAAGTTACAACACCTGCAGAAGATCGTTTTCTAGCTCTTTTCGGTACAGGGGAGAAAAAAAAACTATAGATTCTGCAGTTCATTGCAGACCACAATGTGGCATCATGGAGAAGAATATCCGTTACACAGCGCGAAAGTGCCTTCAGAATGCAGGTTTTTATGCAAAGTAACCGGTTGTGCGTCCTCCTCAAGGCATCCTTCAATTAATTCAGCTGATGACGTCTTCCTGCCTCGCTTTTGGCACCGGGTAAAACCTTCCTAACTCATACCTAGTTACCTTGAAAATAAAAAAAGAGACAGAAATTTTGTTATTTTTTTAAATTTTAGTTTCGTATATAGAAAATTATATAAATGAATTTAAATTGCTTGCATCATTATGTTTAATTATTTACAATGTGTATTCTTATTCTATGTTTTGTATTGCGTGCACTTATACTTTGTCCTTGAATTTAATATTTCAATTGACAGCTTCCAACTTTTATGCCATAAAAAAAGAAAAATATATATTATTATGGTTCCGTTTAGCCCTCTCCCACTCCCTACTCTGGCATGATTCTAACTCAACTGCTCAAAGATCACCTTTCGACAGAACATCATCCGTTCTTCACCAACGCAGCTGGCTGCGACATGAACATTAGGCTGTTTTTATCATCATGATGACCTCAGCTTAGATTGTCTCTTGTTAAATGTGTCGTCTCTTATCGATGGAAGTTGACGTGGGCATCACGCCCACATAGATATTCAATACCAATCACCTTTGAGACTTTCAGTGGACGACAGACAAGGGCCCCCTTATATTGGGCAAGAGAACACGGTTCCTGGAATAAACAGCAATGGCCTTCTGTATTCTTTCCAGACTAGACCATATTTACACTGGAAAGCAATTCAACCGTCTGCTGATCTCGAAGGAGCAAAAGGAACCGGATACCATAAATCCAACACTGTTGAAACACTCATATACATAGGTGGTGGAATCATGGTTTAAGCAGGGATCACACTCGGGGGTCACATTGACCTGAATTGTTACATCGGGAAACTCGACTAGTGAGAGACATTGGGATGCGATCCTTGATCTATACGTCCGCTCATATGCCAGTACTACCGGTAACAATTCCATTTTGATGGATAATAATGCATAACCTCTCCAAGATGTTATTGTTGAGTACTATTTTGAGGGTCACGGTTTGAGCGAATGGAATGGCCAGCTCACTCTAAGACCTGAATCCGATAGGAGAACATTCCTTATTAGACTCCATTTTTGGAATGCTTCTATGAAATTTTACCACAATAACACTGTGATGTACAGTTTTCACCCAGATTGGATTTTTCTAACAAGAGTGCTGTTTTTGTGTTAAATCAGTTTTTGTGTTTAACATGTAAATCACAGTGTCGCATTCAATAAATAAATGTTTCGTGCACATTTCCTACAAATTTGTTGTTTCTACATTCATTTATTTGCGAATTAGACGCAAAAGACTGGTTTTATATCAGCTTCTGGAGGCCAGTGTATATAGGCAAACATATATTAGTAGTATGTACCCGTAAAAGCCAAAACATTATGACCACCCTCACACTTTGCAATGAAATCTCCTGGATGGAGGGAAAGGCACATAATCTGATGAGAATGATATTTAAATGCTACTAGCTAATCTCGGGAATCATTTTTGCGCTTACGTCTGCTTGTGAGAATAAAGGCTGCTGATCTAAACTACTTTGATAGAGGGCAGATTTCAGTCACTCGACGATTCAGAATGTGTAACTTTGAAACTGCGTGGATCATGGATTGATCGGGTCATATCGTTGTTAGTATTTGTAGTAAGTGGATAAATGATGGTGAAACAATCAGTAGAAGCCTTCGCTTTGGACGCCCAGGTGTTATCAAATTAAAAGGTTGATTCAGAATCAACCTCTTGCTAAAACAAAATCGGTACCTGAGACTGGCTCAATTTATATCTCAAGGCAATACAGATGATCCAAGTAGAATTCTTTAGAAACATACAGTTCCGCTGACACTGTTGAATATGAGATAACCGGACTAATGCCCTACTCATATGCCCCTGTTGACCAAGCATCCTACATTAGACCCGGAGACTGGGAATATGAAACATAGGGAAAGAGTTGCTTCTTCGGATGAAACACAATTCATCATTCAACACGTCGATGGCCTTGTTTGGGTATGTTGTATTCTAAGTGTATGTCGTCTTCTATCCATGCCAAGGTGGTTTAAAGCTGTTTTGCAGGTCAAAGGTAGATCAACACGTTATTAAGTAGGTGGTCATAATGTTTTTGCCCTTGAGTGTATATACAAGGTGTTTCCAAACTCATGGTACAAACTGCAGGGTAGGTAGTGTAAACAATCAAAACTTAAATATTGGGTTCAAAAATACTCTAATTATACTTGAATTTTCTTTTTAATAAACTTTATTATATACATAGAATTATAGTATGACTGGGAAATATGAAGAAATACTGAATTCAAAGTATTTACATATATACAAAATATAAATTAATTTTACCTTGGAAATTTCTGATCATCGTACTAAAAACTGGAAAGATGATCCTATATACATTTCTGCGTGTCTTTTCATAAAAATAACATAATTCTTCAGTAAAACTTAAGACAAACAAAAAAATATAAACATTCTCTCAAAAAATTCTTCTTCATTCCATCAAAAATTGATGCCAACTTCTTTACCTAAACTTTTACCTCATCGCAATTTTCCCACTTACCAGGGGTGCAATTAGGCCCCTTTTTTAATTTTCAAAATTTCTCATTCATAACAGAAAATTTTTGTGCTATTCTTTTCTTGATTTTTCATAATTACTTAATAATAAAATTCTTCTTCGAAAATTTTTGGTGTGAAATCGAATTTTTTTTAATTGAATCGAACTTTGAATCTGGAAGATTATCTTCTGCGGTTGAACTTTTACCAGTGGGTTTCGCAGCAACATGCATTGCAGCCAGACTTTACTGCTCATATTCTATTTACAAATGTGGCACTATTTACACGCGAGGATATATTTAATGCGCACAATTTCCATCTTTTGGCAACCAATAACTCCCATGCAACGCGGCCACATGCTTATCAAGAAGGATTTTCTGTTAATTTTGGGCGGGTATTTTTAATGATTGTTTGATTGGCTTATACCTACTACCAAAGATGGTGTATGGTCGCTGTTACCTTATTTTTTGCAACAGGTTTTACCAGAACTGCTGCAAGATGTCCGGATCGCCATTCGTAACCGGATGTGGTTTCAACATGATGGAGCGCCCGCGCACTTCACCACTGATGTACGCAAATACCTAAATGCCACATTTGGGAGACGATGGATTGGGTGTGGTTGACCAGTTCCTTGGCCACCGTGATTTCCCAATTTATCAAGCCTTGATTTCTTTTTATGGGGACATCTGAAGAATCTTGTTTGTGAGACTCCAGTTCATACAGACAAAAATCTAGTATCTCGTATATCCGAATCTGCTGCACGTGTGCGAGAAATGCCTGACATCTTTAGAAGTGTACGCCAATCGTTCCACTAACGCTGCGAAGCATGAATCACAGTTGGTGGGCGCAATTTTGAACACTTACTATAATATTATTGCATGCATTATTATTTATTTGTAAACTACATTGTAAATAAACGTTGGTTGGTTGTATGGAATTTTATGGCGCAAGGTCCCTTAGGGAACATGCTGCGCCAAGGCAAAGTCGAAATAAGACTAGAAAGGTTATTTAAAATTGAAAATAAAATAGCAATGTGATATAATAAAAACCAATTAAAAGAGGCCAAAAATCATAAAAAAGCTGTAGCAGTTGCTGATAAATGACAAAATATAAACAATGACATGGATGAGTGAATAAAAACAAGATTAAAAATAATGGAATGCTATGTCATGATGTAATTAAAATCAGTCAATAAGGGTAAAATAGAAAACTTAGATAAGATGTAACAAATTAAAAACTGTACGGTCAGAAATGTAATTAAAAAAAGTATAAAAATGTCAATTGGTTAAAACACAGATCAATAGAAACTCTGAGGTCAATTAGATTCAAACTCTGCTAACCTTGCATTGCCATCATCGGCATCCGAGTCATTACTGTATGACTCGGACTCCATAGCCTCCTCCACATATTTCTTCAACTGCTTTGGATCCTTCACATTTTTTAAAAACGGGCTAAGAGAGGTTTTCCCTCCTTTCCCCATAATTCTCCACTGTGTAGAAGTTGGTGTTGAGGATTTCTTATGGGTTTGTGAGCAAAGTTTTTGTTTTAAATTCTGTTTTTTGAGACTATTGCATGTTTGTGAACTATTTGGACTTGTAACAGCCTTACTTGTATCTTTCTGAATATACGTTTTTTGGCTCGGTTTTACATTTTGACCAGTATTGGATATTTGCAAATTAGAAGTTGATGAAACAGAAGTATTCTTTGGCGATGAATCAGTCACAGTTTCCGTTTTGACTCTAGGTGATTCCTAAGCTAACAATTTCTGTCGCCGTTTTTTTAGGTCAAATATTTTCACGGGTTCTGAAGATGGTGGCCAAAGTTCTAACTGTGGATTCCCAGAACATTTAGTAGGGAGGCAGATATCACGTGATTCTTTGATTGGTGTGTTGGTAGATTGTGTTCTGGCTGAATTATTTGGAGGATATGAGGAATCAGTTTGGGTACTTACGTGTCTAACAGAATTTGATTGCTGCCTGAGTAAACTGGAGTAAGAAACTCCGACAGATGGAGTTCTGGATTCAGCTATTTTACGAGCTTCAGTATAGCAGAGATTTTGAGTTGTTTTAATGGCAAGGATTTCTTTTTCACGTACCCAATTAGGACAGGAACGGGAGAATGCTGTGTGATTACCCTTGCAGTTAATGCACAGCAGTTAAGCACATCGTTCTGTGTTCTCACATGTATTACCATCATGGCCAACTTCTGCGCAGCGCGCACAAGTAGTAGAACCACGACAGGTAGTGTGGCCGTAACGTTGGCATTTAAAGGAGCGAAGAGGGTTAGGGATGTAAGGATGGACAGGGTAGTTCAGGCAAGCAGCTTTAATTCTGGTCGGTAGAGTAGGGCTTTTGAATGTTAGAATAACATGTTTTGTAGGAATGACTTGTCCATTTCGGTGGATTGTGATACGGCGTGCATCTATAATATTTTGTACTTTCAAATTCTGTAATAGTTCGTCTTTAGTAGAGTATAAAAGATCTGGCTCAGAAATAACACCACGGCTTGTATTTAAAGTTTTATGCACCTGAACATTTACTGAGAAAGTACCTATTGTAGTGCAGTTCGAGAGGAGCTGTGACTGTTTAGCAGAAGAAACCTCAATAAGTAAATCTCCGGATTGCAGTTTTTTGAGAGAATGTCCATCTCCCAAATAAGACTGGAAAGTTTTTGCAATAAGGAACGGAGACGTTTTCTTAAAAGAACTATCCGAGTGGCTATCTGTGCATTCAATTATAAAGAAACGAGTAAAATTTTTGTTCAATTTGTTGCTCTCTACTTGGGAGAGAGTTAGAAGGAAATAAATTTTTTCCATCCATGTTAGAAAAAATAGAATTCAGACCCCGGCCGCACCACCCACTACCGAGCCCAACAAGGGGATGCACATTCGTGCAACAGTGCTAACCAGGGCCCATACGGTCACAAGATACTCCTATGCCAGTCTCCACCCTTAACGAGATGGCTAGTAAAGTTTCGACGCTTGACTCGCTCGCTTGATCCCTAAGCCAGTGACAAAAGTCAGCTGACCAGCCGATTGGTACATACAGAACCAATATGCACCTCCCGTCTAACTGAAGCAGAGGCCAAAGCAGTGTGTTGGTTTCCCTCAACTGCCAGGATCCTTTCCCAGGGACACGGGTCGCCACGCACGGCCAACACGTGGGTGGTTTACAATTCTCCATGAGTCGATATACAGGATGATATCGGCTCATACAGGATTGCCCTCACCTCCGAAAAGGAAACCACAGTGAGAGTGAAACAAAGATGAAAGAAAGACGAGAGGAGTAAGAGGAAAAGGAAAAGAGAAAGATCACTCAGGTACCCGGGGTTGTGAGGCCCGTGAATACCTAAAGAAGGTATAGACACAATTATATTGTTATCTATACTATTGTTATTTATCTGTATATCTCTAGTCATAAGTATACTTAATTTATCTTAAGTATTTGTATTAAATAATTTGTAATAAGTATTTGTATGGATAATTTGTAGTAAGTATAATCTGTAAGAAATATTTGTATTAAGTACATTAGGAAGATATATTTAATCAATAATTATAAATTGTCATATATCTTTCAGTATTATAATTAGCTATGAATGTTATTTTATTTAATGATTTTTTTAAGCACTTAAAAACCTGAAGAATAAATAGGATTCAATATTTTTTTGCAATAATAAGTAAATCCTTAACGACAAATCATTTCCTAAATTGAAATTCTTAATTTACATTTTTTAAATCTCATTACATCCGTGAGGTTTAAAATGGCGTTATTATTTTAAGAGTCCTTACCGAATTCTTTATTTTTGAAAAAAAAATTGCCGAAATTTTATGTTTTGAAAATTTTCTACAGAATCAATAGCATATTTCATTATTTTTTAAAAACTTTATTCATTTTTTGGCACCGTTTCAGTTTGAAGACTATTATATTTCATGCATTTGAAAATGACAAATATTTTACTATAAACACGGGGAAGAAATTTATCGGACATTTTGCAGGTGAAAGAAACTTCAGAAGAATATCGATTGAGTTATAGAAAAAAAAAAAAAAACGACGTAAATCTGTAATCGAAAAAGAAATATATTTATCGATTAAAAGTTTTTTAATCTAGACTATAGACATTTATCAGAATAAGTAATGCTCTGAAACATTCATTATATTTTTTATGTACTTATACTCAATACATACTTTTTTTACTTATATTTTCCCATGTATACATCTTATACACGCAACAACTGTCAATTACATACACATACAAAGAAATATTTTAAGTAAAGGTGAGTAATGCTTCTATAATCTTGATTGAAGTGAAACTTAATAAATGATGTAAAAGTTGCTAGTATTTAATTACTAAAAACTGTTTAAAAAAAAACAATAAATAAACTAGCGTCAAAATGCTTAAAATGAAATTTTTAGCATAAATGTTTTTGAAATTATCTAATGTTGCTATTGACAGCATAATCCTAGCTAGTAATATTTTATATGGGCCTAAATTGCTTTGTGTTACATTTAAATCGCTGTCTAGGAATATAGCCCTACATAAACTTTAGGCTCTCAAAAGGCTGCCTTGTATATTCTAAAATTTATTTATATAAACCCTACTCCGATTTGTCCCGATTGCTTTATATAGCCATAATAGCCCTAATAAATCTCCTTTGTTTTCTATAACGTTTGACTACGCAAACCTACAATAATACTCTGTTCATAGAGTCAAAACGGTTAAAATGAACATTTCATTATTACCTCTTCAGACTTCAGGGTTTATTTATGTACTTTTTTTTAATTTCAGATATGGATTTATATTAACAAACTAATAATTGTAAAAGATTGAACATCGAAAAATAATTAAGTTTTATTTTTTATGCAGAAAATTTTATGATACACGGAGACTGAAAATGTACATTTTATGACAACTTCTTAGATTTGTTTAATTTATTTTACTTTTTCGCATAGATAAAACATTAAAAAACATAAAATAAATATATATGCGATATTCTTTTATTAATAATAGATTCTACAGAAAGTATCTTAACGCACAGTAAAATTATTTACATTTTCATTTTTGTACATTTCGTACATTTCTGGTGCAAGACATTTTTATGTAACACATATCTCGCTAAAAAAAATACTACAAGAAACTTTTGCTATTTTTTTTTTTTTAGTTCTGCTATCTGTTAGGATATATTCACATCAATTTCTCCTTTTTAGGTGCGTTCGTAATTATGTAAATACGTAGCACCTATAGTTGTCGTTCAGTCTGTCCGTCTGTCCGCATATAACAACGCAAAAACTACTCAACCGAATCATTTGAAATTTAAAATGTATGAATATTACATAATTTTGTCGAGTCATTTCAAATTTTATGAAAATAGGATGCATAGATCAATTAGGGACAATCAAAAGTATTCTGTTACATTATGGTCAATGGAAAAGGATAATAGTCTTAATTACCGTATTTACTCGTGTATAAGGCGCACTTTTTAAAAAAAAAAATTTGGGCAAAACTCCTAGGTGCGCCTTATACACGGAATATTTTTTTACTGTTGGATGCAGTCGAACGATATACATATGAAACAAGAAATTATTCAAAGAAGATATTAAAACTCGGAAAATGTTACTTAATTGAAGTATTACTGCATATCTATTTCGCTCCTTGCAGTTTTTTATACAACAGAGCTAGTGACATTATCTAAACGCTAATTAGCAATTTTCTTTACCGTCACTCATTCCTATTTCCCATCATTCTCTTACAACCCGAAGTCTAAAAATGCATTTTCGTCTTGTTTTCTGGTCTGGTGTAATGTTTATTTCAACTTTTTTTTACTGAAATTCCATTAGCGTATCAAATTTATGGTGCAAGTTATATAGGAGATTTTATGAAATCGCCATTTTTACTTGTAAAGTGGGGGTGCGAGTTATACACGCGTGCGCTCTATACACGAGTAAATACGGTATCCTAAAACTGTTGTTTAGATATACTTAATGAACGTTGATTATATTTTGGACAAATTATTTGATTATGTTTTGGTTAAATCGATCAGCATGATATGGCGCTATACTCTGCCGCAGATTTTTCAGATTTCCATGATATATATCTCAAGAACTAGAGTTTGGAATTTCAGCAAACTTCATAATCTGCTAAATCTTGACATATATAGATGCTGATTTTGTTTTAGTGTAAATAACAGAACAGCTGGTGCTGGTTTGTCTTATTTTTTCGCGATTTCCGCAATAGTTATACCTCAAGAACTAATGAACAGAATTTCACCAAACTTAATATTTTGTTAAACCTTGAGATAAATAGATTCTGATAAAGTTTGATGTAAATTGTTCAACAAGATAACGCTACTACAACACATTTTTTGCGATTTTTGAAATAACATGTCTCATTATTTCATAAATAAGACATTTTTATTACAAGTGCTATATTAGAAACACATTAAAATTACTTTTTTATAATGTTTCAAATAATGCGCTTTCGTCTCATTACTAATATATTTATAAAAACTATATATTTTATAATGATTAATGAATGGAATTTGATGAAATTCCGTACGTTATTTCTTTAGATATATATATATATTATGGAAATCTGGAAAAATTCGGCATAAGAGCGCCACCTGCTTACCGATTTATGCCAAAACATAATCAGCGTTTATTATCTCAAAGTCTAACAGACTAAGATGTTTGATAAAATTCCGTGCATTAGTTTTTGAGATATAGTTATTGCAGAAATCGAGAAAAATGCGGCAAAGTAGCATTATCTGTTGGGTATTAATACCAAAATTTATTCAGAATTTATTTATTACAAGGTCTAACAGAATACTGAGTTTGTGAAATTATCAGAATTAATATTATTATATTAAATATAATTATCAGAATTTTTCTAACCAATTTTTCACACAGTTATCTGGCAAGTATATGAGAGAAAACCGAGTTAAAAGCATAAAATAATAGAAATTTAAGAATCACGGGTCCGGGCAACGCCGGGCGGAACTAGTATATATATAAAATGTTTACATATATGAACAAGCATAAAAGTTCATCAGGTTTGTTTTCATAGCTATTTTTATCTTATGCGAGCACATCTCACTTTATGAAACTCAAATTGCGCCAAGCTTTAAAAGAGAAAAATCAAAAACCTCCTATACTCTAAAAGTACCCCCAAAATATTCATTGAGGTAGCAGTTTTTTTTTTTTTTATTTAGTTTAATTATTAGTAATCGTGTTTTATAAATCAATCATCAATAATTTATTTATTTTTTTAGAATGAGTGATTTAAAACGGAAGAAAGATAATGGTTATATGTATAGAAAAAAAAAAAAAAAAAAGATTAGCTAGAGAAGCTGAGAAAAACAAAATCTTCCAAATGGATTCAACAATATATTTTAAAACAGTCTAGTTCAGATACGGAAACAACACTCCAGATTCTTCCAAATGATGTATTAGAAGAAGAGATAGAAAAAGATCAAGAGACAACATAAACACATAGATATGCCTACATGCTCAACTTCAGATACGGATACAGCCCTCTAGATACTTCCAAATTATGTATTAGACGAAGAGATAGAAATAGATCAAGCGACACAAAGAAACACAGATATGCCTTCATGCTCAACTACTGAAGTTGAACCTCAAGTTTCAGGAGTTGAATATGAAATTAGGAGTTGAATATATACGAGTAAAATTGAAATTAAAAGTTGTAAAGAGAAGGAAGGTGCGAAAAGCGATCTAAAAAATTCGTAAATTACGATTTCTGTGCAAGCTCAAGGAGACAATAAACCGATTATAAAATTGATGGTTTCGAATTAACAGTGACACTCTCTGATCCAACATAGATCATTCTCATAATCTTCTATCTTATATGCCAGTACCGCTACCACTTGAGGTAAGCAGAAACAATATAATTCTATAAAAGCCTTTAAAAACTTTCTAAATTATGTTTCTTTGGTGCACTGGAAAATATCAAACCGATTTCAAAATCAACATTTGCAAATTAATGGTGACCGTCCCTTTTCTAACGTAGGCATTTTATGGCAATACCACTACCTCTCGAGAGATAGTAGACCCTTGGAAGAGAAACTTTGATTTTGATTGATGATTAATTTAAAAATGTAAATGCACACGAAGATTGTTTCTAAAAAGGAATAAATACTTCAGATGAACACCGAAAAAAATGTATGGATTGAGCATAAAAGTTTAAAAATATTTTCTAAATTATCGTTTATTTAAAATTACCTTTAATTCTTCGTATTATTTTATGTCTCATTTCGGAAGAATGCATGTAAGAATGAAATTTAGTCAAGCTGTGATTTAAATGGAGGTTTTTGAATTATTCCTTAGTACATTATTACTTCTAATGAAAATCAGATATGCAAGTATCACTTGGCATATTTCAATTATTACGCGAGCAAAGCCGCGGTTTTTCTAGTATATTATATTTATGCAAATAAATTATAATTATTATATTAATGTACTTATTTTAAAAAATGTATTAGTAGTCGTAGGAAGAAAAAAAATGATGACGTAATAGGGGCGGCAAAATAAGGCTCGCCTCAGGCGGCAAAATGTCTAGCGCCGGCCCTGCTTTTGATTTTTAGCCTTTCATCAGTCCTATAATGAAAAAGACTTTTTTGCCTTGAACTTTATTTCTGAATGATAATAGAATAAAATATTCTTTAATCAAAAATATTGAAATGACTAAAATAAAAACATGAAATATTACTTCATGCATATATGATGTATCATGCATAAATTAACGCAATGATTAATTTTCACACGAAATTTCTTTATAGAACATCTATAAACACTGTAAAAACTGGGTTCTCAAAAATGAGTAAAAAATACTCAATTTTGAGTATGTCACATACTCAAAATAGCTCCGATGCAAATGTACTCAAAACTGAGAAACACATGTACTCATTTTTGATCACATGTTTGTCTTCAAATATGAACCGGTATGTATTCATTTCTGATCCCATACATGTATTCAAATTTGAACTTATATGCTAATTTTGATCACATGGAAGTGATCAAATATGAACTGGTATGTACTCATTTCTGATCCCATACATGTATTCAAATTTGAGCTTATGTGCTAATTTTGATCACATGGATGTGATCAAATATGAACTGGTATGTACTCATTTCTGATCCCATACATGTATTCAAATTTGAGCTTATGTGCTAATTTTGATCACATGGATGTGATCAAATATGAACCGGTATGTACTCATTTCTGATCCCATACATGTAGTCAAATTTGAACTTATGTGCTAATTTTGATCACATGGATGTGATCAAATATGAACCGGTATGTACTCATTTCTGATCCCATATATGTATTCAAATTTGAGCTTATGTGCTAATTTTGATCACATGGATGTGATCAAATATGAACTGGTATGTACTCATTTCTGATCCCATACATGTATTCAAATTTGAACTTATGTGCTAATTTTGATCACATAGAAGTTTTCAAATATGAACCGGTATGTACTCATTTCTGATCACATACATGTTTTCAAATTTGAACTTATTTGCTACTTTTGATCACATAGAAGTGCTCAAATATGTATTCATTTTTGATCCCATAAATGCATTCAAATTTAATCTTATTATGTGTTAATTTCGATCCCTCAAAAGCAGGAAAATAAAAAACCTTGAAAATAACCTTGAAAATAAAAAAAGAGACAGAAATTTTGTTATTTTTTTAAATTTTAGTTTCGTATATAGAAAATTATATAAATGAATTTAAATTGCTTGCATCATTATGTTTAATTATTTACAATGTGTATTCTTATTCTATGTTTTGTATTGCGTGCACTTATACTTTGTCCTTGAATTTAATATTTCAATTGACAGCTTCCAACTTTTATGCCATAAAAAAAGAAAAATATATATTATTATGGTTCCGTTTAGCCCTCTCCCACTCCCTACTCTGGCATGATTCTAACTCAACTGCTCAAAGATCACCTTTCGACAGAACATCATCCGTTCTTCACCAACGCAGCTGGCTGCGACATGAACATTAGGCTGTTTTTATCATCATGATGACCTCAGCTTAGATTGTCTCTTGTTAAATGTGTCGTCTCTTATCGATGGAAGTTGACGTGGGCATCACGCCCACATAGATATTCAATACCAATCACCTTTGAGACTTTCAGTGGACGACAGACAAGGGCCCCCTTATATTGGGCAAGAGAACACGGTTCCTGGAATAAACAGCAATGGCCTTCTGTATTCTTTCCAGACTAGACCATATTTACACTGGAAAGCAATTCAACCGTCTGCTGATCTCGAAGGAGCAAAAGGAACCGGATACCATAAATCCAACACTGTTGAAACACTCATATACATAGGTGGTGGAATCATGGTTTAAGCAGGGATCACACTCGGGGGTCACATTGACCTGAATTGTTACATCGGGAAACTCGACTAGTGAGAGACATTGGGATGCGATCCTTGATCTATACGTCCGCTCATATGCCAGTACTACCGGTAACAATTCCATTTTGATGGATAATAATGCATAACCTCTCCAAGATGTTATTGTTGAGTACTATTTTGAGGGTCACGGTTTGAGCGAATGGAATGGCCAGCTCACTCTAAGACCTGAATCCGATAGGAGAACATTCCTTATTAGACTCCATTTTTGGAATGCTTCTATGAAATTTTACCACAATAACACTGTGATGTACAGTTTTCACCCAGATTGGATTTTTCTAACAAGAGTGCTGTTTTTGTGTTAAATCAGTTTTTGTGTTTAACATGTAAATCACAGTGTCGCATTCAATAAATAAATGTTTCGTGCACATTTCCTACAAATTTGTTGTTTCTACATTCATTTATTTGCGAATTAGACGCAAAAGACTGGTTTTATATCAGCTTCTGGAGGCCAGTGTATATAGGCAAACATATATTAGTAGTATGTACCCGTAAAAGCCAAAACATTATGACCACCCTCACACTTTGCAATGAAATCTCCTGGATGGAGGGAAAGGCACATAATCTGATGAGAATGATATTTAAATGCTACTAGCTAATCTCGGGAATCATTTTTGCGCTTACGTCTGCTTGTGAGAATAAAGGCTGCTGATCTAAACTACTTTGATAGAGGGCAGATTTCAGTCACTCGACGATTCAGAATGTGTAACTTTGAAACTGCGTGGATCATGGATTGATCGGGTCATATCGTTGTTAGTATTTGTAGTAAGTGGATAAATGATGGTGAAACAATCAGTAGAAGCCTTCGCTTTGGACGCCCAGGTGTTATCAAATTAAAAGGTTGATTCAGAATCAACCTCTTGCTAAAACAAAATCGGTACCTGAGACTGGCTCAATTTATATCTCAAGGCAATACAGATGATCCAAGTAGAATTCTTTAGAAACATACAGTTCCGCTGACACTGTTGAATATGAGATAACCGGACTAATGCCCTACTCATATGCCCCTGTTGACCAAGCATCCTACATTAGACCCGGAGACTGGGAATATGAAACATAGGGAAAGAGTTGCTTCTTCGGATGAAACACAATTCATCATTCAACACGTCGATGGCCTTGTTTGGGTATGTTGTATTCTAAGTGTATGTCGTCTTCTATCCATGCCAAGGTGGTTTAAAGCTGTTTTGCAGGTCAAAGGTAGATCAACACGTTATTAAGTAGGTGGTCATAATGTTTTTGCCCTTGAGTGTATATACAAGGTGTTTCCAAACTCATGGTACAAACTGCAGGGTAGGTAGTGTAAACAATCAAAACTTAAATATTGGGTTCAAAAATACTCTAATTATACTTGAATTTTCTTTTTAATAAACTTTATTATATACATAGAATTATAGTATGACTGGGAAATATGAAGAAATACTGAATTCAAAGTATTTACATATATACAAAATATAAATTAATTTTACCTTGGAAATTTCTGATCATCGTACTAAAAACTGGAAAGATGATCCTATATACATTTCTGCGTGTCTTTTCATAAAAATAACATAATTCTTCAGTAAAACTTAAGACAAACAAAAAAATATAAACATTCTCTCAAAAAATTCTTCTTCATTCCATCAAAAATTGATGCCAACTTCTTTACCTAAACTTTTACCTCATCGCAATTTTCCCACTTACCAGGGGTGCAATTAGGCCCCTTTTTTAATTTTCAAAATTTCTCATTCATAACAGAAAATTTTTGTGCTATTCTTTTCTTGATTTTTCATAATTACTTAATAATAAAATTCTTCTTCGAAAATTTTTGGTGTGAAATCGAATTTTTTTTAATTGAATCGAACTTTGAATCTGGAAGATTATCTTCTGCGGTTGAACTTTTACCAGTGGGTTTCGCAGCAACATGCATTGCAGCCAGACTTTACTGCTCATATTCTATTTACAAATGTGGCACTATTTACACGCGAGGATATATTTAATGCGCACAATTTCCATCTTTTGGCAACCAATAACTCCCATGCAACGCGGCCACATGCTTATCAAGAAGGATTTTCTGTTAATTTTGGGCGGGTATTTTTAATGATTGTTTGATTGGCTTATACCTACTACCAAAGATGGTGTATGGTCGCTGTTACCTTATTTTTTGCAACAGGTTTTACCAGAACTGCTGCAAGATGTCCGGATCGCCATTCGTAACCGGATGTGGTTTCAACATGATGGAGCGCCCGCGCACTTCACCACTGATGTACGCAAATACCTAAATGCCACATTTGGGAGACGATGGATTGGGTGTGGTTGACCAGTTCCTTGGCCACCGTGATTTCCCAATTTATCAAGCCTTGATTTCTTTTTATGGGGACATCTGAAGAATCTTGTTTGTGAGACTCCAGTTCATACAGACAAAAATCTAGTATCTCGTATATCCGAATCTGCTGCACGTGTGCGAGAAATGCCTGACATCTTTAGAAGTGTACGCCAATCGTTCCACTAACGCTGCGAAGCATGAATCACAGTTGGTGGGCGCAATTTTGAACACTTACTATAATATTATTGCATGCATTATTATTTATTTGTAAACTACATTGTAAATAAACGTTGGTTGGTTGTATGGAATTTTATGGCGCAAGGTCCCTTAGGGAACATGCTGCGCCAAGGCAAAGTCGAAATAAGACTAGAAAGGTTATTTAAAATTGAAAATAAAATAGCAATGTGATATAATAAAAACCAATTAAAAGAGGCCAAAAATCATAAAAAAGCTGTAGCAGTTGCTGATAAATGACAAAATATAAACAATGACATGGATGAGTGAATAAAAACAAGATTAAAAATAATGGAATGCTATGTCATGATGTAATTAAAATCAGTCAATAAGGGTAAAATAGAAAACTTAGATAAGATGTAACAAATTAAAAACTGTACGGTCAGAAATGTAATTAAAAAAAGTATAAAAATGTCAATTGGTTAAAACACAGATCAATAGAAACTCTGAGGTCAATTAGATTCAAACTCTGCTAACCTTGCATTGCCATCATCGGCATCCGAGTCATTACTGTATGACTCGGACTCCATAGCCTCCTCCACATATTTCTTCAACTGCTTTGGATCCTTCACATTTTTTAAAAACGGGCTAAGAGAGGTTTTCCCTCCTTTCCCCATAATTCTCCACTGTGTAGAAGTTGGTGTTGAGGATTTCTTATGGGTTTGTGAGCAAAGTTTTTGTTTTAAATTCTGTTTTTTGAGACTATTGCATGTTTGTGAACTATTTGGACTTGTAACAGCCTTACTTGTATCTTTCTGAATATACGTTTTTTGGCTCGGTTTTACATTTTGACCAGTATTGGATATTTGCAAATTAGAAGTTGATGAAACAGAAGTATTCTTTGGCGATGAATCAGTCACAGTTTCCGTTTTGACTCTAGGTGATTCCTAAGCTAACAATTTCTGTCGCCGTTTTTTTAGGTCAAATATTTTCACGGGTTCTGAAGATGGTGGCCAAAGTTCTAACTGTGGATTCCCAGAACATTTAGTAGGGAGGCAGATATCACGTGATTCTTTGATTGGTGTGTTGGTAGATTGTGTTCTGGCTGAATTATTTGGAGGATATGAGGAATCAGTTTGGGTACTTACGTGTCTAACAGAATTTGATTGCTGCCTGAGTAAACTGGAGTAAGAAACTCCGACAGATGGAGTTCTGGATTCAGCTATTTTACGAGCTTCAGTATAGCAGAGATTTTGAGTTGTTTTAATGGCAAGGATTTCTTTTTCACGTACCCAATTAGGACAGGAACGGGAGAATGCTGTGTGATTACCCTTGCAGTTAATGCACAGCAGTTAAGCACATCGTTCTGTGTTCTCACATGTATTACCATCATGGCCAACTTCTGCGCAGCGCGCACAAGTAGTAGAACCACGACAGGTAGTGTGGCCGTAACGTTGGCATTTAAAGGAGCGAAGAGGGTTAGGGATGTAAGGATGGACAGGGTAGTTCAGGCAAGCAGCTTTAATTCTGGTCGGTAGAGTAGGGCTTTTGAATGTTAGAATAACATGTTTTGTAGGAATGACTTGTCCATTTCGGTGGATTGTGATACGGCGTGCATCTATAATATTTTGTACTTTCAAATTCTGTAATAGTTCGTCTTTAGTAGAGTATAAAAGATCTGGCTCAGAAATAACACCACGGCTTGTATTTAAAGTTTTATGCACCTGAACATTTACTGAGAAAGTACCTATTGTAGTGCAGTTCGAGAGGAGCTGTGACTGTTTAGCAGAAGAAACCTCAATAAGTAAATCTCCGGATTGCAGTTTTTTGAGAGAATGTCCATCTCCCAAATAAGACTGGAAAGTTTTTGCAATAAGGAACGGAGACGTTTTCTTAAAAGAACTATCCGAGTGGCTATCTGTGCATTCAATTATAAAGAAACGAGTAAAATTTTTGTTCAATTTGTTGCTCTCTACTTGGGAGAGAGTTAGAAGGAAATAAATTTTTTCCATCCATGTTAGAAAAAATAGAATTCAGACCCCGGCCGCACCACCCACTACCGAGCCCAACAAGGGGATGCACATTCGTGCAACAGTGCTAACCAGGGCCCATACGGTCACAAGATACTCCTATGCCAGTCTCCACCCTTAACGAGATGGCTAGTAAAGTTTCGACGCTTGACTCGCTCGCTTGATCCCTAAGCCAGTGACAAAAGTCAGCTGACCAGCCGATTGGTACATACAGAACCAATATGCACCTCCCGTCTAACTGAAGCAGAGGCCAAAGCAGTGTGTTGGTTTCCCTCAACTGCCAGGATCCTTTCCCAGGGACACGGGTCGCCACGCACGGCCAACACGTGGGTGGTTTACAATTCTCCATGAGTCGATATACAGGATGATATCGGCTCATACAGGATTGCCCTCACCTCCGAAAAGGAAACCACAGTGAGAGTGAAACAAAGATGAAAGAAAGACGAGAGGAGTAAGAGGAAAAGGAAAAGAGAAAGATCACTCAGGTACCCGGGGTTGTGAGGCCCGTGAATACCTAAAGAAGGTATAGACACAATTATATTGTTATCTATACTATTGTTATTTATCTGTATATCTCTAGTCATAAGTATACTTAATTTATCTTAAGTATTTGTATTAAATAATTTGTAATAAGTATTTGTATGGATAATTTGTAGTAAGTATAATCTGTAAGAAATATTTGTATTAAGTACATTAGGAAGATATATTTAATCAATAATTATAAATTGTCATATATCTTTCAGTATTATAATTAGCTATGAATGTTATTTTATTTAATGATTTTTTTAAGCACTTAAAAACCTGAAGAATAAATAGGATTCAATATTTTTTTGCAATAATAAGTAAATCCTTAACGACAAATCATTTCCTAAATTGAAATTCTTAATTTACATTTTTTAAATCTCATTACATCCGTGAGGTTTAAAATGGCGTTATTATTTTAAGAGTCCTTACCGAATTCTTTATTTTTGAAAAAAAAATTGCCGAAATTTTATGTTTTGAAAATTTTCTACAGAATCAATAGCATATTTCATTATTTTTTAAAAACTTTATTCATTTTTTGGCACCGTTTCAGTTTGAAGACTATTATATTTCATGCATTTGAAAATGACAAATATTTTACTATAAACACGGGGAAGAAATTTATCGGACATTTTGCAGGTGAAAGAAACTTCAGAAGAATATCGATTGAGTTATAGAAAAAAAAAAAAAAACGACGTAAATCTGTAATCGAAAAAGAAATATATTTATCGATTAAAAGTTTTTTAATCTAGACTATAGACATTTATCAGAATAAGTAATGCTCTGAAACATTCATTATATTTTTTATGTACTTATACTCAATACATACTTTTTTTACTTATATTTTCCCATGTATACATCTTATACACGCAACAACTGTCAATTACATACACATACAAAGAAATATTTTAAGTAAAGGTGAGTAATGCTTCTATAATCTTGATTGAAGTGAAACTTAATAAATGATGTAAAAGTTGCTAGTATTTAATTACTAAAAACTGTTTAAAAAAAAACAATAAATAAACTAGCGTCAAAATGCTTAAAATGAAATTTTTAGCATAAATGTTTTTGAAATTATCTAATGTTGCTATTGACAGCATAATCCTAGCTAGTAATATTTTATATGGGCCTAAATTGCTTTGTGTTACATTTAAATCGCTGTCTAGGAATATAGCCCTACATAAACTTTAGGCTCTCAAAAGGCTGCCTTGTATATTCTAAAATTTATTTATATAAACCCTACTCCGATTTGTCCCGATTGCTTTATATAGCCATAATAGCCCTAATAAATCTCCTTTGTTTTCTATAACGTTTGACTACGCAAACCTACAATAATACTCTGTTCATAGAGTCAAAACGGTTAAAATGAACATTTCATTATTACCTCTTCAGACTTCAGGGTTTATTTATGTACTTTTTTTTAATTTCAGATATGGATTTATATTAACAAACTAATAATTGTAAAAGATTGAACATCGAAAAATAATTAAGTTTTATTTTTTATGCAGAAAATTTTATGATACACGGAGACTGAAAATGTACATTTTATGACAACTTCTTAGATTTGTTTAATTTATTTTACTTTTTCGCATAGATAAAACATTAAAAAACATAAAATAAATATATATGCGATATTCTTTTATTAATAATAGATTCTACAGAAAGTATCTTAACGCACAGTAAAATTATTTACATTTTCATTTTTGTACATTTCGTACATTTCTGGTGCAAGACATTTTTATGTAACACATATCTCGCTAAAAAAAATACTACAAGAAACTTTTGCTATTTTTTTTTTTTTTAGTTCTGCTATCTGTTAGGATATATTCACATCAATTTCTCCTTTTTAGGTGCGTTCGTAATTATGTAAATACGTAGCACCTATAGTTGTCGTTCAGTCTGTCCGTCTGTCCGCATATAACAACGCAAAAACTACTCAACCGAATCATTTGAAATTTAAAATGTATGAATATTACATAATTTTGTCGAGTCATTTCAAATTTTATGAAAATAGGATGCATAGATCAATTAGGGACAATCAAAAGTATTCTGTTACATTATGGTCAATGGAAAAGGATAATAGTCTTAATTACCGTATTTACTCGTGTATAAGGCGCACTTTTTAAAAAAAAAAATTTGGGCAAAACTCCTAGGTGCGCCTTATACACGGAATATTTTTTTACTGTTGGATGCAGTCGAACGATATACATATGAAACAAGAAATTATTCAAAGAAGATATTAAAACTCGGAAAATGTTACTTAATTGAAGTATTACTGCATATCTATTTCGCTCCTTGCAGTTTTTTATACAACAGAGCTAGTGACATTATCTAAACGCTAATTAGCAATTTTCTTTACCGTCACTCATTCCTATTTCCCATCATTCTCTTACAACCCGAAGTCTAAAAATGCATTTTCGTCTTGTTTTCTGGTCTGGTGTAATGTTTATTTCAACTTTTTTTTACTGAAATTCCATTAGCGTATCAAATTTATGGTGCAAGTTATATAGGAGATTTTATGAAATCGCCATTTTTACTTGTAAAGTGGGGGTGCGAGTTATACACGCGTGCGCTCTATACACGAGTAAATACGGTATCCTAAAACTGTTGTTTAGATATACTTATATTCCCATATACCTAGGCTTCATACCATGCCCATGCTCATAAGAGACTAAAATTGCTTTGTATGGACTAAGTCCACTTATATAGAGCTACTCGCAGCCCAATTTTTATTTCCGTATAGGATAGCATAAGACGATCTATAACCGGGCTAGTGTTTACCTTTTCGATTTTAGTTATATATTTTTTATATTATGATAATTTCAATTTCAGAATCAGTTCCAAAATTTATAGTAATTTTTTAAGAAAAATCAAAAACCAAAATCTAAAAAGTAAATCTAGCCCGTTTGTAGATTGTTCTATGATATCCTATGCAAAGAAGAAAAATGTAAAAACATTATAATTTGAGCGAGCTATTTGAAAATACCGCTCTCATAGACTTTTTATTATCATCCGAGTCTTTTTGAGTGACTAATTTGGTCTCTGAACATTTAAGGAAGCTCAAGGATTGAAAACTTTTCAAAAAATCGATTAGACCATTTTTATGATTTAGTTTAATTATTCAATTAATTCTGAACTCAATGCAAAAAACTGCATAAAAATATTTGCATTATTAACGGAGTTTACAAGCATTTATGTATCAACACTTTCAAAGCTGCACAAATATAATTTCAACTTTAAGTCGTGTTTTCTCAAAACTTGGTTTTTGACAACTAACACCAAGATTTGAAAAAAACTATTTGATAAAATGGCTTTTTTTTTTCATGCATGTAACATCATTGTCTATAGAATGAATTAATATAGTTTAGATAGTTTAAAATTTTTAGTATTTTTAATGAAAAAAAAGTTGTATTTTTTAGGGTTTTTTTAAATTTTCAAATTTGAGAGTTTTTTTAATATTTTTTTTAATGATAGTTATATCCTTAATTCATTCTACAGAGTAAAGTTTCCGGATCATTTTAAAGCAAAAATTAGGTTCTTATGTCAATTCAACGTTAAGATATCTTGCGGATGGTTATATAACACACACACACATATATATATATATATATATATATATATATATATATATATATATATAGTTTTCGAAAATTGTGTTGCATAAATGTTGCTATATTTCTTATTATATTATATTGAAGTACTTCATTTTATAATTTTATAAGACTACAAATATACCTTTAAAACATCAGAAAGTTTAAATTAATTACACTGAATACTTCTGTATTGTTTTTCCGTATCGATCAACCCCTGAGCCCCCTTAAATGACTGATTACTTAAAAATCAATCTAAAAATGTTTTTCGGCTTTCATTTCTTAAATAAATCATGAGCAAAATATTTTTAAAAATCATATTTTGGTCAAACTATGGTTTACGGCTAAAAGACGGTTTGTTGCCCATCAAAAACACTGCCTTTAATTGAAAATATAAATTTTCCTCGATAAAATTTTATGACGTTAAACATACATTTTATCTCGGAAGACTTTGACTGGGACGGGCCCGGGAAATACGAAGAAGTTTTGCTAGCTTTAAATAAAAATGGATTTGTAACTTTTCTACAATATTTTTTCCTTAAATATAATGAAAGCGAATATTTAAGAATAAATCATTTTCCAAAATAGAAATTCTTCAATTACATTTTTTCTATCCCATTAAGACTGCATTGTTTTAGAATAATATTGTTCCTTGGAGGCATTTATCGAATTCTTTATTTTTGAAAGAAAGTTTTTATCGAAACTTCAAAATTCGATTAAATTTTTATATGTATATTATATAACTTTTGCAATGCTTCAATTTGAACGCTATTACAGTTCATGCATTTTGATTTGACAAATATTTAACTATAAACATGAAAAGGAATTTATTAGACATTTTGTAGATGAAAGAAACTTCACAAGAATATCGATCGCGTTGCAGATAAAAAAAAAAAAAAAGAACAAAGACGGAATTCTTAAATCGAAAAATAAATCTATTTATCGATTAAAGGTCTTTTTTTATGTAGACTAGTTAACATTTTTCAGAATAAGTAATGCTTTGTAACATACATTGTATTTTTTTAGTAGATATATTTTCTGGATAAAAAGGATTATATTTTCGGAGATTTTCTACATATTTTAATCGAATATTGTTTTAACTTTTTTTTAGCATTTTCATTTAATATTTAATCAGGTAATTTGTGTTAAAATTAAATCATAATTATATTAAGATTCATTATATAGTTTTTTTTTTTCAGAGAAAATAAAACGCAGTTTTTCAATCTTTTATATAAGATTATTTTAACATTGTTTTAGCATTTTCATTTTATATATTTCAGATATGTTGCCTGAAATTCATACTCTAAATTTTTGCATTAAGATAACAATTTTATCAAAAGACCTTATCATACATCATGATGGTTCATTTATTTATTATTTGCTTATTTTATTTATTTATTTACTTTAAAGATGTAAAATATTTCTAAATATTTTATCGAGCAGCAATACGTATGCAGTAACGCGCATTGCTGCTAAAGATGGTCATACTGATCATACACTTAACCCTTCGCCTATCAAACAGGTCCAATGAATCCAACAGATATATTCAAAATATTTATTCAGACCAGGGTTTAACCAGAAATTTCATTAAAACAAATTAACAAGTTAAGTAAATAAGTTAAATTGTTTTAAAGAAAAATTCTGGTATTAAATATATATGTAAGAGTTTGTCCTAACTGACTTATAACCGATGCACAGTCCAAACTGTTGACCTTAGAAACATACAATATGAGGTGTACTCTTCTTACATAAGTGTGGACTAAGAAAGGGTTTTTTTAAATCCCACTCTCTTAGAAGGTTAAAGAAGGTTGAAAATTTTTAGAACATTTGGTCATGTCACAGTGGTTGCTTTAGGTAGAAGCGAATTACAGAAAATAAGTCTATTAAAAAATAATTAAATAATCATTTCAGTGATTTTTCCTAGTAAAGAGGTTAAAGTAGAGTGAAAATTTTAGAATATTTGCCCATATCTCAACATCCTTTTAGGTAGAAGGGTGAAATTCCAGAAAAAAAATCTACTAAAAATAAATTAATAAATAAAAAACCCGTATTCCAGGAATTTTAGAAATCAATCTCTACCTTAGAACTTTAAAGGAAGTTAATTTTTTTTTATACATTTGTCCATATCTCAGCGGTCGTTTTACGTAGGAACGTGAAATTCCAGAAAATAAAACTTCTAAAAAATCGATATACATCCATATGAATGATTTTATATTTTAGCGATTGAAAGTCCCCTTTAAAGGGTTTAAAGAGCGGTTAAAAATTTTAGGACATTTGACTATATCTCAGTAGCCGTTTTAGGTGGGAGTGAGAAATTTAGGGTAATAGAATTACTACAAAAATAATTAAACATGCATTTCAGGAATTAAAAAAAATCCCCGCCTAATTTGGTTAAAGGGGTGCGGGTGGGTCAAAAACTTTAAAACGTTTAGCCATATCTAAATTGTCATTTTAGGTAGGAGCTTGAAATTCCAGAAAATAAATGTACTATAACATATTTAAACATCTATTTCATCTATTTCAGAAATTCCCACATAAGCGGTCTCAAGTTTTAGTTCATTTCGTCGTAATATCTCAGAAGCAGTTTTAGGTAAGAGCGAAAAATTCAGGATAAAAAAATCCATTAAAAATTAATTAAACATTTTTTTTCAGCAATTTTATAAATCCATTCCCTCCTACACCCTAAGGAAATTAAAGTGTGAGGTTGAAATTTTTAAGACATTTCGTCATATCTCAGTAGCAGTTTTATGTGAAACAGGAAATTCAAGAAGTAAGTTTAACCCTAAAAAAATTAGCTAAACACAGGTATTTCAGTGATTTTTGATGTATTTTGTCTATTATGGGACCAACATTGACTTTGAACTGGTTAATATAAGAGTATATGAAAAAAAACTATAGATGAATATTTAATTAGACATTAAGAAAAAAGTTTTTTTTTTAACTGTCTAATGCATACATTATTTTTCATTATTCACAAAATATCATTTTTTGTGTGTGTGTGATAAATCAGAACCCATTATAAAATAATTTTATCTCTGTGCTGCATGTTAGATATTATCTGTCCACAAATCAGATCTGCATAAAAGAATACTCAAAATTGTTTTGCTTGGTAATGCAATAATTATCTGTCCTCACATGAGGCTCGTATTCATGAGAGAGTTAATATTTGCTACGTATATTTCGTTTGATTCGATATTATGCAGCAAGCGGCCGAAATATGCTAGTATTTTTATAAAACTTGAATAAAAGTTCCGGTTTAGCTTGATTTTCTTCTTAAGATAAACTGTATCTATGTTATTTGAGAATGTATTTGCTCAATAATGTCATCCTATTACAAGAAATTAGTGACGCACTTCTTATTAATATAGATTGATTTTTATATCTTTAGAAGTAAAAAATTACAAAAATTGTAATTATAATTTCAAATTAACAAGTAAGTCAATTTTTAAAATTGTGGAAATACTTTCGAAAGCATGCATATTAGCAGCAACTTTGAATATTCCTAATATTATTCTGCCTAACAAATTTGACTTGACAAATTTGCAGCAAGTCTCCGGCAAGGCATATTATATCCCACTTGCATAAGTTGTTTGTTGTGAAACTGATGCAAGATTGTGTATAATTCACGAAAGTGACGAAATCCAAGAAGCCCCCTGTTTTGAGAAAAGACAATCAGCACTTGCGCAATAATTGCAGAAACTGGGTGCTAATCTAAAACAAGACACACACATTCTTGTTACCGTTATGGAATCTGATTTTCTTTGGTTGATTAAGTTAAGGAATTCAGAAAAGGGTATATATTATTTTAATTCTTCATATGTAGTTACTTTTCGTAAAATAACATTTTACCTGTAATTTACAATTTATTCCATATAACAATTCTGACAAATTAAAAAGTTATATTCGTATCTTTGGTAATTTTAAATTTATATTAAAAAGTTTAATTTTTAAATGATTTTTTTTCTTTAAAGTAGGATTTTTCTAAACTATCGTTTTAATTGATAATTATTTACTTATTTTTGTATTTAACCCCATTCGAGACTGCATACCTTACAAAAATTTTATTCGGTTGAAGCAGCTTTTTTAAACGCTATATTTTTCAAATACCAAAAAAAAAATTCGAATTTAAAAGTACAAATATTGCCTCGCTTATTAATGGTGATGAAATCGGTGCATGCACCTTTTGACGGTATACATACGTCAGTGCATAAGCATATGCATTGATTGATGTGAAGGAGTTAAACTTTTAGTGTAACATTTGTAGAAAAATAGCATGGCATGACAAGACTGCCGCTTTCTAAAAGATTTGCACTGTGTTTGACTAGACAAAGCTAAATTTTCTACTATCTTGCAAAGAATTCGGAATACTTTAGTCATACGAAACAATATTTTCCAATTCTTTGCCGATAATTTGCAATAAATTTTCAACAGCAGGAGTTTGATTTGCACGACTAATTAGCTGCACATTCAAAGTGTGTTGACGTCGGCATTTGCATTATCTTGCTGCAGTCTTGTTATGAATTTCCAGCCTTATCATGTTGAACTTGCTGCAACTTTGCAGGTTTGCAAAGCAAGACTGTTGCAAGTTTTCTGCAAACTAAAAATGCTATGTGGGAAGTTATTTTTTCTTAACAAAATCCATAAACAAACTATACAAAACTCACATATTTTTTTTAAAATATGTGATCACATAGTTTCTTAAAATTAGTTGCAAGCTAAACCTAATGTTGATGAAACAAATCGAAATTTCACAGAATGGCCGCTGTTTGAAGTTTGAGTTCAATTTTGTAGCACTCATTTCTTCATTTTCAAAACTGTTTAAAATATATTAAAGATTTTAATTTTTAAAAGTTTTTTCCGATTAATTAAGTATAGTTCAGTTTAAAAAGAAGAAGAAGAAGAAAGTTGATAGTTTGATCGGTTTAAGCGTAAAAACCTAGATCGATTTAATTCACGATTTAATTAAATGGTTTTTCCGATTAATTAAATATAGTTCAGTTTTAAAAAAAAAGAAGAAAGTTGATTGTTTGATCGGTTTAAGCGTAAAAACCTAGATCGATTTAATTCACGATTTAATTAAATGATTTTTCCGATTAATTAAGTATAGTTCAGTTTAAAAAAAAGAAGAAGAAAGTTGATAGTTTGATCAGTTTAAGCGTAAAAACCTAGATCGATTTAATTCACGATTTAATTAAATGATTTTTCCGATTAATTAAGTATAGTTCAGTTTTTAAAAAAAGAAGAAAAAGAAAGTTGATAGTTTGTTCGGTTTAAGCGTAAAAACCTAGATCGATTTAATTCACGATTTAATTAAATGATTTTTCCGATTAATTAAGTATAATTCAGTTTAAAAAAAGAAGAAGAAGAAAGTTGATAGTTTGATCGGTTTAAGCGTAAAAACCTAGATCGATTTAATTCACGATTTAATTAAATGATCTTTCCGATTAATTAAGTACAGTTCAGTTTAAAAAAAAGAAGAAGAAGAAAATTGATAGTTTGATCGGTTTAAGCGTAAAAACCCAGATCGATTTAAAAACTCATTTTTAAAAAAAGTTTAAACTTTTTGACCAAGTCTTTTATTAGTGATACAAACAAAGTTTATGCAAGCATGCTGTAGATATTTTAAGGAAAAATTACAGATCAGAGTTTTTAATAAAGTTTTTTAAACATAAAACAATATATTTTATTATTATTATATATATTATATATTTTATTATTATTATATATATTATATATTTTATTATTATTATATATATTATATATTTTATTATTATTATTATTATTATTACATCTTATAATTTGCGAATTAGGATAGTCAATTTTCTAATTTCACCGCTAAATATGCTGCAGTCACTGTCATATCATAACGCATAATGATTTTACCATAAACAGACACTTGTTCTACAGTTGTAACTTTATAATAGTTATTTTAGTGTAAAAAGACATTACCTTGTACCTTGCACGCTGTATGTAGTTCACAGTTTATATACGAAATGCAAAGAATTTATAAATACAATTATTCTCTAATATTAAAAGATGCTTTTCTTAAAACATTAAAATAAACTGCGATCTAAATAGCATATTTCTTCTTTATACAGATAAAAATAGTTGCATTTCCTTGTTGCTGAAACATAATAATGTATTTTAAAATGATTTTTAAAATAAGTTTCTACTGTATATACTAGGTGTTTCTTTCCTGTGAATTTATCTTCTCATTTTATAAAATTTTAAGCTTTCAAAGAAATACCTAAAGCTAGTTATTCATTTTTATTTATTTATTTAATTTTTATTCTTTATACAACTGTAACCTATTTAAACTCTGAAAGACCCAATTCTGGACAAATAATTACACTAAACTGTAAAAATAAATGGAATAAAGAATGTAGAATGGATTTATTTCATTTTTTATCAACTTTTCATAAAATTAGATGCTGTATAAGAAGGAAAAAAAAAATCAAAGAAAAATTATATATTACAGCACTACATATTTAAATAGCATTCCAAGTTTAAACTAAACAACTATACATAAGTATAAAATAAAGTTTTTGAAATGTATTTTTTTTTTTTCATTGTTTAACATTTTACAGGGAAATTTAAAATGTTATTCGGCTATAATATTAAAAGAAAGACTTTTTAAACTAAATAAACGAATTAAAAAAAATGTGAATGTTATTATTTTCTTTGTTTTTTTTCTCCGGTATAAGCGGTCATATTATTGCTATTTTTTCAATCTCTTTCTGAATCGTCTGATTTATTTTTTTATTTTTTGGAATGGATTGTTAGGAATCTAAAGGAAGTTAATCACGAAATATGTGATGTAGAACGATAGTTTCGACTAAAAAAGTTTTTTTTTTCTCATTTTATTTCTTTGAAATGCCTTTTGTCTGTTCATTTGGTAATATTCAAACTATCGAAAAAGACATACATGTTATAGGCCAAACCCGATTTTAGGCCAAACTAAATTGGCCTAGGCCAAACTAGTTTATCCTAATGCCCATTGGATAAACTAGTTTTTCCTAGGCCAAACCGGTGTATCCTAATGCCCATCGGATAAACTAGTTTTTCCTAGGCCAAACCGGTTTATCCTAACGCCCATCGAATAAACTAGTTTTTCTTAAGCCAAACTAGTCTATCCTAAGGCCCATACGACAAACTAGTTTTTCCTAGGCCAAACTAGTTTTGCCTAACTCTTATAGGATAGACTAGTTTAGCCTGCTGTTTATTGTTCTGAACTAGTTTATCCTAGGCCATTTCAATTAGGCGGGATTTTATTGAATTCAATGACCGCCTCAGGGCCAAAATTCTAGTTTGTCCTAGGCTGATCTAGTTTATCCTAGGCCAATGTAATTTTACGTGTTTTTAGCTCACAGGCGTCAAAGCCTGAGAAAATTGGGCTCGCAGGTTCTGCATGCATGTATGTACTCATGTACGTACGCGTGTATGTACGTATGTACGTAACGCGATAATTCTTGATAGAAATATCCGATTTGCTTCAAATTTTGGATGTAGGTTCATTCTGATAAGGTACTTTTCTGATTCGTTTTGGGAATTCATTGGATAAAAAAGGGGGGGGGCGAACGGGAGGCTAATCCTCCACAGTTAATTTAGAGAAATGGATTTTTTCATGCAGAAATATCAGTTTTCATTTAAAATTTTCGATATAAGATCATTCTGACAAGACACCTCCGTGATTAGTTGTGGATCTTTATTATTTAAATGTAAAAGAAAGGGCAATGTAGGTAACCCCCCATAATTTAGATAAATGGTTTTTGACGCAGAATTTATGGATTTGCTTCAAATTTTGCATATAGGTTATTTCTCATAAGGGGATTCTCTCAATAGTTTTGAGTGTTTAATGGTTAAGTATGAAGGGAAAAATGAAAGATTGTCCTCTTACCTGGGAAAAACTAGTCTATTCTATAAGTATTTAGATAAACAAGTTTGGCTTAGGAAAAACTAGTTTATCCAATTGGCGCTAGGATAAAATAGTTTGGTGCAGGCCAATCTAATTTGGCTGAAAATCGGTTTTGGCCGGCAAAAAACATATTTTACTCTAGAATAAGTATAAATGTGTGTCAAGAGTCATTGCTTTTAATATCAGTACAGAAATTTAACATGTCCACCGTAGAGACATGATGCATTGGACATAGTGTTTGCCTATTTTTTTTTTCTGTAGCCTCGTGCCGTGTTGAGATCAGACTTGCATTTATTATTATTATTATTCATTATTATTATTATTATTATTATCATTAATGTTTTTTGGACATTCGAGCCAGATCGGATCTGAACATAATTTGGAATCGAACAGCGTTTTACATTTTTGAGAAATTAATTACCTATTGACATATAAGCTTTTCTTGTCACGGCGTTAAGTAGTTCTTTTCCGTGAAGTCGTAACCGGAAATTCGATTCAAAACGTAGCTTTAATAGTTTTTTCTAAAAAAAAGAAAATCGCATTATGAAAAAATGGTTAACGTTATTCGATTACACATTTTCTGAGTGAGAATGCCTGTTAATCTCATGCATATTCATAAAGCAATTAGTTCATAAATGTGTTAGGATGTAGCTCTTTTGGATTTGAGAAAAGTCTTAAGGAATGACAGAGAAATATATTCACAAATCTTCATTTTGCTAAACAGATTCAAAAGTTATGATGTTTATAACTCTCCTTTTTTTCTTTTGTTCTAAACTACATTAATTATTTAATAAATCCCTATTTGAATACTGAAAGGTCTAAGAATCTAAATAATCAATAATACATTGTGTATTCTCCATTCTACGAACACATCGTTATTTAAAAATACATTGTAAATTTATCCAATAAATATGCATGCAGTATTTTTTTAAAGGAATCTTAGTTGTATGTGAAGCAAAAACTGATTTTTTTTTGCAGAAATTGAGTAGGGCCAGATCGAGCCGGACTGAGTCACTTTTCACTAATTATTGTACAGGCAGGGCTCAGGGTGAACTTTTAATTTTTACACCGGGTCAAGGATTTCCTTCGAGAAGGGCGGGCCCGGGCCTCCGAATTCCGGCCCGTGCAAACCTCTAACTGTATTCTACAAACCTACGATTAAAATACTTTATGCAGGGGTGATGGAAAAACCACTTTGCACAAAATTAGCAATGGAGCAGTAGTCGGGATCAATATTTAAAAAAATATTGCCCAGTTAAACTAATGGCTTTACATTCACAGGCTGTTTACACTAATTGTGTATTACAGTCTTATTTTTTTTAAGAATAATACCCTCGAAAAATAAAGTAAGGGGATTACCTTTTCCCATTTCTCCCAATTGTACTTAAACATTGAACATCCACAATAAACATCCAATAAAACAATATGCATTCACAACTAATCGCGGAGGCGCCTTGTCAGAATGATCCTATACCTAAAATTTTAAATGAAAAGTGATAATTCTGCATGAAAAATCTATTTCTCTATATTAACTTTGGGGAATTAGCCTCCCGTTCGCCCCCCTCTTATACTTATCCAATGAATTCCCAAATTTAATCAGAAAAGTACCTTATCAAAATGAACCTACATCCAAAATTTGAAGCAAATCGGATATTTCTATCAAGAATTATAGCGTTACGTATATACGTACGTACATACATACGTAAATGCGCACATACATGCATACAGAACCTGCGAGCCCATTATTTCTCAGGTTTTGAAGCCTAGCTAAAAACTCGTAAAATTACATTGACCTAGAATAAACTAGATCAGTCTAGGACAAACAAGAATGTTGGCGCTGAGGCGGTCATTGAATTAAATAAAATCACGCCAAATTGAATTGGCCTAGGATAAACTAGTTCGGCCTAGAATAAACTAGTTCAGACCAATAAGCAGCAGGCTAAACTAGTCTATCATATAAGAGTTAGGCGAAACTAGTTTGGCCTAGGAAAAACTAGTTTGTCCTGTGGGCCTTAGGATAGACTAGTTTGGCCTAGGAAAAACTAGTTTATCCGATCGGTGTTAGGATAAGCCGGTTTGGCCTAGGAAAAACTAGTTTATCCGATGGACGTTAGGATGGACCGGTTTGGCCTAGGAAAAACTAGTTTATCCGATGAGCGTTAGGATATAGGGGGAACAGGGGGACATTGATACAGCGTTTTTCAAAAAAAAAATTTGGTGTCTAGAAAGCAGAAATTTCAAGTTATTTTTCTATGTGATGTCAGCAAAACCTGTGTAGTGTGTTATAAAAATGTACAATCGTTGTTTTATATATTATTTTTGCATGTAATTTTTAAAAAATTAAAAAAAAGTTATTTGTATCAATGTGCCCCATCCCCGGGGCAGATTGATACACTTTGACACGTCTGGGAAAAATGGAGACAAAATAACACCAATGCATATTTTTCACAGAAAAATAGTTAGCAAACCATTTTATATATATTTACAGACATTAAAATCGCACACAATTTATTTGTAAGCGATATTAAAGCAATCAAAATGAAATGTATAATGACCTGATGTTCTGGCTGTTCCTTGCCTGTTTGTTGGCTGTGGTAACTTTGTCATATCTGGCACTTTAACCCCAGAATTCTCTTCTTTCTTAGGAAACGTGAAAGAATTACCAGGTTTTCTGTTTATTAATCGGTTTACAAACAGAACATAAAGGATAATTATATTAAAAATTACGTTTATAATATAATTATCATGTACTGTTCTGCAGCTTGTTTCTCTTACTTAACATTTCTCATGTCGATAATGCTTTTTTCTCTGGAGAATCCTTGTAAATTTGAGATTTGCCAGGCTACCGTCCATTTCTTTTATTAATTCTACTAGCACTAGATATTGTATAAGTTTGTACGTCTTCTGTTTGCAAAAATACTATAAAATGTTCTAATATAAAGAAATTAGAGCTATTTCACTTCAGTAAAAACTAATAGTAGAAATGTTTGACGAAAAATGGTTGAATTAAGGAGTGTATGGTAAAAATAAAAATAAAAGGTAATGAAAAAAATGAACTAGAAAAGAATTTAGGTTGTATCAATGTGCCCCGACAAAGACTGTATCATTGTGCCCCATGCAGCCATTTTAAATAAAATGAGTCGCAAATCCAGCACATCATAATTTATCTAACAATAAAGATTAAGGAACTGAAAAGATTAGCGTTACTTGCCAGGTAGGGTATTCTTTTCGGTTGAAAATACTGGAACAGTTGTATCATACCATTTCAATTGTACAACTCAAATTTTCTTTTGAACTACAAAAACAATTAATCACACATCCCATTTCATCAACCTATTGAATCATTCCAAAACTTTCTGTATGTTCTTAATTTCACGAGTATCACCTTTTGGAGCTGTTGTGAAGCTTCCTGTAATGACCCTGTGTGCTGTACAGGGGGTGTATCAATGTGCCCCAAGTATCAATGTACCCCAGTTCCCCCTACTACTTTGGCCTAGGCCAATCTAGTTTGGCCTAAAATCGGGTTTGGCCTGTAACATAAATAAAAGTAAAGTCTCTTTATTTCCAGGAAATTCATTTATTTTTTTATATTATAACATTGACTCTTTAAAGAAATTTGTTTTGTGTTTATAATTCTTTAATTGTTATGACTTTAACTTCTAAAAGAACAAATTCCTCGGGAATAGATGTACAAAGCTTAACCACAATACCGTTAAAAAAGTAAGGCAACAAAGCAATAAAAAAAGTACAACCTTTTTTTATGAAGAAAAAAATAGATGTCTAATTCTATTGTTACCGCTCAAGTAAAACATAAATATTTTCTTGTAAAGCATTTTAAAGAATTCAAAAGGGTAATTATGCTATAAAGTTTAAACAACAACAAAAAAAAAGTTTCTATAAAAATGTAGAAAAAAAAATCCTAATTTCTAGAATGCAAATAACGATTTCTTTTTTTTTTCTTCCATAAGTAGTTTTATTCAGAGATGTAGTCGTGAAAATAACAGATGATATACGCTCTTAGCAGAAGGTATACTCTTAAGGCAGAAGGTATACCCGTATGCTATAGCGTATGCTATAGCTTTCTTGAGAAACAGAGAGTATACGGTATTACTTTTAAAAATCCAGAAGATATACGCCGTATACCCCGTATACCCTCCATTACATCCCTGGTTATATTTAAATTTCTTCTTCTTTTTTATAAATTGAGATTGACTTGGCTTATCAAGATTTTCAAATTGTCGAATTTCAATAAAAATAATATAAAAATATAATTTTGACTGATTTTTTTTTTTTTTTTTTTTTTTTTTTTTCGTTTCCTTTGAAATTTTTTTATCATTTCGTAAATTTTGAACATCTATCAGAAACTAGATTTATTCCCCCTGATTTTAGGTATTATATTATTTCAAGTATTATGTTATAGCATCTGCTCGTGTAATAACATTGTTCTGTATTGGTATTTAGTAAAACATTATCGTTCTAAATTTTGAAAAATCCAATTTTGTTCAAAAAATTTCACTACACTTTCAAAATAAATGTAATGTAGAAAGTATTTTTTCTTTTTCTCAAATCAAAATTTCATCGAATTTTACAAAAAAAAAAAAAAAAAAAAGAAAAAGAAAAAAAAAGAAAAAAGAAAAAAATATATATAAAATAAAAATATGTACCATAAAATCCCGACTGTAAGTTCTGGCTTGAAAATAAGCTCCCTTCCCATTTTTAAACAATTTTTATTTTATTTTCCCCTCCCAAATGCAGGGTGAATCTAAACTCTAAGGCAAAATTTTAAGAAGTGAAAATAATATTAAATAGGAAAACCGATTGGCAAACAATTAAATGTCTTTAAAAGTAATAGAAAAACACTAAAAATTTGCAATTTATAATTTAAGCCTTCACTACACATTTGGCACATACCTAAAAACACTATAATATTTATTATGTTCCATGAATTTGGCCAATAGGATCGCTTTAACTGGTGAAGAACAGTTCAAATAATTTACTAACACCTATTTTGTCCATGTGAGATGGCTGCGTTCGACAAAAAATTAGAATTTGTTTTACGGAAAAAGAAAATCAAGCTATAAAGACAATAAAAGTTTACTTTTATTATTTTTACTGAATACTTAAAAATATTAATGTTAAGAAAATTGCAGCGTGTTAAGAAGAAAATTAATTAAGTTAAGCCCATTTAATTGAAAATAGAGCAATGCAATATTTTGAAATCCTAATTGGGTATATGGACTACATGCCATAAAATATAAAATTTTAGCTGATAATCTAAAATTCTTTATTTCTTTCTTTTCCTTCCTTTTTTTTTCTATTATTAGACTTACATATAGATTTTAAATAATTTTTTTCATAAAAATAGAAAAAATCGTGCAGTGATGGATTAAAATGCTTCCCTTTATAAAAACACAGTTTTGGCCAAAAAGCGATATAAAACCAATTTCTTACATTTTAACCAGTAAAGTTGTAACGCGCAAACTTTATATATTTTCAAAGTAATAAATAATAACGAGATTTTTGAATACAGATAGTTTTGGTCGAGTTTTTGTCTGGACGAATGTTTGGCAGCATTTTCCCTGAAAACGAATTTTCGGTGAAATTAAAATTTGGGCCGAAAACGAAACCGAAACGGAATTTCCGATCGATCTCTAATTATTATATAAAAATATGATATTCTGTTTTTTTTTCCTAAATGTCTTATATAAAAAGTGTGAAATGAGTAAATTTAAAACTTACGTAAGAAGTGCAGATATGAAAATTTTACTACATAGTATACATCAGGGACCCATCGTAACAACCTGTGACCAGAGCCCTCAAATGTAACAACTAGGACCCTGAAAAGAAATACATTTTTCCTTGCTTCGCAGAATGTTATTTAATAAATATCGGTCAATTCCCGAAACCCTATAACTGACACGAATCATGAATTCGTTTGCTTCTTGCGCTTAATTTAAATTTTTTTCATTGACGTAATGAAATTGCATTTATTTGAATCAACACATGTAATACAACAGAGGAATCCTTACTTACCGCGGCTCTAATCCAATTCGTTGATTTACTTCCGTTTGTTGTGGAATAGATTAAGGAAATGAGGAAAAAACGTTCAGATATTCATTTTAATATCAAATTATTGCAGACTACAATTTGGTAAAAAGTTTCTATAATATTTCACTAAAGTGCGTACCGTAAAATAAGGTGAATAGGAACATTTTTCAACTTTAACTTAAAGAAAAAGCAACTAACGATTTATGAATTATTTAATTTTTTGACTAGAAACTTCGATCTTGTTTTGTTCTTGAAATTTTAAGCAAAAACGAAACATTTTCCCAAAGTTTACATATATATTTATTGGGGTTTTTTTAATGGTGTTCTGATTCACCCCGCTGATAGGGGTGAATCGGAACAAGTGTTGTAATCTTTATTTGTTCCGATTCAGACTTTAACAGGGTTAATAAAAATGGGTAATTATGATAAGGGAGGAATAGGAACACGTCGTTACTATCAAACCAATTCTTTATTTTCTATTTTAGAAAGGGTATGACTTTTCAAAAATTAGAAAACAACTTTGAACTCAACAAAGATTAAAATACATTCTAAGAAAATGTATTTGAATTAAGGAAGATAAAATTTAATGCAAATTCAGCCCTGTTCTAAGCTATCATTTACTAGTAGTCATTATTAGTAGTAATCGCTCCACGTATTAATACGATCTACTAGTGCGGCCTCATCCTCAGCCCTTAGTACTGTTTTCACCCTTCTCTTTTTTAATTGGTTTCCCTTTTTGAGATGTTTGTGCAATGTTGTGGTTGTCAGAGAATATTTCTCTGCACTTTTTCTTTACAATTTGCCATTTTTAAATTCTTCTACTGTATGTTCCATATCTTTTGGATTGTGAGTGACTTTCTTGTTTAACTAAGTAATTTCTTGGCACCTTTAAACTTTTCAAATAATTGGAACATAAAGATATTGTTACAATACATATTCATACATATGTTTTCAGGTATGACATGAAATTATTACTGTATAAAAAATAAACCATGACAATAAATGTGTTCCGATTCATCCCGTAAATCTTAACACTAGAACCGCCGAGTATTTTACTCAAGTTTCATAAAAAGTGTTTCTCACCAGAATTTTCATTTTAAACTATTTAACTTATTTAATTAGTCTATTTTTCTGCTGTATACATTTAACATACCTTATGAAGAAAATTCTGGTTCGAATTGACTATTATCAATTTGGCAGGGATCATTTTGACCCCTAATGGCGGTTCTAGTGTTAAATCTGTGATGTTACAAGACATTTTCCACTTTTTCATTATGTAGTTTGTTTAGAAATACATAGAATCTAATACAGCAAATCGTTCAGAAGTCTATCATTAATTAAAAAATCTTACCCTTAGGATTAGAATACAAAAAATACTGTAGTTGCATACAAAGTTATGAAGACGTTGAAAATATGTGGTTTTTGAGGATCCACTTGCAGTTTTTTTTTTTTTTTTATCTATCCTAGAAAGCTGTGCCAACATGGCAAAATTGAATTTTCCACCTCCTAATAATATTGACTTCTTATATAAAAATTAGCTGCAAAAATATCATCGCATTTTATTTATGCTGAATTTATTTGTATGACTCGGAAGTTTCGTTCCTATTCACCCCATTTTACGGTATGGTAGATGCTCGTTAAGTAGAACTCTTAGAGACCAAAAAAAAAAGGTTCGAATTATTCTATTTTAAAATAGAAAATGAATTTTTATTCTAGGAAAAGTACTTATCTAACACTAGAAAAGATTCATTTTCTTGTAGAACAGATTGAGGAAACAAGATTAAATGCTTAAAATTCCTTTTAAAGGGGTCAAAGGGTCAATATTCTAAAAAAAAATACAAAGAATTGCAATTAAAATACTTTAAAGCAAAATGAATCAAGTGTAGCAAACTCCGAATTTCCACATCAGCAGACATAAGATTTTTTTGTGTTGAATAAATGTTAGGATCGCAAACAAAAACAAGTAATGAAAAATTAATATCATTGCAAAATTATTCACATAAAGTTATGCATGTTTTGTTATTTGTTTTAAATTACAATAAAAGCCTTGAAAAAAATAATCAAAAGAAATTTTTTCATACGATAACTTGGGGGGGGGGGGGGGTAGGTTTGGGAAATATTTAAAGTTTGAATTACTCATGTAAAGTGCTTGAAAATTAATTTTCAGTACCTTGTCAGCATCCCGTTCACATATGACTTCCAGATAGAATTTTGGCCATTTTTCACATGTTAAAGGGGGTATTTGGTTCCATGTTTTCAAAATGGCTGCCTTCAATTCAACAATCGAATGAAATTTCTTTCCGTTGTCATAAACTTGACGAATCAATGGGAACGTCCATTCAGAAATTTTGTGATAATTAATGCAAATTTTAATAAATAATTCCAATTATCATATTAAAAATACAATCAAGTTCAAAATTGATTTAGCCAGTTAATTACCCTCCGATAACATATATCTAATTTGTAATAAACAACAATTTACTTGTCTATATACTAAATCAAACTTTAGTTACTCTTCTGATACTTAGCTCATTAGAGTAACAATTTAACTTTTAATTTATTATATGGACAAGCAAAATACATTTTTTATGAAATCAGATGTATGTTATGAGAGTAGACCACAGTGGTATTTAACTAGTTATATAAATTTTATCTTAATAGTATTTTTAATAAGATAATTGAAATTATTTATGAACATTTGCTCGAATGGTCACAAGATTAATAGTGGACGTTTCCCAATATTCACCACATTTTTTTATTGGATTTAGATCAGGACTTTTAGATGGAAAGTCTAAAGTTTGTTAGCAGATGTTATTTTAATACAGAATTTAACATTGAACGAGTTATTTACTAGACATTTTCTCACTTTTCGTACGTGCTTTCACAAATTTTCTTCGAAGCACCTAATTGTGTAAAAAAAGTTTTATTTCTATCTTTCTTACTTTAAACGTTTGAAGATGAGTGTCACAGATACGTGCCGTTTAAGTTGATCAGAATCCTTGATTATTCCCACCAGTTATTTTTTATTGTAAATTTTACTTTATTTCATTAAGGCATTTTCTTTATTAAAAATTAGCTAAAAATCTGTGCTTTGAAAACCCATTGATAAAAGGTTAAATATCCTCTAAAAGACACTCGTCGCGAAGCTGTTAATGTGTTTTCTTATCATTACCACTTAAAGTTGGAAATTTCACGTGAAGGGCAGCATGAGGAGCGTATCGATGCATATCAATTTTATTCTGTTCGGAAGAGTATAACATCATTAAATCGCACTTGAAACTATTTTTCCCCATTGGCCATAAAGTAATGGGATGTTTTTGATTGTCCCTGTAATTGAACTATGCCTCCAATTTTCATAATATTTGAAATGACTCGAAAAAATTAGGGAACACACTGTAAAAATTGAAGACCCAAATTGGGTTGAAAGATTTCTGGGTATAGTAATGTTCCTAAAATTGTACAGTAAGGATTCCAAAATGGTAGAGTATTGTTCCCAAAATAGATAACCTAAAATGGCTCAAAACAGAGCAGATCTTTATTAACATTAAATTAATCAAAATTTCTGAGGTATAATGTATATACTATCTAAGATATTTTAATTGTTTTAATGTCATTAAAAATCAGACTTATTTAAAACGATTTTGTGCTTCAAACTGAACTTTCCAAATTGGAACAATGCTGTACCCAAAACTCTTTCAACCCAATTTGGGTATTTTGTTTTTACAGTGCAATTATATATTTTAAATTTCAAACTATTCGGTTGTGTAGATTTGCTCTGTTAGTTGTTGTTGTTGTATGTATGTCGGCCAATTATCTACACTATGGGATATAGGCCTTAAGGGGTGGGATGCCCTCCGTGGGGGTCTTTCTAAGGGAACCTAACCCGTATATTTGCTCTGTTAGATACGGACAGACGGACAAACGGAGTGAACGATGACTATATGTGCTAAGTATTTATTTCATTACGAACACACCAAAGCACGAGTTTCCTTTCCAAATAAAATAAACGTGATATTTGAAAGAATCTGCAATCTTAAATAGAATGGAAGATGCAATGAAATTTCTCCTGGAAAATGTCTTAGAAGAGAATCAATCACGTTTCGCCAATTTTATACGAAAGCGATACCACGCCAAATCCAGTCCTGCCATCTGTGATATTGGAGAATTCCCGCCAGGTGAAATACGCAGGTCCGTTACTGGCGAAATAGCAACAGAAAAACAAAGTGAAATGTAATGCCTTAATTTTCTTTTTTACCATGGGAAAGATCTCTACTTCCACTCTTCCGGCTGTGAGTGGAAGTTTGAAAAAAAAAATGTTTACGAAACAGAATGTTAATAGAAAAATATGCTTTACTGTCTTTTGGAAATGTTAGATAGAAAATTAGCGACAAATATAGTTATATGAAACCAGCACCATGCGAAAGGGGGGGGGGGTTCGCCCCGGGCGCGGACATTTAGGGGGCGCCAAATTTATACAACCAACGTTATTTTTGGCCTGTCACAAAAAAAAGTTGGGAGGGGGGGCGCCAAATTCTAATTTTGCCCCGGACGCAATTTTCTCTTCGCACGCCCCTGCCTGAAACACATAAATTTAAGAAGGTGTTGACAAAAGCATTCACCTATTTTTTTTAAGTTGCTTAATAGACCAGGAGGCGGTAGCGCAGACTATCATCTCTTCTAGTTCATGGCTGAAATTCCAAAATTAGTTAAATCTCGACTCCGATATAAAAACGCAATCGGTCTGCAAGTCATAACTTGGTGGAAAACACCTGAAAGCCCGATTTTAGCGGCTAACTCGTAGTTTTAGCACTATACTTTCCTGCACCCAAAAATATAAAAACATGGAAAATTGGAAACAAGAGACCATAATGGTAAACTAAAAAGTCAACAACTAAAATCGGGTTTTTATGTGTTTTCCACCAAGATATGACTTGGCAGACTGATTGTATTTTAATATGAGAGTCGAGATTTAACTAGTCCTAAATTTTCATCTGTGAACTCTAAGAGGTGATTGTCAGTTCCACCGCCCCCAGGTTGTACGAAAGAAATAAAACAATTTATTTTGAAACAGTTATTTTGTGTAACAAAACACTATTATTATTTTTTTATTTCATTTTATTGATTTAAGAATTAATTGTTTTCCGCCTATGAACGTTTACCAAACCTAGAAAACATAGAATAATACGGTTTAGGGGATCTCAGTAACCTTTGAAAAAGTACATATACTAATTCCTACAACAGTTATAGTTACCTGTAATAATACACATACTTTTACAGATATTACTTAGAAAAATGGATTTTGACAAGAAATAATTGAATAAGTTGGACCGCGGATCGCACAGAGGGTTTCGTTTAATATTTCTTTCAAAATAATTTATGCTTTAATTAATAAACCCAAACTGTTAATTTATAATTAACAAATCCTTACATAGATGATTGCAGCAATAATTTAATTTTAAATAATTATAAAAGAAAGTTATTTATTTTAATCAAACGAAAAATGTTCACTTCAAATTATTTAAATAAAATCCAAAGCTCTAAATTATTTGAGAATCCGAAATGTAAAGAAATGTTTTAAATTAAATTAAAAATTTTGAATCATTAACAAATCGTATAAGTTTTTAAAATAGAAAGAAAATGGAATTCTAAAAATATTATGAATGTCAGATAAACGAATAATAATATAAACCCTTAAATTTGCCAAAAATACGAAATTTCTTTTTATTAAATCGATCTTAAGTTACAGCTCCGGGGTTTGGACTGAGAACATTCTGTTTATTAGCGAGACGCTATACTTCCAAGCTATGATGTCTACACTTTGGAATTAAGGTTCTGTTTTAAATTTTAAATCGCAAAAATGAACGGATAACATTGATAGAATTAATTTAGTTAAAATAATAGACATTTTCAAAATTTTATGATTAGTCGTTTGCCTCGAGGTATTCAACTGTAAGTACACAAAATTTGAAGACGGACAGAGACGAATAGAGTTTCGTCAAATGAACGAAACCCTAAAAAAACATTTTGTGGTAAAATTGAATATTTTCTTCCCTTAAATGTATTATATTTTCTTCCCGCTTTTGAGTAAAAAAAATTAAGTTTGCTATTTTTAACATATTACTGTGTCTAATATACTAAAACTTATGTAGTAAATATTTGTAAAAAAACAAAAAAAAAACTTAATTTTGTATTTTCAGTGTAGTGTATATAATAAAATTCATTAACTAATTTTAGAATAAATGAATTATTTTTTAAGAAAAAAAAATACAAATATAGATAAAAATGCAACAAAAAACATAATTTCTCCAACGTCTCCATTTTTTTGCTTTTATTTTATTGCAAAATCGATCTCTAATTTTATTAAGTACACTATATTAAGGATAAAAAAGAATAGGAAGTGAATTGACAAATATTTGTAGAAGTTTTAGTGTATTAAAACTACACTGCACGACTTCTTGCTTTTGAAACAAAACTTTTTGCTGCTACATGAAAACCTGAAAAAACAGCCATAGAATACAAATAAACGCACATTTCCGACATTTTTTTATGTCATTTGTGTTCCCACCATACGGCGACCCCGCCATTTTTCCAACCACTCGATCCATATATTCGGGATACAAAAAGATAACGCAGCATTACAAACATTTGAACCTCTTAAATAATATTAAAATATTGTTGAAGATTCTTGTTACTGTTTATATTGTACATTAGCTAAGTACAACTTTTCGTAAAAAAAATATAAAAATGCTTTAACCCGTTCCGGCACGGACAAATTCTGTCAGTAAAATAAGAAATTATCGACTGTCACTGGAATTTACAAATGACTTTTTTCTAAATTAAGAATTCCTTAATTTAAGCTTTCAAAAAAAAAGCAAAATTTTATTAAAATATTATTGGTGCAGTTTGCAAATTTGAAATTAAAATGAGGTGTCTCGGACTAGACACAGTGTGCCGGAAAGGGTTAAATAGAAGTTTTTTTAGGTTCAGGCTAATTAATACAACCAGAAGTATAATAAAAAAAAAAATCTTCTAGTTACAAAGTGTATCTTGTTATCCTGCGCGTAATCTGTTATATCAAATATCTGCTGGAAAACTTTCTGACAGTTTGGAGTATCCCCTCACCCCTATAAATGCCAATTTTACATCGTACATTTTTTAAATATCTAAAAAAAAGAACTTACTTATATCTTCCATCCCAATATTTTTTCTTTTTAGGTGCGTTCGTAATTATGTAAATACGTAGCACCTATAGTGGTCGTTCAGTCCGTCCGTCTGTCCGTCCGTCTGTCTGTCCGCATGTAACAACGCAAAAACTACCCAACCGAATCATTTGAAATTTAAAATACATAATTATCACATAATTTTGTCGAGTCATTTCAAATTTTATGAAAATCGGATGCATAGATCAATTACAGGGATAATCAAAAGTATTCCGTTACATTACGGTCAATGGGGGAAAATGTTTCAAATGCATTTTAATGGTGTTACACTCATTCGAACTTAATAAAATTTATATGCAACTATACCTTAGGTACCTAAAGTACATATTATAATATACATTTTACGTAATTTGTGGTGCAAAGAGCATTTGTTAATGATTTACAAGGCCACACAAAAGTATTCCATTACATAATGGTGCAGGGAGAACATTGTTTGATGAGCGTTTTAATTGTAATTCACTATTTACAATTTTATGAGATTGATATACGAGAGTAATATTTTTAAAACTTCGTTATCGTACGAACGTACCTCATTTTCTACGCTTCACGTGCAATTTCCAACTTGTTTTAAATCATGTACAGTTTAAGGTATTAAATGTTTAAAATAGTCTTAGAAATCTTGAAAATAGTTAGGGTTTCGTTCATCTGCCGAAACCCTCCCTATTCGTCTCTGTTCTCTCTGTAGACAGCGCCAGGAATACAGTCTAAATAAAGGTTGGTTCATGAGACAGTATATAAAGTACAACCGAAAGTTTGCCGTTATGGGGTAGCAGGGAATAAGAAATATGTGTTTTTAAAAATTTAATTTATATGACGAAAACCTATTAATATCTGTCTGCCTGTCAAAGGCTACGTACGTAAAAACTGTATAAGTCATAGACTTCCAATTTTTGCGAACTTACAGCTGAATACCTCGTGTCACACGACAAATCATAAAATTTTGAAAAAAAGCTATTATTTATTTTAATTGAATTAATTATATCAATGTCATCCGTTCATTTTTGCGATTTACATTTTAAAAGAGAACCTTAATTTGAACTTTTTGCGTATAAAAATCATAGTTAGGAGGAAAAGCGTCTCGCTAGTAAGCAGAAGATTGTTAGTACTATCTCCGGTGCTGAAAGTTGAAATTTTCATATTAAGATGGATTTAATTGAAAGAAATTTTGAATTATTTGCCAAATTAAGGGTTTACATTACTATTGTTCCGTTCATCTAACATTCATAATATTCTTTGGAATTCAATTTTCTTTCTGTTTTAAAAACTATTAAAATTTATTAATGATTCAGCAATTTAAATTTTTTTAAACATTTTTTTTTCGTTTTTATAAATTTAAAATTTTATTCATATATCCGTTTATTTTATTTTATTTTTTTTCGGATTTTCAAGAAAATTGTAATTTTGGATTTTATTTAAATTTGATTTGAACATTTTAAAATTTGATTAAAATAAATAACTTCCTTTTATAATTATTTTTAAGTTAAATTTGTTGCTACTACCATCTATGTGAGAATTTAATAATAATAAATAAACAATTTGGATTTATTAATTAAAGGGTAAGTTGTTTTGAAAGAAATGTGTTAAACGAAACCTCCTGTGCGATCTGCTATCACACTTACCCATTTGTTTTCCATTTTCCTACAATTTTTGAAAGTTCAATTTTTTCCTGACTTCCTTTTAAAAACTATATTTTGTCTGCTTGCAATAATACGAACTATTTTTATTTATGTCCCAATGGCCAATTTATAGCCTAGGCATTGCTACCAAGTTACATGTTTTTTTGTTACCATTAAAATTTAACACATGTTTTTACATGATTTGATTCTTTTAATTGTCCCTGTAAGCAAATTATAAATGCTACATATCTCATTTACAACATTGAAGAAGCCGCAGTGATCCCTAATCATGTAAGTATATTTATGCAACTTATAATACTGACATACGAATATGTAGTGCAGATTACCAGACGAATTGAATTCATAAACACTTTTCAACAATAGTAAAAAATGTTTACGTAAAAAAAGAAAGGAAAAGAAACAGCGAGAAAAAAATATTATCATCTAATTCCATAACAAACTAGTCGGATGTCCTAGATCTCATGCTTTTTAATACTTCATAATTCGCTATCACTTTGACAAAGTTAATTGGTAATATGTTCCTATCATGGGGATTCTAAAGATATGAAATTTCATGCATTAGCTCTTGAGATAAGACTATCGAAAAATTCGTGTAAATCATGCAAAATGCAGCATAGAACCGCCACCTGTTGAGAGATTTGCCTAATTAGAAACAACTTATAATAAAGTCTAATTTAACCTGTAGTTTGATTAAAATCCGTACATTACTTTTGAGATAGAGTTATTACAAAAAACAGTGAAAAATCTATCATGGCAGCAGCACCGATTCGACGAAAACCTAATCAACGGCAACTTATTTTGACACCCAACTTAATCTGAAGTCAGATGAAAATTCATACATTGAGTTTTTGAAATAGAAATATCGCTAAAAATGCGTGAATCATACAAAATATAGCATAACAGCGCTCCCTGTATGGTGACTGACAGCAAAATCTAATCAGCAACAATTTATGTTAACATCTAACTGAGTCTGAAGTTTTATGAAAATCCGTGCATTAGTTCTTGAGATAGAGCTGTTACGAAAATCACAAAAATGCATCATAACAGCGTTGCCTATTGGGAAAACTAATCAGCACTAGTTTATACCAAGGTCTAATTGAATCCAAAGTTTTGTGAAATTCCGTATATTAGCTCTTGAGATATAGCGCCTACAAAATTTTGTCATAGAGAGAGTGAGAGGTAGATATTTCCCAGAAAACATCAAATTGTATTCAGAACCTTCTGAAACGTATAAATCTATCGAAAACCAGAAGTCGAAAAATTGTACGAATCCTGTATTTACTTCTTCTTGTAAAGATACACTCTAAAAAATAAAAGTGTAAATTAGACAAATTCACATATATATGCGTGTAAATTCCTAAAATTACACACCTGACATAAAAATTACCCACTTTTTGCAAAATTTTACCAGTTTTTATGTGTATTTTATCTTACAAAACTAAGTATATATTTTGTTATCACTTGAAAATCACAAATAAATGTGTAAATGGTGAAAAATGCCTGAATTTACACAAATTTGTACGTTATTGTAATTAACACATAATGATATATACATAGGTGAGTGTGTAAATTTCTAAAATCATCCACTTGTCATAAAAAAAAAATCCTACAAAAAATACCTATTTTAATGTATGTTAAGTTTATGGCATTAAGTTTGTAAGTTTTTATCAGTTCATAAACTCATAAAAATGTGCAAATGTAGATAACACCTGAAATTACTCTTATTAGTGTGTTACAAAAATTAAAAATGCGTGAATTTTAAAGTGGACGTTACGAAAAGGATGGGAGGGTTACATATTATTCAGAGCTACACTTTTTATTTCAGTAATCCCATTCCATAAATAACATGATGTCATTGCATTGCTGTGACAGCACTTTTAAATAATAAACTAATATATTTATTTATTTTTAGAGAATACTCTGACCACCTCTCTCACCCTCCCCGTTTCAGCAGCACGTGAACATTTAAAAGAAGTTAAAAAAAAAATTAATCTCGACAACATGTAACAATGTTTCGTTAGATGTAACGTAAAATTTTATTCATTTAATAAGTTAATTTTAATTTCGTTTTCCGAATTACCTTTTGAAATTTGTACATCAAATATAAGAATGCTTGATTTTATAATTCTAGGTTTTGATTAAATCGTAATTTCTTTCAGCCGTTTTATTTTTCACAATTTTACTTGTAGTCTGCAGTAATAGTGTTAGATATCATTCTTAAAGCGAAATTAGGAAGACTTCATAAAGAGGCTTTATAATAGAGATATAATCCCACTTTATACTTATTCACAAATTTAAATTATATTTTTTGTACTGTTGTTAATTTTTCTGCTGCCCTCCCCCTTCTCTTAATTTAAAGAAGAATATTCAGTAGAATCTAAAAACTATTTCGATTTCATTTAATATGTAACATAAAATATAATTCATGTAATTAAGATAATTCTAAATTCGTATCCTGAGTTATTTTTACATTTTGCACATCGAATATAAGTATACCTTATTTTACCCTAAATTATTTTAGCCGTCTCATAGCTTGTAAACTTTTACCCATTTCAAAGTTTAACTTGTAATTTTAGTTTAACTTTAGTTCGTAGTACAATTTATGGTCCTATTCACGAATTACTTCGACGCCAAGTTAGACGCAAATCTAGCATTGAAAACTAAAATCGTAATCATGGTTGACTTGGCTTCATCAGGTTTAAGTTGAAAACTAATGGTGGATTCAGCTGAATGCTAGCGCTCGCGTTGAGAAAAATATAGAAGTTATTCTCCTATAAAATGTAAGGTATGTAATCTCATACGTTCGTATTACCTTCAATTCTTTTTATCTGATTTGTTTATATTTATGTATAAATGTATATGATATATGTTGGATTGTTTTTTTTTTTTTTTTTTTACATATAAGAATTTTTTCACGAATAATTTACTTGCCTTAAAAAATTTCAACATTACCTAACTCCTGATAAATGTCTATTAAAATAACAACTGTTGTATTTAAGGTTTTTTATTTCTTGAAAATTTTTCATCGTAAAAGGAATTTATGAATGTATTTTAACAGTAGCAAAATAAACGTTAACATTTTTTTTTTTTTTGGGGGGGGGGGGGTGCGGTATTAAATTTTGTGTCGGTTGTGTGAAAGATAGTTTATTTATAAACTATTATACAAATGTAACCATACCTCTAAATTATATATTCTGATTTATAAGTTAAACAGTTCATCTGAGTTTTATTTATTTATTGAAATTTCCTTGTAAGTTTTTTTTAAATTATGAAACTTATAATGTTAACAAAGTTTATCATCGATTAAAACTATAGCGTTGTTTTTAGTTTCTACGCTACATTTTCCAATTTTGAGAAATTTGGAATATTTATTGACACTAATTACATTTAATTTTCAGCTGTGTTTTATTTGAAAATATTACATCAGAAGAACTATGTTCCACTAAAATAATCATAGTAAAGAACATATAATTTTTGCTTATAATTATAGATTTAGTAAAAATACACAGAAGTAAATTGCAAAAGGGCACAAATACGTTGATTTAAAATAACCTTAGACTAAAAATTCTGAAGAAAATTTATATTAAAGTAATGGCTTTTTATTCAAATAAACATTTTTCCATTGCAATTTTGCCTATTATTACAGAATTTATATAATCTAAAACATATGATTGTATGTTTATAAAAAATATATGTAACAGTTGTGTCATAATGAATATTCAAAATCGAACTTATTAGACCCCCCCTACATAAATATCCCCCGCCGGGGGAGTTTTATACACTTAAGACACAAATGTAATTGTCAAATAAATTCTACGAGCATTAATTTCGGAAATTTATAAGAGTCAATTGATATTTGGATATAATCACAGTATTTCTTATTTTATTTTTTACTATAGCTGATAAATAAAAATACTCATTAGTTTGATATCTAAAATTTTTATTAGAATATCTGAAATTTCCATTTATGAAAACACGAGTCATTTCATTAATGTTAAAACATATTTGTATTTTTACTTTCTTCTATCTTTACAAGAAGAAAGTATTGGTTTCATGAAAATTTTCGACTTCCGGTTTTCGACGGATTTATACGTTTTAGAAGGTCCTGAACACGTTTCGACTATTTTTAGAAAATGTCTGTCTGTGAGTCTGTCCGTCTGTCTGTCTGTCTGTCTGTCTGTGTGTCTGTCTGTCTGTATGTGACAAAAAATTTGTGGGCGCTCTATCTCAAGAACTAATGCTCGAAATTTAATAAAATTTTATATTCCGTTAGACCTTGATATGAATTAGTGCCTATTGGTTTTTGGTGAAAATTGGCCTGCAGGTGGCGCTGCTATACTACGTTTTTCATGATTTTCAAGATTGCTATATCTCAAGAACTAATGCACAGAATTTCACCAAACTTCAGATTCTGTGACCCCTAGATATACATAGACGATGATTAAGTTTTGGTGTAAATTGGCCAGCAGGTGGCGCTGCTATGCCACTTTTTTCATGATTTTCATGATAGCTATATCTCAAGAACTAATGCACAGAATGTCACCAAACTTCAGATTCCGCGATACCATGAGATACATAGCCGCTGATAAGGTTTTGGTGTGAACTGCCCTATAGGTGGCGCTGCTATGCTACATTTTGCACGATTTTTGCGATAGCTATATCTCAAGAACTAATGCAGAGAACTTCATCAAATTTTAGATTCTGTTACACTAAAATATATAACATAATTAGACGCTGATTACATTTTGCTATTAACCTTGCAACAGGTGGAGCAGCTATGCTGCATTTTGCACGATTTTTCCGATAGCTATATCTCAACAACCAACGCACAGAATTTCATCAAACTTCAGATTTTGTTACAAAATGACATATAACGTAATTACACGATGATTAAGTTTTGTTATAAATCCTTCAACTGATGGTGCTGCTGTGCTATATTTTACACGGTTTTTTTTAACTAGCTATATCTCAAGAACTAATGCACAGAATTTCATCAAACTTCAGATTATTTTACACCATAACATAATTAGACGCTTTTTTACGTTTTGCCATAAATTGTCCAAGATATGGTGTTGCTGTGCTACGTTTTGCAAATTTTTTGTTATAACTATATCTCAAGAACTAATGGACGAAATTCCATCAAATTTCAGATTCTGTTAGGTCTTGACATAAATAGATGCTTATTAGGTTTTAGTATAAATTACCCAACATGAGGCACTACTAAGCTCATTTTCTCAGAATATTAATTAAATTTTGCGTTTTAGGATTTTCGGATACCAGAATCTCGTTAGGCTAGGTCAAATGTTTGAGGAAATTCGATAGTGGGTAACTTTGGGGTCACCACTTTTTTTTTTTTTTTTTTTTTTTTTTTTTAATGTTAAAATGTACTTATGAGATAGAAGAAAGTTTTGGGATTGACACATCCAACTAGTTTTACTTTCTTCTATCTTTACAAGAAGAAAGTATTGGATTCATGAAAATTTTCGACTTCCGGTTTTCGACGGATTTATACGTTTTAGAAGGTCCTGAACACGTTTTGACTATTTTTAGAAAATGTCTGTCTGTGAGTCTGTCCGTCAGTCTGTCTGTCTGTCTGTCTGTCTGTCTGTCTGTCTGTCTGTCTGTATGTGACAAAAAATTTGTGGGCGCTCTATCTCAAGAACTAATGCTCGAAATTTAATAAAATTTTATATTCAGTTAGACCTTGATATGAATTAGTGCCTATTGGTTTTTGGTGAAAATTGGCCTGCAGGTGGCGCTGCTATACTACGTTTTTCATGATTTTCAAGATTGCTATATCTCAAGAACTAATGCAGAGAATTTCACCAAACTTCAGATTCTGTGACCCCTTAATATACATAGACGCTGATTAAGTTTTGGTGAAAATTGGCCTGCAGGTGGCGCTGCTATACTACGTTTTACATGATTTTGAAGATTGCTATATCTCAAGAACTAATGCAGAGAATTTCCCCAAACTTCAGATTCTGTGACCCCTTGATATACATAGACGCTGATTAAGTTTTGGTGTAAATTGTCCAGCAGGTGGCGCTGCTATACCACGTTTTTCATGATTTTCATGATAGCTATATCTCAAGAACTAATGCACAGAATTTCACCAAACTTCAGATTCCGCGATACCTTGAGATACATAGCCGCTGATAAGGTTTTGGTGTGAACTGACCTATAGGTGGCGCTGCTATGCTACATTTTGCACGATTTTTGCGATAGCTATATCTCAAGAACTAATGCTGAGAACTTCATCAAATTTTAGATTATGTTACACTAGAATATATAACATAATTAGACGCTGATTACATTTTGGTATTAACCTTGCAACAGGCGGTGCAGCTATGCTGCATTTTGCACGATTTTTCCTATAGCTATATCTCAACAACCAATGCACAGAATTTCATCAAACTTCAGAATTTGTTACAAAATGACATATAACATAATTACACGATGATTACGTTTTGTTATAAATCCTTCAACTGATGGCGCTGCTGTGCTATATTTTACACGGTTTTTTTAAACTAGCTATATGTCAAGAACTAATGCACAGAATTTCATCAAACTTCAGATTCTTTTACACCATAACATAATTAGACGCTTTTTTACGTTTTGGCATAAATTGTCCAAGATATGGTGTTGCTATTCTACGTTTTGCAAATTTTTTGTTATAACTATAACTGAAGAACTAATGGACGAAATTCGATCAAATTTCAGATTCTGTTAGGTCTTGACATAAATAGATGCTTATTAGGTTTTAGTATAAATTATCCAACATGAGGCACTACTAAGATCATTTTCTCAGAATATTAATTAAATTTTGCTTTTTAGGCTTTTCGGCTACAGAATCTCATTAGGCTAGGTCAAATGTTCGAGGAAATTCGATAGTGGGTAACTTTGGGGTCACCATGTTTTTTTTTTAATATTAAAATGTACTTATGAGATTGAAGAAAGTTTTGGGATTGACACATCCAACTAGTTTTTTATTTAAGACACAAATTTCTAAATATAATCTTAAATACAAAAGATGTTATTTTAATGATTCAACAGCCTTTTCGATAATCTTGATAATTTTTTGTGGTAAATTCTTTGTAATGATGAATATTTTTTTAAAGAAAACAATTCAACATATAATATAGGTGATTTATGAATATATATAAACAAATCAGCTAAAATTTTTGCAGGTAATATGTGTATGTGTGTGTGAGATGAAGATTACATACTTTTTTCTATTTTTTATAGTATTTTAAATGTTACTTTTATAACTGGTTATAACACAGTACATTGAGTATAATTGACTTTGTATCTTGAGTCTGAAAAATAAAAAATGAAAATTTGAATCTGAACTCTGAAAATAAAAAGTTTGGAGATTGCAAGTTTACTAACTATCATTATTCTACTAGTCTAAAATCTATCATTAATTAATTATTTCTTTTTCTTTATCTTAATTTTTAATTGCATGTACTGAATAATATCTAAATGAGGAGAAAATATAAAATTAAGAAGCAAGGAAGAATATAGAAAATAAAACTGAAGTTTTTATGTGTATATTTAGAGGAGAGTGGGGAGGAATGGGACACTTTTTACAAAAATAATAAAATCAACTTTATTTGACACAAATGCAAAAATTTTGATTTATAGAATACAAAATGAAACACTTTCTAATGTCCTTGAACAATACAGAAACATAATTTGAAGAATCAATTTTATAATTAAAGAAATTGTAAATTTCAAAATGTGTCCCATACTTCCCTATTAACAGAGAAGTAATATTTGTACTAGGACGGTTGACAAGGAATATCAAAAACTAATGTCTTAAATGGCTATATGCTTAGTTTTAGATTCGTAGCTGCTATAGTAACATAGTTTTAAAGGGAGGAGTAAAGTTCTAAAAACCTATATATAGGGAGTTTTTAAGAGGAGGGGGGAGGGTGAGAGGGATAGGCTGATTTGGAGCTTATGAGGCTACACTTGTGATAGTGGATGACATGTGGGTGCATCACTATGATTCCGAGTCCAAACAACAGTACTTTTATCTCATCCACTGTCACAAATCTAGCCCCATAAGTTAAAAATCAGGCTTTCAACTACCCCCCCCCCCTCCCCATTTTACTCCTCCATACAAAACTATATGAATATTGCAGCTACTGTTCTGAAACTAAGCATAAAATTAACTAAGACATTCAACTTCGATATTATACATTAACCCATTGAAGTACAGATATTTTATATACACTAGATACAATAGCTATTGAACCTCTATCGATGCGTATTTTACATATTACGCAAAGAGCTGTGTAAATTACAATAGCACAATAATGTGTGTTTTTTGCATAATACACATTTATACATGTAATCACAGAAGATTACATAGATAAATGAGTTAAAATATTTCACAGACATAGTGTATTCTCGCGCAATTTGCACATTAATGTGGGTATTTCATGAGTGATCATTACAACTTTCACACACTTAGTGTTATCATCAAATTACACACTGAAATGTGTATTTTAAAATTTACACATTAGGCGTGTATTTTGGCAATTTAAACACAAATTTACACATATAAACAAATCGTTTTTGTATCGTCGATTTACATATTTTTGTGTAAATTTACACTTTTATTTTTTAGAGTATAGAAGAAAATAATAAACTTGGAATTTAAACTACTATTTTTGCGTAGAGCCAAATCCCACGAATACTTAATCGAAACTATGAAAAGAATTAATATTAATAATAATAATAAAAGTTATCAAAATAACACGGTTTCAACCCCCTTTCAATTTATCAAACCTGAAAAAAAATTTTAGCACCCCATAAAATTTGAAAAGCATTTTACACGGTAAAGATTTACTGCCCTATACAGGAGCAATGGAAGTTATGAAAAACTAAGTATTATATATTATATAAGAACATGAAGTGTAAGATAAATGACATAACTTTCTTTCTAGTCTCCAGTTATATCTCGCCGCATTATAATGATTTATTTATTTACTTACTTATTTTTTTAGGATTTACTTTAAAGTTTTAGATGACATAAAATTTATTTATCTCTGTATTGGCTCATGTCCAGTGGAATAGCCCTGGGCTTAGATAGTTTGAAAGAGATAAATTTGTTTACTCATTCAAGGTCTCAAAAGTAGAATTATTCATTAATAAGGATAGAAGTTTGTATGTGTATGCATGTATGTTAGTCTTATCTGTTGTGTTGTGATGGAGATCGATGCACAAATAGTTACAAATTTTAGGAGGTAAATACATTTATAATTTTTAAGCATTTCAAAGCCAGTTTCTGTGTTTTTTTTTTTTTTTTTTTTTTTTTTTTTTATCAAATTCGATATATTTATTCCATGTGATTTTTGAGAGTTTTTTATGTTTAGCGACGGTTTTTTCGCATTCATAAAAAGAATTCAGTTTTGATTTTTTAGCCAAATATAATAAATTTTGTCTCCATCAATGTTTTATTTTTAAGCGATTTTCAATGTGATTTTTTTTCTCTCTTTTCTTTTTATATGCTTTATTTATTTTGTTTTTGGATTTTTCCTGTAATTTTTTGACATTTGCAAAAAAAATCTGGTTACAATATTTTAATTCACTTACAGTAATCCTTGTATATTAGGTTGTTTTTGTTTTTCTTTTTAGCGTTTTTATGTGACTTTTGGTATTATTTTTTTTCTTAATTTCACAGCGATATTTTCACATTAGTAAAAGGCATACAGATTTAATCTTTTACCCAATGCAGTAAATGCTGTCATCTTTTCAGTTAATTTCGAAATTCGTCATACAGCGATTTGAATTTTTCACCATTTTTTATGTGATATTTTGCGGGGGTTTTTTTTTCCACTTTTTGCGACGATTTGTTGACATTTGTGAAAGAATTCCGCTTACAGTGTTTTATCCTACCGCATATTTTGTTCCTCTGCGTTTTTTTTAATTTTTAGCGAATTTTAAGAAACCTGCTTTCAAATTTCTAGCCCAATATAATAAATTAAGTGCTGTTTTGATTAAAAATTTATTCTTTATTCGTTCAACGATTTTTAATGCGATTTTTTAATGAGTTTTTTCGCCCTTTTTCACAACTTTTTATTGGCTCTGAGTAACGCCGAGCGAATTAATTAGTAAAACATTATACTATACTTTTGAAAGTTTTAGAGGACAACAATAACATTTCGCCCGTAGATAGTAAACAACACTGTAAAAAAAAATGTAATTTACAGCTGTAAAGTTAGAGAAATCTGTAATGCTAACTGAAACTTTATCTGTGGTGAATTCCATTTTGTGACAGACATGACTGAGAGAACTTTTTTGCTCATCTTTAAGTACTAAATATTAATTGATAATTAAAAAATTGCATGGGGTGATGTTAATATAGGCCTTATGCTATAAAAAACACTAAAATTTTAATTCAAGGAAAAAAATTAATTAAATTGAGGGTTAAAACCTGCCGTGACAGACATGACAAAATTTAGACATAGATTTTGACTAGACACATATTAATATCATTTGCTCTTAATTGGTATGCATACCAAGTCCAGAATTTTTTAGGAAACAAAATAAGACTTGGATATGTGAAGCAGAAAGAAAAATATTGAAAAATTTGTAAATAGAAAAATATTAGAAAATATTTATCAGCGTGACAGACATGACAAAGTTTTGTGACAGACATGACACGTGTACAATTTTTTTTCAATTTAAGTATTTTTTTCTTAAATATTACTTTCTTTACTTTTATCACAACTTGGAGATTACAATATGATATAACATTGGTATATTATGTTAAAAGAATCTCAAAATAAATAATAAAAAATATTTAAAATTTATAAAATCCCTTGGAAGTGACTAGTGTTGGAGTTGAAATATTTGCTAATATTTGGTCTTCAGGTTCAAATTTAAACATGCTTTTAACTTTAGTTGGTACTAAGCATTTTATTTTATGTTGTTGCTGTGTCTGTGTGATTTGTGTTATTATTCCATGATAAACCTTATTGTCTTATTACACATTCACCCATTGGCTATATTGCTTTGTTGCATTTTCCAAGAGGTAATTTTCAGTGCATGTACCAGTATTGAATTCTTTGTATTTTTTTTCTTGTGATTCATGAAGAAATAGATTGCAGGACCAATTTTCCTCGCAGCTTCAGCACGCTTACGTGATGCTCTAGGATTTATACTTCTAGCTTGAGTAGCATCAAGGAACTGATTCTTAATAGTCTCATCAATACATCCTTTTCCATGTGATGTCACTGAAAAATGCCAGACTGTTGGGAATTTGTTTTTTGTTATTGAAAATATCATATATTTTTGTTTGAAGTGTTGAGATGCTCCATCAGATAAGAATTCAACCTCTTTGAATTATTTATCATGATTTTTTTTCAATGATCAAATTGGTAAACATTATAACAGCATAATTGTCATAATTATCATAATCAGATATCACTATATATGATTCTGAAGAAACAGTGACTGAGTCACTATAACAATAATATACAATTGTAATATATATATATAGTAGAGGAAATATTCTGCCAATGAGCAGATATAATCTCGTTCTAATAAATATGCAAATAGTTTTCACTGAAATGAGTTTGTACCAGAAATTTCCTATTTGGCAGATTTTCTTTTAAATAGTAGAAAACTTTAGATTGTGTACGTTTCACATCAAGAAATACCATAGCCACCAATTCAAAGTTAAATAATAATAACTTTCAAAGATTAAAGCAAAACTGCTTGAAAAAATAATTGTGACAGATAATATGTCTGAAACAAAGAAATTGGTATCAACATAATTATCTGGTGACTATTACATGCATTCTAAATTTAAGCATTTTGTTGAGTTGAGTTGTAAATAAATATTATTGGCATCAACACTAAGTTAAAAAATTACAAAAATAACTTTCTAGGAAAGAGATTAGGGTAAAGATGCTTGAAAAACTAATTGTGACAGACATGACTAGCGTGACAGACATGACAAATGTGACAGACATGACGAAATGTAATGCTTTATATTTCACTCAAATTTTAAATTTACCTTTCAATTTTTTTATGAACTGTTCCTTTTGACACATAAAAAGAGAAAATAAAGTGTTAATAATTTTTATCAAGTAGATTTTCTTGAAAATAAAAAAATCGACATTTTCTGTGACAGACATGACATGAAGACTAATATAAAGTTTGGGGGCAATAGCAAAATAATTAAAATGTTTCAGGTGAAAATTTTGGTGCTTTTAAACATATTGTTAGCCATTTTTTTAAAAGATATATTTGTTTCAAAAATCTATATAATATTTAAATGCTTCAAGAGACATTAAACTAGAGATAAAAATAGCAGATTTTTGATTTCAAAGTTAGTCTTGATAATAATTAACTATAAAAATTTATTTTTACGATTATATTATTATATTTTGTTATTTTCATAAAATTTGACTTATTTTCTATCAATTGGAACAAAAAAATACTAATTTAGTTCAAATTTAAAAAATGATGTCCATGTCGCATTTTCATGGAATTCACCCTGTACATTTTACAGAAAAAGGTTTTTATCTACAGTTTCTGTTCTTGTAAAGCTAAAAGAGTCTGTAGCTTTAAAAAAGAATCGACATAAAAAAAACTGTAAAGTTATTAAAATTTGTTTAGGAAACTGGGACTCCAAGAGCTTTTTATGTAACGGCGGCTTAGATTTTAAAAATAGATTTTCAGACTCATGGAGAAAAACAAAAGAAAAACTGCAGCTTTAAAATAAAATCTAGATACAAAGTTTCGATGCAGCAGTGATATTTACGTTTCTCAATCAAAACTTTGAGTATAGACTTAAGAACTCTGTTTCCACATCTATACATTATATATCTTCATATATATAAATCTTCTGTGCGTGTGTATGTCACTGAACTCCTCCTAAAAGACTGGACCGATTTTAATGAAATTTTGTGTGTGCGTTCCACTGGATTCGAGAATGGTTTAGATTCACATTTCGTCGAAATTAATTCAATACTTTTTTAGTAATTAGGCAAAAACTAATAGTTAGTGATTTTTCGCTAATTAAAAGTGTTGAATAAGTTCGATGAATAGAGTGCGGACGGAATGTCCGAGAGGTCTAAGGCGTCGGATTTAAGCTCAGCTTCTTGAAGAAAGAGATCGCGTGTTCGAACCCCACTCCTGACAAACGTGTATGCTTTACAATAATATTTCCTGTATTATAACTTTGATTAACCGACTTCAGAAAATCGTTAATTTTTAACTAAAAAGAGAAAAATAAACTTTTCTATCAAAAATTGAACCGACATAAAAAAATACTGAAGAGTGAAAAATAATTTCCTTACTTAATTGTAATAAGAAATTAAATTAATAGCGTAGTGTTTATCGTGCGTATTACCATATTTATGTACGTTTATTTGATTTTCTGGAACAAAACAAGGACAACATCTGTCGGTGACAGGACAACGTCTGTCGGGTGTCGGGTCCGCTAGTACATATATATATATATGTGACGATTTAAGGAGAACTCGAATTATTTCCACTGGTTAAAAAGAAACACGAAGTCATGGCAAGCGAGGGAAAAAACAAAATAAATAAATAAATGTAGAAGATCCAATAATTAGTCATGGGCTGCTGTAAATTCATTTATTAAATTCGTAATAATGAAGAAGGAAAAGCTCCTTTTGCAAAAATTCCATCATTATTTCAGCGAGCTGTCCTCATCGAAAAAGCAACCCAAGAAATCTTCTTTTTCATCTCGAGACTTCCACCTTTTTAAACTAAAAAGAAAGTTCTGGAACATTCTGTAACCTCAAACCATCATTCTTCTATGTAAACAGAATTCTTGTCCAGCTACGAGATTATTTTCCACAAACGATAAATTTATTTTTAAAAAAATATTATTTAACCAATTTATAATTGACTCAGAATTTTAAATATCTTAGGCAGACGATTTTTATAAATGATTAATTTTAAGAGAAAAAGAAAAGAAATGAATTTATTAATATGCACACATCAAAGGTTGACGTAGGAAAAATAAATAAATAGATAAAATAAAATAATGATATTTTTTGAAAGGTATGGTTTTGGAATAAATTTAATAAGACTTTCTTAAAAAGGGTTGATAAAAACATAGAAGAAATCAGTTTTATTTGGAATATTAAGAAATAAAGTTTTAATTAAGAATATTTTTAATTTAGAGCCATCTTTTTAAATTTACGCATACTGGAATAATGTTTTTTAAGGCAAATTAAGAATTTATATCGTCTGCATAAGGATTAACAGATTAGATTTAGAAACAAGATTTTAATTTAATAATTTGAAGTAAGTACGGAATATTATTATAAGAAAATTGAGATAGTATAAAGGTTAGTTTTGGCGAAAAAATTTTTAATTTGTAATATTATCCCCCCTCCCCAAGACTTTGTATGAAATTGATAGTTAAATAAAACTACAAGTTCAGACAACAGAAATATAATAATTTAGAAAAGTTAAATTTTGGAATAAAACTGTCAAACTCAGGAAGCCAAGAGATGAAAGAAAAGAAAATTAACGCAATATAAAAAATATTAGCGATTAAAATAAAATAGTTAAGAGAAAATAATTCTGAATTAAATTTAGGTAGGAGCATTTCTCTGAAAGAAATACAATAATGTTACAACATCACTTACCATTTGTAAGTGCATAGGAGATAATACATATAATAACAGTAAATAAGTTATGAATATTAATAAGCAAGAGATAAAAATATAATAAAAACAATAAAAATTCGTTCTCATGGAAGTTTAAATAATTACAATGACTTAATGCATAGTTTATTTAAATAAGTCATTAAGTTTATTAAATAAGTCCTTTAAATGAAACAAGTCTTTCAATAGTATATATAAAAGAGTCTTTTCCAATGTTCTCTGAATACAGTCTCTTTAATTAAAAATCTTCAAACCTAGTTTAATCTTTGGTTTTAATGTTATGTTGGATCCAACATCTTTCAGTAATATATCAATTTTTCAATAATAAATAGCATCACTCTCAATATCAATAATAAATAATATAGAAAAATTTAAATAATAACAATAACAACAATAATAAGTAATAGTATAATAAGACTCCATATCCTAATATTTTTCAATAAGAGTATAATTAATACTAAACTTCATTATAGAAATCATAATAATAATAATAATAGTAAAACAAGAGTATAATCAAAAGAAAATATCACTATTTGTTTATTATTGATAGGGAAAATATTGGTTGAGGATAAAAATAATTACATAGCAACTAAATAATTTTCTTATCTTCTAATAGCATAAGAAAGTATTTTTTGCTAGCCGAAAGTATAAATAAAAAAAATCATAATAATTCCAAAATCCAAATAAAATTAAATCTAACTATTTAGAAAATGGACTCTCAACCAGTATTTCCTTACAATAATTCCTCTCTGATACTCTTTTACAAAATTGTCAAATTTGGTTATAGGTTTTCAAATGCCAAATGTAGAATAATGTTTTATCTGCACACGGTTTATAAACTTTAATAATAAAATACAATAGGAATAAAAGGTGTCATTCTTAATTGAGAAATGGAAATAAAAATAGTGTGCTTTTTTGAGAAACTTTTACTATCTGTAGTTTTTCACAATCACTGAAAATCACATATTATGTTATAGGTTTGAGTAGAATCATTAGATTTTATAACTGTTATAACATAAATATCTGCTGAATAAATAGAATAATACTAATGTCAAATACATGAGTAAATATAGTTAGACTTAAACACCCTTAAAATTAATTTATCAACATCAATTTGAAAGCTTTTACAATCAAAGTGTTCACCTTATGCCTGCATAAGGAGCCCAATTTAACCCCAAAAACTCCCAAAAACAAGTAATATTCTTGTAGGCCTCCAAGAACATACCTGCTAATGTTGAAAATTATGGTGATAAACTATTTAAAGAATAAGAATTAAAACTTAATCTACTGTCTTGACTTTAGTTTGATCTAGTGATTGTGATTGTATCTGAGGTTTTGTTTGTTTTTTGGGTTGCTCATGAAACAGTTTAAAATCTTCTGGTGAAAAATAGGGTCTTAATTTAGAAACATGCACAATAACGGAAATCTGTCCTGTCTCATAATTAAATTTATCTATTTCATAAGTTACATCAGAAAGTTTATTTATAATTTTGTATGATCCAGAGAAAGTAGGTTCTAATTTTCGAGTGTTAGGGTATTTAAATTCTTCATAAATTACAGAGTCTTGTATTTTTAATGGGCATTCGACAAAATTTCGATCATAGAGCCTTTTACTTTTAAGGTGAAATTCCTGAGTTCGCGCTTTCGCAATTTTGAGGGCTTTGTCTACTGATGTTGTACACATTTTAACTGCCTCACACAGAACCATTACCCACCTTTTTAAAAATCTGAATCAAAATTATCGCGAAAATTATAACTATATTTAGCTGCTAACTTTAACCAGAAATTTTATCTAATAAAACAGAAATTGTAAATATCATAGATATACCTTAAATTGGGATCAACTTTTAATTCTATTATTTTATAGATCATAAACAGATTTAAAAATTTTAACTATAGGTAATTTCTTACTTAAAATCACAAAATTTACTGACAAAATTAATCATATTTATCAGTCAAAATTCTAGCAACAGCCTTGCACAGTTCCATCTTTCTTACTGAATTTAAATAAATTATAAGAATCCGGGAACCAAAGCTCACTGTAACCAGAAATTCTAACAAATAAAATGAAAAACATAAATGTTAACTTAATTTTCAGCTCAAATGTCTAGTTGTAGGAACATTATCATGAAAATACTGCATTCTGAAAATAGTTCTTGATAACAAACAAATATCAATAAATTAGAAAATGTACCTTTTTAAAAAATAACTTGAGCTTCTAAGTTCTTTTATACTTCATTATTATTACGAACTTACCTTTAAACGTGCATAAAAATATCATAATAATCTTAATAAGTAACAGTAAATATCTTAAGAACATCATACTCCTCAATTAAATCCTTACGAATAAAAATATTTCAATCTTCAACAAATAATAATGATAATAATAATATTCATAAATAGATTAATAAATAAGACTCAAAGAAAAACAAAACAATAAATAAATAAACCTCACAAATAGAGAATAAACAATCTACACAAATGCTTAAAAAGGATACAAATAATATTCAATTAATTTGAAATAACTCACTCTTAAGAAGAATTTCTCAAGATGATCCTAGGAGAGACAATAATAACGAAAATTATGAAAGTAAGTAGCAATCGGCGTTCAGTTGTCTCTAAACTTTTTTTTTTTTTTTTTTTTTTTTTTTTTGTCATTACTACCAGTAATATTTAAAGTCAATGACCGCATATTTGGGCCGCAACAAGATGAATGGCGCTTCTATTCCTTATTAAATCCAATTCGAAATCACCAGGTCTCAAAAATTTATCATTATGAACAAAAATATCAAGCTTCAGGAATTCACGAGAAGTCAATTATCGGCGATTCACAAACCTATCATCATTTCGTTCCACAGCCCATTCCATTAGCAAGCTGAAAATACCATATAGACTGTCCTTCAATCGAACTTCGGCGATAGCATGCTTTTCTTCGTTCCATCGCAATTTTCTTTAAATATCATTCATTAAAAAAGCAGCACAGATAAGTAATCCTGTCGACTTTTCGATTAGTTGTGACGATTTAAGGAGAACTCGAATTATTTCCACTGGTTAAAAAGAAACACAAAGTCATGGCAAGCGAGGGAAAAAACAAAATAAATAAATAAATGTAGAAGATCCAATAATTAGTCATGGGCTGCTGTAAATTCATTTATTAAATTCGTAATAATGAGGAAGGAAAAGCTCCTTTTGCAAAAATTCCATCATTATTTCAGCGAGCTGTCCTCATCGAAAAAGCAACCCAAGAAATCTTCTTTTTCATCTCGAGACTTCCACCTTTTTAAACTAAAAAGAAAGTTCTGGAACATTCTGTAACCTCAAACCATCATTCTTTTATGTAAACAGAATTCTTGTCCAGCTACGAGATTATTTTCCACAAACGATAAATTTATTTTTTAAAAAAATATTATTTAACCAATTTATAATTGACTCAGAATTTTAAATATCTTAGGCAGACGATTTTTATAAATGATTAATTTTAAGAGAAAAAGAAAGGAAATGAATTTATTAATATGCACACATCAAAGGTTGACGTAGGAAAAATAAATAAATAGATAAAATAAAATAATGATATTTTTTGAAAGGTATGGTTTTGGAATAAATTTAATAAGACTTTCTTAAAAAGGGTTGATAAAAACATAAAAGAAATCAGTTTTATTTGGAATATTAAGAAATAAAGTTTTAATTAAGAATATTTTTAATTTAGAGCCATCTTTTTAAATTTACGCATACTGGAATAATGTTTTTTAAGGCAAATTAAGAATTTATATCGTCTGCATAAGGATTAACAGATTAGATTTAGAAACAAGATTTTAATTTAATAATTTGAAGTAAGTACGGAATATTATTATAAGAAAATTAAGATAGTATAAAGGTTAGTTTTGGCGAAAAAATTTTAAATTTGTAATATATATATATATATATATATATATATATATATATATATATATATATATATATATATATATATATATATATATATATATATATATATTGTTATTTCTGGAGAAAAAACATTCCGATTTTAAGTGCCTTTCATTTAACATAAAAACTAAATTTTGATTATTTTTTCACCTCGTTAAAGTTTTACTATCCCCTTAATATTTTCTGTTTTCAGCTAATACAATTGATTTTACATAAAACCAAAATAAAATACTCAGATTACTCAAAGGTGCTTTTTATTAATAAAAAACACCTTTAAATAATCTGAGTATTTTATTTTGGTTTTTTGTATATAAATAAGGTGAATTAAAGGATTCGACATATGTGGTATGTTATATCATTTTAATCTTACAATTGATTTTATTTGTAATAATAAATGTATTTCTTCAACATTTTCAGTGCGTTCGTAAATAAATAAATACTTACCCCTTACAGTCGCCGTCTGTCCGTCTGACCACAAGTAGAGCGCAAAAACTACCTAACTGAATGGTTTAAAATTTAATGTGTAGAATCGTTGCATAATTTTGTCGAGTCATTTCAAATTTATGAAAATCGAATCAAAACTTAAAAATATATTAAAAGTATATGTAAAATAAAAAATTTCTTCATTCTATTAAATGGTGTCATAGTAATGAATTCAGTGATATCCTATGATAAGTAATGATGCTAGGTTGCCTTGTAATTGTTCTATAAAAACCAATCCTACGTAATTAGTTCAATGATTATGAATTACTAAACATTTATATTTGAGCGAAAAATATTTACTTTTTACTTGGTAGTGCAATTTAGCAACATGTCACATTTAATTCTTTTTCTCAGTCCCTATAAATTATAAATGCATAAAATTTTTAATATAGAGAACTTAATATATCTTTTATTTAATTGAAAATTTTTATTTTATTTTATGTTTACCTTCGATAAAATTTTAAAATTGTTTTTTTGACTAGCATCGCAAGATTGTAGCAAAACAATTCCCTCAAGAGCCCCCATTAATATTAATATTGATGTAAAATTAATATATCCTAAAATTATACTTCATTTGAAAGTAATTTATTTATTTGTTTATTTTAAGTTTAAATTTAAATTATAAAATTAAAAGAAAATCATATTTTTTAATTGAAAAATTGCCAATTTTAAATAATTAATGCAATTATAATACTAAATTTGAAGGATAAGTTATTCTTTGACTTAAAATTAAGATATTTACCAAGTTTCATGCAGGTTGCTTTATTAGTTTTTCGGAAGTGTGCTCGCAATCGATGCAAGTCGAAGAACAATTTTTTGGGGGTACTACTTGCTTATCCCATCGATCTATTTCGCCAAATTATACAAATCGCCAAACTCATAGCCAAATTATACATATTGACATAATTTTCATTTTAAACAATGAAAAAACAAATAATTAGAAGAATATTAATAAAAATACAAATAAAAAGTCGAAATAAAAATCACTTAATGGCGTTTTAAACACGGCTATCACATTATGCGACATTCACGATTATCCATTATTGGCATTTAATCTTATAATTTGGCGATGTTTTTTTGGTCAACAAAATAACGAATTGTACCTTTTTATTTATTTTATTTTTTTATATTTATTTATTTATTTATTTATTTATTGAAAATTAAACATTAAAAAAATAAAATAAAATTACAATGTAGAATATTAACACAAATTATTTTGAATAGATGAAATATTAAGTTGTCTATATTAAAAATTTTATGCATTTATGTTTCATAGGGACTGAGAAAAAAAATTAAATGTTACATGCTGCTAAGTTGCTCCAACAGGTAAAAAAAAAAAAAAAAAAAAAAAAAAAAAAAAAAAAAAAAAGACTCCTGAGACCCCTTAAGGGAATATTCCAAATTTTTACCTGCATTTTCATATCATTGCTTTAAATAATAGGCCCCCAAAAGGCATAGCAACTGAATTATCCTTTAACATTTCTGCATGAATTACATTATTAGGTTTGGAAGTTTCAAACTTTTAATCTGCTTAAACTGATTCATCAGCGTTCATCTAACAGTAGTGATACTTCAGTGAGCATACAAGCTGGCTAATTGTATTCCGTATCTTTAAAAGTTTGCAAAACATAATTAAAAGAGTTTGAGGATATTTTAAACCCTTTAGCCCTAAAGGATATAAAATCATTAAAGAAAGTTTTGAAGATAAAATCCATTCGAAAATATATTAAAGGATTGTACATTTCGGCAAACATTGAAAAAAGATTATTTTTCAGTGTATCTTCTGAAAGTGTAATTAGCAGAGGATATGTCGTTGCATTTTGTAGTCGGTGCGATACAAATTTAAAACTTCTGTCCCTTTTAATTTACTTTGTTCTATCATATATAAATAATTCATTGAATCTTTAAAAGTAATTACTTCAAACTTTTTTTTTATCATTTTACCTTTTTTTTTTTTTACAATTTATCTATTTGGATGAATATAAAAAAATACGAAAATTGCATATAATGAAATTCCAATAAAAATTATCTTTGGAAGTATTTTTAAGAGACATTACATTTCTAATAACATAAATAAAGCAATTAAAACACTTACATTTTCCTGGCATGTCACACTGTGATGCGTGCAAAGCGGAGGGCCTTCTGCTATGCAGTAAAAACATCTCTTTCTAGTTTGTTTGTTCTTTTTTTTCTAGTTAATATTTGTACCTTATAAAACAAATATATGAGGAAGGTAACAAATTCTGTATTTTAAAAATAATTTTTCAAAATTGAAATATGGTTGTCATTGAAAATTAATGTCATTTTTTGGCCTGCATTTTCGTTTTTTCATTCTTCTAATTTTTCTCCATAGTCCAAGTCAGAAGTAGCAAAATCATAGCTACCAGAAAGATCTTTTAGATATCTCTTTGAAAACAATGTGATTAAAGTCTTTGTAAAAATTAAGTAGACTTTTATTGTGTCATTTTCCTGGCTTTCGTAAATTAACAAATAAAACTGAACATTACTTGGAATTAGAGCTGCAATATAGAAAAAAATGTTCTTTAATGTGTTCTTTAATGTTAGACCCCCCCTCCCCAAAAAAAAAAAAGAAGAAGAAAAGAAAAAGAAAAAAAGAATGTAAAAAAAAAATGTTTTAGAATGAAATTGTCATTATTCTGGGATACATATACCAAGTAATGACTTATAATTATATAAAAATTAGCTTATTATTTAAATTTATCAAAATTTAGCAATTGTACATGGAGAATCCTTTATTAACTAATAAAAAATAAATTGGATTTATAATTGAAAGTTTGCGATATCCCTACGTACAGTTGTGAGGGAAAGAAGTAAGTACTAACACCCTTTACTATAACTCCTCAACAAATTATCGTAGAAGAAAGTTACCAGTACCGAACAATTGGAAATTAAATCTACTTTTAAATTATGTATATAAATTTGCTTAAGGGGTTATCTATATATTAAAACGAACCCAAATTTCTTTTTTTTCAATGGCAATACTCAATTTTAAGAAGACATTTCAAATTTTCGGTTCAAACTATACCTAAACACCCAATTTTAAGTCATTTCAATGATAAGTTTTTGATTCATAAATATTCAAAATTTAGTGCTTCTAATGTTAAATTGCATTTTTATATTTTTATTAATGTGGCTTGAAATTACGCTTCTAATTAGCGAATTTTTTATATAGCAATAATACTAAAATACCCGAACTTAAATACGTTGAATTTGAAATTTTTATAAAAATTTATAATATAAATTGTGAAATTAATATTCAAAAAAATTATCAATTACAACCTGCAATTTTTAATGGATTTAGATTTATCAAGTCCTGTTTTATAGAAAACCAAATTTTCAATTTTTTCTTCCAAGAAGTTTTAAATTATGCCTTGACAAAATAACAATTTGAGGGACCGTCTAACAAGGAAGGTTTCCATACGGACATACTCCCAAAAATCTGAAAAAATTACAAAATGTTCTTCTCATGAGGATATATACGTTTATAAAATAATTTTCGGCGGAACATCCGTACCCTGTTCGTAAAAAATAATGAACATTTCGTTATTTGGCGATTTGTCATCGGTTGGCTATAAAAAGCAATTTCAAAAAACCTTTTTTTTTTTTTTTTTTTTTTTTTTTTTTTTTTTTTTTTTCTTAATGTCAATTGCATTTTAATTGGAAAATGTTTCATGTTCAGCATGGTTAGATAAATTAAGTAAGGTACCCTGGGGTAATAACGCCAGGCGGGGTAATAACGCCAAGTGCTTATATTTTGCATAATTATGAAATAATCAGGTAAATGACACACATGTACTCTGCGCAGAAGGGTTTTGAGTCATATAAATCGCAAAAGACAGCTTCAAGTTAATTTGTTTCATTTTTAGGTCTTATTGTTTTTACAAGCAACTAAAATTAACGCTTGATCTAAAATTTGCGAGATAAGGTTTTTGATCTGAAGACTATATTTTTTATCCAGAAATACTTTGTTTATTACATAAATTTGTAGTGTATTTCATGTACTTTCAAATTGTTGTAGAAGATTTTGGATATCTTCTCGAGATAATTTGTAGTTTAGAATTTACTGCGCAGTAAGTATCCCGGGGTAATAACGCCAGAGATTGGCGTTATTACCCCGGTTGATTCCCAACAGTGGCCGAACTATATCCGAAGGGGGTTTATATATTAATATGGGACAGCATTATCATCATTGTTGAAATGGTAAGATTAAGGGGGGGGGGGGGTGCCCAATACTTAAAAATATTCTCTCTAATTTATTTTTTATTGTATTATTATTTTTTTTTTTTTTTTTTTTTTTTTTTTTTACCAATGTAAAAAATAATTTTTAACTCTTGTAAATAAAACTATATCAAAATGCTTTCGAGATTCAAATTCGAACATCTTCAAAATCAGGTTTCTATTAAATTTCCACTGGATTGTTCAATTGAGTTAGAAATTTTAACTGTCCGCTTTCTCAGCGTTCGGTTTTTCAAAACTTTATAAGTTTAACCTTTAACTGATGTGACAGAAATTTTAACGTATGAATGTGATGCGGTTTGTGAAACCACATAATTGAAAGATGAATAAAAGGCGTTAATAACTCATAGGTTTGTGTTTTTGTACTAAACTTTTTATACAAGAGTATTATACTTAATATTTACCTATTTAGTCTCTGGTGATAGTACTAAAATTCCAAATGAAACAAAATTTCGATAGTGTTTGCAGTTAAACTGAAAATTACAAGTTAAACTAAAAAATTAAAAGAAAAATAGTGGTCTACGAGACCGGTAACATTAGTTAAAGGTTAAAATGCGATCCATGATTAAAAATCATAAAATACTGTTCCTGCGCTAAACTTTTTGTACAGAATTAATTCTAATTAAATTTAATCTGTTCAAATACTTCTAATAATATTACGAGAGCTCCAAACGAAAGAGAATTTCCGTTGTAACTATAGTTAAACTGGAAAATCCAAGTTAAACGCTTTTTTTCTTGGGAGGGGGGGGGGGGGTAGAGTGTTCAGTCAGATTGCTAACAGCAGTTAACGGTTAATTTTGTTGCTAATATAGTAATAATGATATATAACCATATGAATTATATATAATATTGAATAAGAGATCTCTTTGGGATAATATTTTTTAATCAAAAATTTTATTCAATTTATTAAAAATTTATTAAAGCATGCTCTTTAAAACGTCGACAATTTAACTGTAGGTTTGGAAAATCCGCATTAGTGTGGAGTTATGGGTTAAAAACTATTTACTAGATTACTATAATAGTATTAGCCCTTAACTACTGTGACAAAATTTGTCGCATAACTTACTGTGAGCGGCCTGTGAGACCGCTTAACCCCTTGAGGGGCGCCGGTATATATTATATACCACCTACGATCGATGAAGTTTTACACCAGAAAAATGTCATTAAATTTCCCTTTTCTAACTTTGGTGGAAAACAGTCGTGAAAATGCTTATCCTCTTTTTGATATAACTTTTTTACAAATTTCCGGTGGGAGTTCAGAATTACACGAACGTAATTGCTTGCCTCTCAAGGGGTTAATCTAACGATGAATAAAATGTTTAATTAACTTTTAGAATATTATTTTTGTATTGAACCTTATACACAGGACTATTATAAATAAAATTCAGCTATTCAAAAGTTTCTAGAGATAGTAATAGGACTCCAAATGAAACAAAATTTTCCCGTTATCTATAGTTAAACTAAAAATTGCAAGTTAAACTCTGAAACTTGAAAAACTCAACGGTATGTGAGACGCTAACAGCAGTTAAGGTTTAACAAAAATATTTATTACATATAACTCTAGTTATTATAAAACTTCACATGATTAAAATATTACATTATGAATGATTAAAACCATGCAATGTTTCTTATAATCATATTTAAGCGGGACTTTTTAAGCAAAGAGAGACACAGGGTGTTATATTCTGTTGAAGCTACCCCTCACTCTTTTTTTTTCACTTTCACAAAAAAATCAATATTTTCTATCGCATAGAATGCATACATTGGAATATAAGTACTGATTCAAATAATCCGTGCAATGTTTCTGATAATTCTATTTAAATGGTCATTTTTAAGCAAAACGTAGCTTAGAATCTGATATTCTTTTGCCTCCTCCCCCAGCCACCACCACAGCTTTCTTTTTCTTTCAGAGTCACAAAAAAATTGTACATTTTCAATAGCTTAGATTGCAATTTGTCAATTTCTAGATATGTAGAGTTTGTATTTTTAGAATTGGGCAATCTACATGCCATTATTCCATCTTAATTTATAGTTTTGTTTGCATGGCGTTATTACCCATATAGGTGGGTATTAACGCCAAATAGCATTGGTCAAGAAAAAACGCCATTACACTTTATGAATACATATCTGTTAAATTATTTTATTTTATATAGATAGTCAATGAGTTGCTGTATCAGATCCTATATTTGTTTGAAAAATACAATTTAAAACTAAGCCGTGAAAATTGCTAGAACCTTAACGTGGCGTTATTACCCCAGGGTACCTTATATTTACTTACCTGAAAATTTTAAAATTTTCATTATAAATATCGGAAATTCTGATATTTTTTATCTACAGCTAACAGATTTTGATTGAAGTCAAGCTTTTTATTAAATATGTGAATTGAAATTAAAGATTGTTTTAAATTTTAGAATAAATATTTATTTACTTAAATGAAAGTTTTAAAATTTAATTTTGTAAATATCAAATACTCTATCACTTTAATCTAACAAATGACAAGCTTCGATCGAAATTAAAATTTTCACCAAACTTGAAACTAAAATTAATAACAGTTATAAATTTTAGAGTAAATATTATTTACTTAACTAAAAGTTTTAAAATTTTACATTGTAAATATCGACATTTCTGGCAATTTTAATCTAGCAACCTGCAAATTTTAAATAAGTTTTTTACTAAACATGTCAAACAAAATTAATGACAATTTTAAATTTTACAATAAATATTTATTTACTTAACAAAAAGTTTTGATATTTTACATTGTAAATATCAGAAACTCTATCATTTTTAATTTAAAGGAATCCTGGACACAGTTAAAAAATATATATTTATCGGGTTAAAATTTCGAATTTTTTATGAAGATTAACAATTTCATTTGCAAGCAAAATCACATAATACAACTTTTCGTACATATTTTTTTAATTTAAATTTTAAAATTTATTAAAAACGGGGTAATTTAAAATAGTTATTACTCAAAATATAATTTGTAAAATTTCATTTTTTTTTTATTTTTTTTTTTTTTTTTTTTTTTTTTTTTTTTTTTTTTTTTTTTTACATTTAAGTAAGCATAAATATTTAAATTGTGATTTTTATTTAGGATTTTAAAAGTACCAATATAAATAAAAATTAAAAATATTTAAAGAAAGATTCGGAAAAAAGGATATTACTTATTTTTTAAAAAATCATATTTTCAAAAGTAAATATCTTTTTTTTCAAATTTGCTGAATCAAAATGAAAATAAAACAATAGAAAAAACATGTTCCAGGCATGAAGCATTTACCTTTAACGGCTCTTGAGTTATAGTAATTTAAATATGAGAAATTGCGAAAAAAATCCACCATGATGAAAAACGCATTTTCATAAGAAGTCGTTCCCATGACAACCTTTGCTTCTAAGCTAGCTTTTAAAAAACAAACCAAACCAAAAAACAAAAACAATATTTCCTCTTTTAATTAACATAGAAAGATGATTTAAACGGCATTAAACAACAGAATTTTTTTAGTGCAGTATTTTTTATTTAGAAAATTTTAAGATTTTTGTGTCTCGGACCCCTTTAACAACATGAAAATTTTCATTAAGGTTAATTTTTTTACTAAACTTGTCATTTAAATTGGTGACAGTATTCAATTTCAGACAAAAACATTTATTTAATTAAAAGAAACGATTTAAAGATCGACAATGTATTAGAAATTCTATCATTTTTAATCTAACAACCTGGAAATTTTTATATCCCTTCGTACATATAATTCTATCTAATCCATCGCATCCTGTATTTTCAAAAATGACTGTCAAGGACACAGGAACAAAAGGTAAAAGAGAATATTTAGGACGGAGTGAACGTGATTTTGAGTTTTCTAAACAGGCCAATACAAGTTGGGAACATGCGATGAATTCGTTATTCTTCTTTTGTGCAGCCAGATTGAAATGGTACATTGAACGAGTGCCATAAAGTATAAACGGGATATTTCCAAGCAACATCTATGTTCATTCAACCACTTAACTGATCAATATTTTTCAAAAAAAAAAAAAAAAACTTTCAAATAATGTCTTTTTTTTTTTTTTTTTTTTTTTTTCGTCTTTTACAGAATTTTTAATCTTTTATCGCCGGTTTTTCAAAAAAAAAAATTTTGCCTAATTGAATCAGAAAAATGCTCGGATCAAATAATGCAAACTTTATAATAAAATTTTACTGGTGATAATAATAAACTAGTCGTTGGAGGCCACCATAATACTTACCCATCATTTATATGCATATGAATATAAAACATGTGAAAACTATTTATACAATGTATTTCAATTTCAAAACTAAATTTAAATGTTGTTAATACACATAGTAATACTCTATTAATGAATTGCTGATGCACCAATTTCAACAAATTATATAAAACGCCAACCTACTCAAGAAGTACCAAACTACGTAAAAGAAACATCCTTATAACTCCAAAAATAATAATCATATTAACTAACAGTTTTCTGCGTCGGATTAAGCGTCTCATTTTCAATTAAAATATACCTCTGAATTGAAATTTGAATGCAATACAGGATCATGAAAATTTGAAGAATGTGGAAAACAGGATTACAAATATCTCGACAACTAATAATCCGATCGACTTCGTTCTTTATGCAAAATTTGTGTTTTTTTATTGCCTTTTATGTCCACCCCTTAAAATAAAACAATTCGTAAATTTTTATGTACCTTTCATCAGAACGAATTTTTCGAGAATCCGGAAAAAATAGTTCCGGATAATCGAGGTTGATGATATTCAATAGGCTTCGTCCTATTTTTACATACTAAGTACATACAAAATACAAAATACAAAGTAAAAAATACAAAAAAAAAGATCACGTGTCTAAAACAAATCTCCAGTGCCTAAAACGTGTAAATCCGTCAAAAAAATTTTTCGATTTTCAAAACGATTGCAAGACTTACCCTATACTACGTATGATGGGTAAGTAAAAATGATTGGAATATGGAATATCCGAATGTGGCACGATCACAGTGGTGCCAATTTATATGGGCCCGTGGGGCCCGAGCCCACCCTGTAATTTTGAATCATAGCGTACCCGATTTTCATTGTTCTAGTTATTTATTGCATTATTCATTTTATTATTCATTCTTCTCCTTAGAATAAAATTTATTTTGCCAATGACCAACCATGCGTTTTAATTCTCTGACTGACATCCATAAATCTCAAATAACTGAAATGTTTTGCTCCATGTTTAACTTTCTGCTGATCATTCTGCTGAGTCATATTCATGAAACCATGCCATTGTAATAAATACCAGTGTCTTCATAAGAAACAAGTTGGAAATTGCATGTGAAGCGTAACAAATGAGGTGCATTCGTACGATAACGAAGTTTTAAAAATATCACTCGCATATATCAATCTCATAAAATTGTGTAGTTAATTACAATTAATATGCGCACCAAACAATGTTCTCCCTATACCATTATGCAATGGAATACTTTTGTGTGGCCTTGTAAATCAATAACAAATATTCTTTGCACCACAGATTATGCAAAATGTATATTATAATAGCCACTTTATAGATGCATATCAATTTTCTGTTCGAATGAGTGTAACACCATTAAAATGCATTTGAAACATTTTTCCCCATTAACCGTAATGTAACGGAATACTTTTGATTGTCCCTGTAATTGAACTATGCATCCGATTTTGATAAAACTTGAAATAACCCGACAAAATTAGATAATAATTATGTATTTTAAATTTCAAACAATTAAAATGCATTTGAAACTTTTCCCCCCATTGACCGTAATGTAACGGAATCCTTTTGATTGTCCCTGTAATTCATCTATTCATCCGATTTTCATAAAATTTGATATGACTCGACAAAATTATGTAATAATTGTATATTTTAAATTTCAAAAGATTCGGTTGGGTAGTTTTTGCGTTGTTATATGCGGACAGACAGACAGACGGACGGACTGAACGACAACTATAGGTGCTACGTATTTACATAATTACGAACGCACCTAAAAAGCTATTATTTGACACATTTCATAATTTATTATTGTTCGGCAACGCATGAAATTGGCAGGTGTTCTTAATCGAAAATGACATAGTATAGATTGATATTTTCCGAAATTTTGGTAAAGAGTAGATCTTTGAGTATGTTTCAGAAAATACGATCAATGTTGGAATTTTGACCGAATTTCATGACGTGACTGGGCGGTTTAGAAGAAAACTTATCGTCACATACAAGAATTGCTTAGAGTTTAATTTAAAAGTTATTTATATAAAAAAAAAAAAATGAAAACATTATTTTATTCCAAATCATTTAAATAATCAGGACTACCAATTTTGTTCTTTTACGTTTAAAAATGAGTCATAAAATGTGTCAAAGAATTTTAATTTTAGTGACCCGGGATTTTGGACCCACTTAAAAGAGTGAAGGATATTCTATTTTTAATGACATTTTTTTATACGTTTTTAATGACATTTTTTTTCTTATATTTAATAAAGAGTAATTACTTCGATTTTTTACAGTCACTGCTCTGACATAGACTATGTTTTATGTTTTTGTCGGTGCTACAACCTCTAAGGATGTGTAGAAGCGAAAAACGATAGGATGTAAATGTTCTCTACGTACGGTTTCAAAAATTCAGAATTTAAATGGATGAAATACTCAAAAAACATTCTAAAAAATTTCCAAACTACAACTTATACGTAAATGTTAAGTTTATAAACTTGAAATTTCACTGTTAAAACTGTTGTTAGCTTTCGTTTTTTCAAAAACTAAAACAAAATCACTTCACCTTTTTTTTTCATTCACGTATAAAAACATTTCATATTTATTTACTTAGAAGGTGTCACAAATAAAAATTAAATTAAAAAGTTGACATGTTTCGGTTCAGTCATAAGAACCGTATTCATAACATATAAAATCAGTAGAAAATTAAATGACACTGGATATAAATATAATTTAAAATTCAAAACAAAACATTGCGCCCCCTATTTATTATATTTATATGCCGCGGTGGCAATGGCTATATTCACGATCATAGGGGGCGCAATGTTTTGTTTAGAATTTTAAATTATATTTATATCCAGTGTCATTTAATTTTCTACTGATTTTATATGTTATGAATACGGTTCTTATGACTGAACCGAAACATGTCAACTTTTTAATTTAATTTTTATTTGTGACACCTTCTAAGTAAATAAATATGAAATGTTTTTATACGTGATTGAAATTTCACATTACTTTACTTTCTTATACTTAATTAATTTTGCGAATCATGAAATCCTACTCAACTTTATTATTTATGGGTACTGCCCGTTTATTTTGGTTGTTTAGTGGTAATTTGACTTTATCAACACTTAATACCAGAAATATTGTTAAATTATTAAATTGAAAGCTATTGCAATAACATTCTAATGATTCAGACGTCTACCTTTTAATATTACAATGAAACCTCCCTGTATGACCAGCTCCATTAAGCAACTACCTCCCTGAACGACCATGTTTTTAAGGAACGAAATTTATTCGCATAGACTTAAGGTGCAACAGTAGTCACAGAAAAAGACCCGGATGATAATGTAAAGTGTATGGGAGCGTTCTTTTCAAATATCTTGCTCAATTCTTATTATTTTTACAAGTTTTTTTTTCCGCAAAGGATAGCTGAGAACAACAACCGGCCTAGTTTTTATTTTATTTTTACAATATTCGTTTCAGATTTAAAAAAAATCACTTTACATTTCAAAACCGGTTTAAGCCGGTTCTGAAATTGAAACTATCATAATATAAAAATTATATAAGCAAAATCGAAAAAGTAAAAACTAGGCCGGTTGTAGATCGTCATCAGCTATCCTATGCAAAAAAAATCATGTAAAAGTATTAAAATTTGAGCGAGATATTTGAAAAGAATGCTCCCATAGACTTTACATTATCATTTGGGTCCTTTTTCAGTGACTATTGTGGGGCCTTAAGAGCCCACAATAGTCACTGAAAAAGTACACAAAAAGACCCGGATGATAATGTAAAGTCTATGGGAGTGTTCTTTTCTAATATCTCGTTCAAATTTTAATATTTTTACATGATTTGTTTTGCATAGGATAGCTTAGGACGATCTACAACCGGCCTAGTTTTTACTTTTTCGATTTTGCTCCTATATTTTTTATATTATGATAGTTTCAATTTCAGAACCAGTTTAAACCGGTTTTGAAAGTTAAAATAATTTTTAAAAAAAAATCTGAAACCAAAATTGAAAAAGTAAACACTAGGCCGGTTGTGGATCGTCCTCAGCTAGCCTATGCAAAAAAAATCATGTAAAAATATTAAAATTTGAACGAGATTTTAGAAAAGAACGCTCCCATAGACTTTACACTATGGGAGCGTTCTTTTCGAATATCTCGCTCCAATTTTAATATTTTTGCATGATTTTTTTGCACAAGATAGCTGAGGGCAATCCACAACCGGGCTAGTTTTTACTTTTTCGATTTTGGTTATATAATTTTTATATTACGATAGTTTCAGTTTCAGAACCGGTTTAAACCGGTTTCGAAAGTTAAAGTAATTTTTTAAAGAAAATCTGAAACAAAAATTAAAAAAGTAAAAACTAGCCCGGTTCTGGATTGCCCTCAGCTATCTTGTGCAAAAAAATCATGCAAAAATATTAAAATTTGAGCGAGATATTAGAAAAGAACGCTCCCATAGACTTTACATGGTCATCCGGGTCTTTTTGAGTAATTTTTCTGTGACTATTGTGGGCTCTTAATACTAATTTTACCTTCAGCCAGAGACCATTCTAGTTGAAGTTCCTCCTTGAGCGACCAATTTCTTTGAAAATAATAAAACAAATTTCGTTTTATTTTCTTTTTTCTTTTTTTTCTGTTCGTTTGAAGAAGGTTCTATTAGAAAAATAATTCCGGAGACACATTATCCATCAAACTACTAAACTAAGTTTCGATTTTTTTCGGTAATTTTTTCTCAATTCAGTCACGAAACTCTCGAAGCAATAAAGTAAAGAAATCATTATTTGTTCACTCCAAAAAAATTTCCATTCATTTACTGAACTTCGAAAGGATTTTGGTCATTTTGAATAAAATTTTTATTACTTTTCAATTCTGATTACTGCGTATTATGTACAATGTTGTTTTTCATATTTCATATTTCACATTTCATATGAAAATATTTTTTTTTTATTAAGAATTCTGCAAATTATAAACAAAGAACTTGGCAAAATTTGGGACTGTTTTTATAAAATCTTACTTTCTCTACGAGTATACATGCTATCCTCATTAAGGGTGTATTCGAAAAAATGATTTTCCACCTTCAACAGCTAGAAATTTTCCGATATATTTCCAGGCTCATTTTTAAAAGTATAAACATGAAACTTGCTGGAGTGATTTTTAATGAGATGCATAAGGTGCCGTGTGATGTATTTTTTCGCTGAATTAGTTAGAATTTGATTTATAAGCAATTATTTTCTCAGCGTGCCCTTTTTTTCGTTCGCAGATCTACCACTTCGGAAAATTTGGTCCAAAACGTCGTTTTTGACAGCTTTTTTTTTTTTCAATATTTTCTACATTTATCAAAAAATCAACAATCACGGCACTTTGTGTAGCTCCTAAATAAGAGAATTTGAAAGTTTGGTGCATTTGAGAGCAAAAATGAATCTGAAAATAAATCAGAACTAGTCGTTGGGGGCCACCGTAATACTTACCCATCATGGATATGTATATGAAAACTATTTATACAATGCATTGCAATTCATAAACAAAATTTAAATATTGTTAATATACATAGTAATGCTTTATTAAAGAACTGCTGATGTACCAATTTCGACAAATTATATAAAACGGCAAACTACTCAAGTAGTACCGAACTGCGTAAAAGAAACATCCTTATAACTCCAAAAATAATAATTCTATTAACTAACAATTAACTGTGTCGGATTAAGCGTCTCATTTCCAATTAAAATATACCTCTGAATTGAAATTTGAATGAAATACAGGGTCATGAAAAATCGAAGAATGTGGAAAACAGGATTACAAATATCTCGACAACTAATGAATCGATCGACTTCGTTCTATATGCAAAAAGTGTGTTATTTTATTGCCTTTTACGTTCATTCCTTAAAACAAAAAAATTCGAAAATTTTTATATACCTTTCATCAGAACGAATTTTTCGAGGGTCCGAAAAAAATAGTTCCGGATAATCGAGGTTACTCATATTAAATAGGGTTCGTCCCATTCTTACATACTAACTACATACAAAATTTCAAGTCTCTATCTCAATTTGTTCGGGAGATAGAGCGTTTACAGACAGACAGACAGACAGACAGACAGACGGACGGCAAATTTTTTTTTCTAAAAATATGTTTTTTGGAATCTCCACTATCTAAAACGTGTAAATCCGTCAAAAAAAATTTTTCGATTTTCAAAACGATTGCAAGACTTACCCTATACTACGTATGATGGGTGAGTAAAAAAAGGCAGATTGGATCGGAATACATCCTTAAAACGAATACAGTTTATAACAATAAGCCAGTTAATCATAATCTACAGTTTGAACGCTTTTGCTACAATAGTTTTGACTGAGTTATCCAATAGATTTCCTTTCTTTTACAATTTGTTAACGGTCCCCTATGATATTTCGGGAAAAAATCTTAACGATAATGTATGACGTGTACTATTTTCTTTACACACCTGGAATTTCAGAATAATTCCTCATGTATGTTTTTAGATATTTAACAAAAAGTCTAAAATCGCAAGTGTGCGGTCATTAATGGCCATATAGTGTTGTATTGAAATAAAATTATTTAATTACATAACATCCAAGATGTCCTACTTCTATACCTATTTCAACATTTTGTTTTTTCATAACCATCTACAATTTCTGCCGTGATGAAAAACTTTAGATCTGTTTTCCTTCTATTGAATCAAAATCGGTGACTTCTGATGATGCATTTTCTTTTTTTTTTTTTTTTTTGTCTTTTGTGCTTTTCTTCTCTGTGTAAGATTCCGTACAAATGTTTTTGGCATGCATTCTTATTCATATCACATTTTGAGAAAAATACAAGAAATGACAAGTAAATAGAAATGCGATATTATTTGTTATTAATAAATGTCCATAGATTCAATCAATGTAAAACTGAAAAAAAATCTACAGTGTTGTGATTTCTGAACATAACCAGATCGACAAACGATTTTTGTTTCTGCAAAACATTTTCTGCAATTTATAGTCCAAGAGCCAACAGCACAAAAACCTAAGGAATCGAACACAAGAATAAAAACTTGATTTTATGGAAAAGTAGAAATAGGGAAATCTGATGATTCATGTCTGCCGGAAGTGAAGTGGTGCGTAAGTGAAAAATTAACTCTTTCAGGGGCAGAAAAAATCTGTTCGTAAAAGGGCGAGACAATTGATTAAGACTAGAATATTCCGAGGAATTTCTTAGAAAATAAAAACCTGCTATTTTGCACTTTCATTACAAAAGCAGAATTTTATTAAAGTGTTCTTGGTGCCGGATATCGGTTTTGGATTTAAAATTAGATGCCGTCCTTGAAACAGTTAATACCACTAGTGATTGCTTCGCATGTTTCTCATTGTATTTATTTTATCCCAATCTTCCATTTTTCCCTACCTTTGATTGTATTACAAACACAATAATAACCACTAGTGGTATTCATTTTTAGGTGCGTTCGTAATTATGTAAATACGTAGCACCTATTGTTGTCACTCAGTCAGTCCGTCTGTCTGTCCGTCTTTCTGTCTGTCTGTTCGTCCGTCTGTCTATCCGCATATAACAACGCAGAAACTACCCAACCGAATCGTTTGAAATTTAAAATACATGATTATAACATAATTTTGTCGAGTCATTTCAAATTTTATGAAAATCGAATGGATAGATCAATTACAGGGACAATCAAAAGGATTCCGTTACATTACGGTCAATGGGGAAAAAAGTTTCAAATGCATTTTAATCCTTTGAAATTTAAAACATATAATTTTTACGTAATTTTGTCGAGTCATTTCAAATGTTATGAAAGTCGGATGCATAGATCATTTACAGGAACAATCGAAAGGATTCAGTTACATTACTGTCAATGGGGAAAAATGTTTCAAATGCATTTTAATCGTTTGAAATTTAAAACATATAATTTTTACGTAATTTTGTCGAGTCATTTCAAATGTTATGAAAGTCGGATGCATAGATCATTTACAGGGACAATCAAAGGTATTCCATTACATTACGGTCATTGGGGAAAAAAGTTTAAAATGCATTTTAATGATGTTACACTCATTCGAACATAATAGAATTGGCATGAATCTATGAAATATGTATTAAAATATGCATTCTGTACAATCTGTGATGCAAAGAATTTTTATCATTAAATTACAGGGCCATACAAAATGCTACTACATAATTCTATACGGGGAAACATTGTCTGGGGCGTGTTTTAATTATATTCAACTATTTCACATTTTATGAATAAGATATACGTTGCTGAGGTGTAATAAAAATTGCTTCCTGCATATTTACAGAAACACAAAGATTTCGACTACTATACTATATCGGAAGTACGCTCTACTATACCAGCAAGATCTGAATATTTTTAAAACTTCGTTATCTTACGAACGTACCTCATTTGCTACGTTCACGTGCAATTTCCAACTTGTTGTCTTATGCACCACTTCAGTTCCGGCAGACATGAATCATTAGATTTCCCTATTTCTACTCTTTCTTACAATAAAGGTTTTTTTTCTTCTTCTTCTTCTTTTCTTGTGCTCAACACCTTAAGTTTTTGTGCTGTCGGCTCTTGAACTATTAAAGGCACATGGAACATCTCAACATGTAAAATGAAGCAGATTTTGCAAAATATTTAACATCGTGTATTTCACTTGAAATATAAATAGAAATGATTATTATTATTATTATTACAAAAGAAATTAATTTCATTCACAAATTAGTTATCAAGAAATAATTAACTTATTAAATATTTTTTAACAATATGTCAGTTTGATACACTAAAATTTATTAAATATATCACTTTTAAATTTGCTGTAGTATCAGAAAACCCACTATTTGAGAATAAGTGAGATTTTCATTTTCGCTTAAAAAAAATAAAATCAAAACAAGTTGAATGTAGATTCTGCCATTGCAGAATTCAGTTTCGCCCCCGATTAGAAAGAAAAAAAAATCGATAGAGGTCTTTTAGAAGGGCGACCCCGCTTAGATTGCAATGAACTAACTTCATTTTTCATGTGTTTATCAATGTAATAGCAAACAGAACGGCGTGAAATACCCAATTGAATAGCAATTTCTCTCTGAGTAATTTCTTTCTTAAAATTGGAATTGCGGAATAATAAAGAGATACAATTTGACGTGCTACTTCTTCATTGACTAGATTCATCAAAAACGGATTTTTTCTTTAGTTTAAACGCTTTTTTATAGACTCTGAGTAAAAGGAAATGCAATTTAACAATAAAACGAGTGGAATCCCGTCGAATTCGACGAATTAAATGTTTAAAAGACCCGATCGATTTGACTTAAAAAAAGCAAAAGTAATTACATTATTGAATCAATATGTAATAAATATAATTACAAACTAAATGTCAAGTTTGCCAGTTACAATTTTGCATGCAAATATTCGGACATTTTCAGTTAAAATTGTAATCTGACGTGAATGCCGGCGAAATCCAGAAATTTTATTTTATATGCACTCACAGAAAAATAGTTTTATAAAATAAAAACTAATTTCATTTTTACTGTGAAATTATTTTCACTAACTGAAGTCATCTGAAAGTAAAATCTCAATCTCAGTGTCCATATAATGAAAAGAAGTATTGAAATGTAATATCGGGTACTACCAGGTTATCCCATCGACCAAAAAATTATCGCCAAACTATAAGATTAAATGCCAAAAATGGATGATCGTGAATGTCACATTCAATGACATTAAATACGATTCATGTGTTTAAAATGTCATTAAGTGATTTTTATTTCGACTTTTTATTAATATTTTTATTAATATTCTACTAATTATTTGTTTTTTCGTTATTTAAAATAAAAATTATGTCAATATGTATAATTTGGCTATTAATTTGACGATTTGTATAATTTGGCGAAATTGGTCGACGTTATAACAGAGTAGTATCTAATATCGTTATAAGTAAAAATGCGATGTTTTAAATAGTGACGTCATTTTCTCTTCAAATGTTTTTTAGAAGTTACTGTTAGTAATATGAAAAAGGCATCCGTAATAATATTGTAATTCCCATTTATCAGGTTGCTGAATGACATCATTTTCCTCATTTGAAATTTTTCTTATTTTGCTTTAGACATTAATTTTTATCGTAAATTATTTTCTGTTATTTTATTTACATTATTAATATTATTTCTCAGTAAATATATTTTTTTACCTCAATTAGTGCATAATTATACGCAATCATTTTGGAAAATAAATTTTTATTATCGAGAGAAAAGCTAAACTGAGTTGCCACCATTTTGAAGAAATATCGTAAAAAGCATCTAAAATTAAAAATAAAATATAAAAATGGAAATAAATTAAAAAATAACTATAATGGGCACAACTACAAATAAAATACTACAGTAAATCCAGATTTAACTAATCCTAGAACCTTATCCGTAAACTATATGAGGTGATTACTTGTGCTGTCGCCCCCCAGCCTCAGACATCATTAGAGAGATGTTGAAAAAAACTTAAAAAAAAAAAAAAAATTGGAAAACTAATTCATATTTTAAAATTCTGGGACATTAGGGGAAGATGGGGATACTTAAACCACTCTTTAAATTTTAAATTTTTTTAATTTTTTATAATTTCTTAGAACAAAATAAAATATTGAAAATTTGATATTTTTTCTTCAACTGAAAACCACTTTCAATTAATTTTGAACTATTTTTCTATGTCTAATAAATTTTTACTTTTTGTTTTACATCGTGGCTCAAGTATCCCCATGAGGGGGATACTTGAGCCATGGTGAAGGGATACTTGAGCCAGTGTGGAAAAATACCCACAAAAACATTTTTTTTCGCTTTATTTTTGCACAAATATTTTACAGAATGATAAATTATGATACATAAAGTCCTTCAAAACCAATTGAGATTGAAATTATTAGATGTTTCAGCTTTTTGGTAACATGTTTTAAGAACAAATTCAGAGTGGTTGTAACACCACACATCTTTTTACTTTTACCTACATGGTAACTCAGTGGTGCCCTCTGTTGGGGACAATAGAAGTCATTTCTTTGATTTAAAAAAATTACAGTAACAGAGGTTACAATTTCAATATTTACAATTTCAATTAAAGTATTAGAGGTTATGATCTGTAAAACAATTTTAAAAAGTTATTTTAATGTAATAAATGTTAAATTGAAAACTATGTTTACATTTATCTAAACAGGCTATTTGTTAGTCAAAATAAAAAATAAAATGGATATTTTCATTTTAAAAATATACATTTTTAAAAAAAAATTTTCTAAGTCATTATTTTAAGAAAAAAAAATATGCTCCTTTTTATCCAGAAAAAAAACTATTACTGAATATAAGGACGTAATTTTATTTTTTGTTTGTTTCACCCATGTCTAATTTCCTAGTGGGGATGGTTGAGCCATGGCTCAAGTATCACCATTACCACTATTTTTGTTTATCAGAGTTTTACTAAGTAAAGCATGCAGCTATTTGAACTATTTTAGATTCAAAATACAATTGAAATTATACTTATTAAATGTATATATAATGTTGCAACTTTAAACAAAACTTTTATTACAAAAAAATAAAAAAAACCATGCACCTAAATATTAATTTAGGTGCATGGTTCAGATAGGGAAGAAGCAACTATTAATCACCATACTTTCAAAATGGTACCAAGGTATGTGTTTTTTTTTCTTTCATATTTATAAGTATAAATATATTGCCATATTGCAGGTTTTAGAAAGAAAAGTTAACCAACTGTAGAGATAATATGAGTGGCTCAAGTATCCCCTATGCTCAAGTATCCCCACTCTCCCCTATATGACATCTTCAAATTTACGAGGATAACTGGTTTTAATTTGATCGCAAAACAATTTGATTATATAGAGAGGAGCTGTAAAATACTGCAATCAGACAAACAGATTTTAATTTAATACAGAAATAACTCCAGGCAATGTTGCCAATGGGTTTCTTCTTTTTTTTTAAATTAAGATTTAGTAATTGGCACCATTTTTTTATATAGTAAAATGCACCTTACTTATTCACATATTAATTAAGGCGAAAATAAGGGGAACTTTAAAATTTCAGAAAAGAGGTGCCAATCAAGAAATCTGAATTTTTTAAAAATAGACCGCTGGCAAAACTAAGGTCCATGTTTACCAGGTTACATAATTTAGGGGAAAACCATTGTTTTTAAATTGTTAGCATTAAAAAGATGGAAAGATTTTTTGCATTTATATTTTTCTAGATTAGCCACTAACAATACCAAAAATCATATTTATTGAAAATTGAAATTATGTGTTCAAATAAAGTTTTAGAATTATTAAAAGTGAGGCGTTCGTATGGGCTTCACACCAGGAGTTAACAGGCGAACAAATTGGCAAAGATTACTATTTACAATCAACTTTTTTATTAAAAACAATTTTGTGGCTTCAACGCACAGTTTAATTACATATCTTAAATTTATGTTACAATTGCATTTTGTTGTCTTATTAACCATTTAAAAAATGGTTGTTTCTCTCAGTCGAGAATAGAGATATCTGAGGCATATCTGAATGCTTGTGATGTCCGCATTTTAATCCTTTTCGATTCGTCCAGGAATATGAATGCTCAATACATGGCGTACGTAATATATGACACAGTTACTACATAAGCCATTTTTTTTCCTTTTTTGTCAATAAAAAGATGCAGTAATTTATTATTTTCAGTTTACTTTCAACAGAAGTGGAATACTTCTGTCGCCACGATGACAAAAAAATATTAAAAACTGCAAAAAATAATTAATAACTCAATAACAAATTGAGATACAGCTTTCAAACAAATTGCCCTTAAAAGTACAATTTTTTTCCTATACAAGGTGATAAATTTAAAAAAGTACGATGTTCAGAAGTTTAAAAATTTACAATACCAAAAACTGCATTTTTTTTTTTTTTTAATTTAAGGATCTAGGAATATTAATGTTTTATCCATGGTTTACTTAATATAGAACTCTGTTATTAAGTAAGTTACGTTTTCATCATCATAAAAATGATGTTTATTATTATTTTTTAAAAATATAGAATTTATTTATAAGTCTAAAATTTTAGTCTTTGAAAAAAATCTTTTTCCAAATGTTCGTTGTAACTTGTTAAATTACATTCTTTATTTTTTTTTTTTGTTGATTGATGATTGTTTAAATCTCATTATGGAATAAAAGATAGAAACAAATGCTGAACTATTTATACTGAAATAAAACTAACATACATTTTGTAATCGTTTGCGTGGAATTAAAAAAAAAATCATGTTAGAAAATTATTCTAAAATTAAATAAAACTGAGTAAATTATGATACAGTATACAAACAAATTGCGACAGAATTTTCACACAAACTTTATTTGAAAGTAATTTTTTTTCTGTTAAAAATTAAAAATGTGCGATAGTTAAAAGTTAAAAAAATTGCAGTAAAAATTAAATTTAATCATCTGATGTTGCTATCACCATCATGTTGAAGTCAGCGTTATGGACGAATACGTTATAGTCCCTTGAATCGATTAGAAGCATGTGGTGACATACATTCACACATACAGATGTAAATTTTCCGGAAAAATATAAGTGGCGGAAAAAAACTGGTTTTTTACCGGTTTTTTTTTTTTTTTTTTCGGAAAAAAACGGAAAAAAAGGAAAAATTGATTTTTCATGACTGTTTCTCCCAATTAAATTATATTTTCTTAGAGAATATTAAATAATAAACATTTTTTCCCATTTATATGTATTAAATGAAAATTATTTTCAATTTATATTACAAAATAAAAAGAAAGTAGCAAAGCCTGCTTTTAAAAGTTTAGTTTTTTTCCCCACAGCCTAAGAATTTTTATTAAACGCTATTGTTTGTTATATCATATCTCTGTTGAAATGATTTTTCAGTTACATGTTTAACTACTAATTGACCTAATGTAAAAACCTGAGCCAATATGTCTGCAGTTTGGAATGAAATAAATTATGCATTCCATTTACATAAGTATAGTTTTTAAGTAAATGATACTAGTTTAAAGAAATTATTGCAGTTTTGTTATTATTATGAATATCAGTATTCAAAAATTCCATTGTTTGTTTAAAAAATATATTTTTTTTACACTATTACTTTTTTTTCTTAGAATTATAATTTTATTTCCTTTATAAAATATGTTTAGTTTTGGTATAGCTTTTCAATCTCAACTCAAAAAAGTTTTGATTTAGTTTTATAACCTAAATTCAAGCAAAACTAAGTTTTACTTTGGCTTACTCAGGTCTTCAACTAAAAAATAGCGTAGGATTTATTGACTGTTAGATTTTTACTCACTGAAACCAGAAAAGTATATATATATATATATATATATTAAGTTTAATTAAATGGAATTTTATTTCTTTTTACCCTGAAATCTGGTATTCTATTCTTGAGTAAGAAACAATATTCAATAATGTTTCCACATGGTAATTTTATATTTCTAAGAGTGGAACTCAAAAGTTATGAAAACAGAACACTACAAATAGAAAATGCTCACTATTTGAGGAATTAACAAAAGCAGTTACACACAGAGATAAACTTCTACTGTGCTTTAGAAAACTACAAAAATTCAAAGTTTAATCAAGAGGGAAAGTATAATTTGGAACATAGTTACTTGTAATAAAATATGGGTTTTTTTTCTTTTAATCACAGTTGTACTTTTCTAATGCAAACTGCCCATGTTTTTGCAACATTACTGTACATTATGGAGGCAAAATGAGGTCAATTTTAGATTCAACACCTTGAAAAAACATTCAATTTATCAGCTATAACAAAATCTTGAAAAATGCAGCATAGTAGTGCCACCTATAGGGCAATTTACACCAAAAACTAAACAACATTAATATATATCAGAAACTGTCTAAAGCTGTAGTTTGATTTTTTTTTTAAATCGTCCTTGAGGTAAAGCTATTGCGATAATCATGAATAATGCAGCATAGCAGCGTCATCTTTTGAGCAATTTACACCAAAAAGTAATGAGCACGAAGTTATGTCAAAGATTAACTTAATCTGAAATTTTATAAAAATACATACATTAGTTTAAGATAGAACTATTGTGGAAATTATGAATAATGCAGCATAGCAGTGCCATCGGTTTGGCGATATACACTAATAACTAAACATCTTGAGTTTATATCAAGGTGTAACTGAATCTAAAGTTTTGTGAAATTATGTGCATCAGTTCTTGAGGTAGAGTGCCCATAAAATTTGCCATATACAGATTCACAGAGTGGCAGATATTTTCCAAAAATCATCAAAACGTGTTCAGGACCTTCTAAAACTTTTAAATACACCAAAAACTGGAAGTCAAATTTTTCACGAATTCAATACTTACTTCTTGAAAAGATAGATTAAAGTAATAAATACATACTTCAAAATTTTATGTTGAATTTTTAACTTTATCATTTCCATTAATCGGCATATTATTGCAATAATTTTACACATGAATTAATTTTTAAAAAGAGAAGTTGCATTTAATTACATATCTAGATTTTTTTATGTAATCAAGTTTTTGTGAAATTGTGAACTTTTTGTATATACTTGTACAAAATATATTCAGAATTTTTGAATAAAAAATTACTACTATATTTAGGTTTTTTATTTAGACATTTTTAATAAGGTTATTTACATACATATATGCAACTTAATAAGATTCAGCTGCTGTATGGCATGAGATTTTTTTTTCTTCAATCACTGCACTTGCAAAAGATTCAATTTGTTGATTAAACTTTTTCTGAAATGTCTATTTTCAAGAGAAATTTTGCAAAGGGTCTTGTGTTTCAAACAAGAAAAAAATGTGAAGGATCCTTTCAAGGTTTCAAGTCTTCTCAAACAGATTTCTGCTCAGAGATCAGATTACCCACATTAAAGTTTTCATGTGGGACACTCAACATAAAAATAAATAAAATAAAAAGTATGAGAATGTAGCTATTACAAAATTTTCACTATATTATTTCATAAACGAAATTTCAATTTTTCCAGTTCGGAAAAATTGAAAAATAAGCCTTCGGAAAAAACCCGAAAAAAAACGGTTTTTTTCTAAATTTTTCCGGTTTTTTCCGAGCATTCCCATCTCTATTCGCACATACATATTGTTTTGCTAAAGTCAATACTTATTAACTATTTGGGAAAATAGTTGTTGTCCTCGTTAGAGAACTGGGAAATCTGAAGCATATCTGAAGCTTTTTATTCGTTGAACTCCGCAACTTATTTCATTTTATTAGTTTTCTGATTGGTCCCTGCTTAATGTCCAGCAATGAAATACTTCTGTTGCCACAATGATAAACTAGTCGTTGGGGGCCACCGTAATACTTACCCATCATGGATATGCATACTGTAAAACATGAAAATAAAACTCATGTAAGCTATTAATAGAATGCACCGCAATTCCAAAATAATATTTAAACACATATTTAAATAGTTTTAATATACACAGTAATGCTCTATTAATAAATTGCTGATGAGCTAATTTCTATAAAACGCCAAAATACTCAAGTAGTACTGGATTACGTAAAAGAAACATCCTTATAACTCCAAAAATAATAATCATATTAACTAACAATTTACTGCGTCGGATTAAACATCTCATTTCCAATTAAAATATATCTTTGAATTGAAATTTGAATGAAATACAGGGTCATGAAAAATCGAAGAATGTGAAAAACAGGATTACTCATATCTCGGCAACTAATAATCCGATCGACTTCATTCTATATGCAAAATATGTGTTATTTTATTGCCTTTTACGTCCACCCCTTAAAATAAAAAAAATCGAAAATTTTTGTATTCCTTTCATCAGAACGAATTTTTCGAGAGTCCGAAAAAAATAGTTCCGGATAATCGAGGTTGCTGATATTAATTAGGCTTCGTCCCATTTTTACATACTAAGTACATACAAAATTTCAAGTCTCTATCTCAATTTTTTCGGGAGATAGAGCGGTTACAGGCAGACAGACACACAGACGGACGGACGGCAAATTTTTTTTTCTAAAAATATATTTTTCGGAATATCCAGTATCTGAAACTAGTAAATTCGTCAAAAATTTTTTTTCAATTTTCAAAACGATTGCAAGACTTACCCTATACTACGTATGATGGATAAGTAAAATTTTTTTTCGATTTTCAAAACGATTGCAAGACTTACCCTATACTACGTACGATGGGTAAGTAAACTAGTCGTTGGCGGCCACCGTAATACTTACCCATCATAGATATGCATAACATAATATATGAAAACATAACATATGTAAACAATTTAAAAAATGCATTACAATTCCAAAATAAAATATAAACGTATATTTAAGTATTTTTAACACATCATCATGCTCTATTAATGAATTTCTGGTGATGAACCAATTTCGATAAATTGTATGAAACGCCAAACTATTCAGTTTGGCACTGAACTGCATAAAAGAAACATCCTTATAACTCTAGAAATAATTATCATATTCACTAACGGTTTCTTGCATCGAATTAAGTGTCTCATTTGCAATTAAAAGATATCTTTGAGTTGAAATTTGAATGAAATACAGGGTCATGAAAAATCAAAGAATGTGAAAAACAGGATTATAAATATCTCGACAACTAATTATCCGATCGATTTCGTTTTTTATGCAGAATTTGTGTTAATTTATTGCCTTTTACGTCCACTCCTTAAAATAAAAAAATTCGAAAAATTTTATATAACTTTCATCAGAGCTAATTTTTCGAGAGTCCGAAAAAAATAGTTCCGGATAATCGAGGTTACTGATATTAAATAGGCTTTGTCCCATTCTTACATACTAAGCACATACAAAATTTCAAGTCTCTATCTCAATTTGTTCGAGAGATAGAGCAGTTACAGACAGACAGACACACAGACACAGAGACGGACGGACGGCAAAATTTTTTTTCTAAAAATATGTTTTTCGGAAACTCCAGTGTCTGAAACGTGTAAATCCGTCAAAAAAAATTTTCGATTTTCGAAACGATTGCAAGACTTACCCTGTACTACGTATGATGGGTAAGTAATACCCTATACTACGTATGATGGGTAAGTAAAAGCATTAAAAATTAAAAATAATAATAACTTAAAAACAAATTGAGATACAGCTTTCAAACAAATTGCATTTAAAAGTAATTTTTTTTACTCTATACGACGGTGTAAAAATTAAAAATGTGTGATGTTTAGAAGTTTAAAAATTTGTAGTACCGAAAATTGTAAAGCTAAAATTTCATTTAAAATTTGTATATGATTGGTACAGGAATATTAATTTTTAATCCATGGCGTACGTAATATTGGATTCTGTCATTACGTAAACCACGTTTTGATCATCATAAAAATGATGTTTATTATTATTATTTTAAATATAGAATTTATTTATAAATCTAAAATTTTATTCTTTTAAAATATAATTTTTCAAATAGTCGTAATTTGTTAAATTAAATTTGTGGGAGGTGTTCGTCGGATAAATACTAAATACTTCTTAAACAATCACATTTTTAATGAAGAGATGACAACATCTATTATTTACAACACTATATACATATTCGGTAAAATGCGTAACAGATTCACAAATTTTGTTATATCACAAAAACGTCTCGGGTTGAGACGACATTCCAACCCATATCACAAATCTACTCTCAACGCCAAATTACTTCACTTCATGTTTTTAAAAAGAAGGCAAAATATCTCAAGATATTTTTCCGAAAATGGCAATAGCGCCACCTATAGATTCTATAATTTAAGGAAGGCAGTCATCTTATTACATTTTTTTAAAATAAAACATTAAAAGGGTATTTTTATCATAAAAACTTTAACGTTTAATCAATATGCATTTGCTCATTTTATTAAGTCTCTGTCGGTACCTCAAAAGTTACAAGGACGTGAAAAAAACTCTTTCGAGATAATGCATTTCTATTAAAATTAATAAAAGGTATTTTTTACTTCGTTCCTTTAAAAAAAAATTCACTGATACAATCGTATATAAAAAAAAAGGATAGTTTTTAAAACAAAGGTTTTTACAACTTCTTAATTAGCCTTAAAAAGTTAGACAAATCCGAAATACGGAAACATTTTTAATCAAAGAACAAAGAAAAAATAAAATAAAATAATGGCTCAAATTCTTTGTAATATGATAATGAAAAAATTAAAGTTTTTAAGATGCTAATGAGATTAATCGTTTATAGCAATTTTTTTCGAAAAAAAAAAATGCAGAAAAGAAAACGTTAATTTAAGACTTTTTATAAATCTCTTTCTTCAATAAAAAATTTAATAAGATGACATATTTTTTTTTATTTATGTCTTTTTTTCGAATATATATATATATATATATATATATAATTGTTTAATTTTAACATTTTTTTAATATTATAACGAAATTTAGAACTTTAAGAGGTAATATTATATAAATACCTTTAAAACTTTTCGAGATTCCATTACAAAAACAAAAAAGAAAAAAAGAAAGGAGCTATTTTACTAAAAATTTATAATTTTGTAAACGATTTAAATAGAAATAACACTGTAATAGTTGCAAAAAAACGTAAAATATATACTACATTTATAATACATTTTCATTCGATACTTGCTTTGAAACTGTTAGAATCTTCAGCACTTTAAAAAATAACAGTGTCTTATCTGATTTTCATGCTTAAGAGCCATTATTTTGAAAACCAGATAATGCGATAGTTGTAATTTTTATTTTTTATTTTTTATATTGAAGTAGATCATATATAATGTGTAATGTGCAATTTTGAAGTCATGAAAAAATTTCCTCTTTCCCATTGGAAATTTTTAAAGTTGTGTTTTAAGGTTGTGAATGCCATTTTTCACGAAAAGTGAAATGCCAGTACGGTTGGAGTGTTATATGTCTAACAAGCAACAACATCTCAAAATTCTTTTGTCATAAACTGTTAGTATAACACTACCTGCTTATTAAACTTGATTTGTTTCCATGCGACATTGTTACTTTACATTGATATGTTGCCACAAAGCAATAAAAAAGACTTTTTGTCCGTTTTCTGCATTTATTATCTTATTTAAGCAATAATACCCCAATTGTTTCTTATAGAATATGAAAGTGTACTACTAGAAGAAGCTAATTAATGTAGAACTGTACCATGGTATTGTTGCTGTTAGCAAATACAATCTGTTAAATATTCAAAAGTTTTAAAACCATTTTGCAACATTTTAATTACTCTTATCTCAAAAAAGCATCACACTTGAATAGAACAAAATATACAATGCAATAATTGAACTTACGTACAAAAGCACGGAAAAGAAAAAAAGTGGGGTACGATATTTTTAGAAAAACAAAACTTAAAAATTTAAAAACAAGCAATGTCGGTTATCACACTTCTTCCCTATGAGAAAGTGAAACATCCCATTTCTCTTTTCTCTTCTTTTACTTTTCTCCTGTGAGAAGATGGAATATACCTCCCGAAATACGATGCGCGAAGATATTTTTGAGTATACAAACAATGATTTATCTTATCCGTCAAATGTCGTTTTGTACTAATTAGTTGATCCTCTAAAACTTTCTAAATTGAAATTTTGAGCTAACTCTTTTAGTTTTCGATTTGGAATAGCTAACTTCCAAATTTTTCCACTACGGCCGCTGCTGCCGTTCGGTCGGGCATAGACACTTTACTATAGTTATCGCACTTGCATACCAGTTTCTCTGTTCACAAATATTTTCAGGTTAAAAGGACTTTCCTATGCACTGCATATTTTCGTCCGATAGAAGATGACATTGAGTATTTTTTTTTCTTATGATTGATTGGGCAGATCATCACTTGAGAACCTAACGAAATTTTCAAATTCAAGACTGTTTGACTTTGTTCTTTAAAAGCAATGCAATTACTCTTTCCTGAAGATGATCATAGACAATGATCGAAACGTCGTTTTTTATAATTTTTTTTTTTAACTCGACAACACTTTAAATACACCATTTTGTAAACTTGTGATTTTTTATTTTCACGTTAATGTTGAAAATAATATTTATTGTAATGATAATGTTAATGTTGTTCATTTATAATGTTTTTCTGTAAAGCATGTTTGGTCTCATTCGAAAACCTGAACTTCAGATTGAAAAAAGTGATTAATACATTATAAAAGCAACTCGGAAACCTTTCCAAGAAATCGGTGGCAACAAATGTTACTTTGTTTTCATAAATACTTCTTTAAATTTTGAAAACAAATTGACTTTTGAGGATTCAGAGTTAAAATTAATAGATCGGGAAGCGGCAGTACAGTCAATCTCCTCATCGAGATCATGGATGGAAGTTTAAGATTAGTTAAATCTCGATTAGCGTATTAAAACGCAATCAGTCTGCTAAGTCATATCTTGGGGGAAAATACTTGAAAAGTCTATTTTAACGATTGACACGTAGGTTTACCACTGTGCTTTTTTGCACCCAAAATTAAGAAAACATGGAAGATTGGGAACAGGAAAACGTAATGGTAAACTTCGTGTGTCAACCACAATAATCGGGTTTTTCGATGCTTTCCACCAAGATGTGACTTGGCAGACCGATTGTGTTTTAATATACGAATCGAGATTTAACTAATTATAAGTTTTCATCCGTGAATTCGGTGAGATGATTGCCTGTGCTGGCGCCTTCCAATCGATAAAGATAAGATTTAAAAATGCTTTTCGGAATAATGGATCGAAATAAGATGTTATTGGATATCCTATTCAGAACCCCAAGGTTTATTTATGTACTTTTTTTTTATTTCAGTTATAGATTTATATTAACAATCTGATAACTAAGAAATTTTGAACAGCGAAAAGATTTAAATTAATTTTTTTGTTCATAAAATTTGATGTTGCATAAGAACTCCAAATGTACATATTTTGACAATTTCTCGGGCCTCCTTATTTTACTTTTTTGCATTGCAAAACATAAAAATAAATATTTATTTATTATTTTTTTATTACTAATGGACTGAGCAAATGGTATCTTGACACACAGTAAAGTTATTTAAATTTTCATTTTTGTACATTTCGTACATTTCTGCTGCAAGCCGTTTTCATACAACACGCAGCTCGCTATAAAAGCGCTATAAGGAACATATTGCTGTTATGTTTAGTTCTGCTATCCATTAGGCTACACAACAATTTCTTCTTTTCAGGGGCGACCGTAAGTATGTAAATACGTAGCATCTACAGCCGTCGTTCAGTCCGTCCGTCTGTCCACATATAATAGAGCAAAACCTACCCAGCCGAATCATTTGAAATTTAAATTATATAATTGTTGCATGATTTTGTCGAGTCATTTCAAATTTTGGGAAAACCGGATGCAATTTTAATTACAGGGACAATCAAAAGTACTCTGTTAAAACGACCAATGGGAAAAAAATAGTTTCAAATGCATTTTAATTGTGTTACATTCTTTCGAACATAATAAAATTGGTATGCATCTATGAAGCATACACTACAATATACATTTTGTACGATCTGTGGCGCAAAGAATAGTTGTTATTCATTAACAGGGCCACACAAAAGTATTCCATTACATAACTAGATAGATGGAAACATTGTTTGGGGCGCGTATTAATTGTATTAAACTATTTCACATTTTATAAAATTGATATACGTTGCTGAGGTTTACTACGAGTTACTTCCTGTATAATCGAAAGCAAATATTTTTTACAGGGACACACAAAAGATTTCGGCTACTTATACAGTATTCGAAGTACTGTATACTATTACAACAAGATCTGTATGCTTTTAAAAAATCTTTATAGTATGAACACACCTCATTTTTTACAGCTGACGCACAATTTCCAACTCGTTTAACATTATTTTTGTACGTGAAAAAAAAATTGTAAAGATGTATATCCTACTCTCTTAAAAAGTCAGCCACAAAATAGCTCAAGTTGAGCTGAAATCCACTCATCTCAATGTTGAAAGGCAGCTTCGCAAAAAAAAGAGTTGAAATAACTCGAGTTTTAACCAATTTAAATGAAGTTGAGCTATTTAAATAACCAATTTAGATGAAGAAGATTTAATCGTTTGAAAAACAACTCTTTTATGATCGAAAAAATTACAGCTCTTTCATGAGAAGCCAAATCAGCTCTTTCGTTTTAAGACTGTATAGGATACATCATTCTGAAGAGAATATTTCCATTCGTAGTGATATTGTATTTTCCGAGATTAACTGCTTGGGGACGAGCGGCCAGTATAAGTGCCGCATAAAGTGCTCAGAATCCTTAATTGTTTCACCAGTAATTTTTTATTGAAAATTTTGCCTTAAGAAACCCGAACATTTTCCCCATTCAATTAGGTAAAAATTTCTGTTTTGAAAAACCGCGATAAAAGTTTAAAAATTCTGCAAAAGATACAACTCCCGAAAGATTTAATAAGCATTTTTTTAACAGTATAATTATGATTAAATAAAAATAAATATGAATCCATTATAATTCACTTACTGTTTAAAAAATAAATAATTAAATAAATAAAAATAACACACATGCCATGACTAATGACAACAGAATTAAAAAGTCAACGTTAAAGTTGGAAATACTTAATTTCATAAATAAATAAGCAAATAAACAAAAAGTGATGCTAAATTCTGTACATTTGTAATTCAGTTAAAATAAATATATAAGTATACTTACAAATTTATTTTTAATTTATACACAATTTTATATAGATAACTTTATGTGCACTTTTAATGGTAATAAAAATACATTAATAATTTAACAAAAGTTTAGTTTAAAAATACTAACAATAAAACTAAATTAACAATAAAAAACTATTCTCCGTACAGCAGAATTCAAAACAAAAAAATTAAAAGTATTGCAAAGTAATGTTATAACTATATAGGTAGTTTTACAATACCTGATTACGTATAAACAGATTATCTGATAATGCGAGTTAGATGCTTCAACTCGGTAGTTGTAGCTTATTTAAGTAATCCATAATACAGAAAAATCAATACAAGATAAAGTTATTTAAAACACAGCAGGTTTAAGTTAATTAATATTTAATTAATAAAAAACAGAAGCGAAATCGCTTACATCTAAATCATCCTATAAACTGAATATGAAAATAGAATATTCTGTAACTTTATCAATTTAATCTTAATTAAGTACGCGGTATTATCCATTTTATTCAATATGAATTTACGCCAACATTAATTTAGAGCAATATCTTACACCCCTGCAATCTATATTATAAAGGCCAAACGTATCTGTGCGTAACGCATACGTCATTTTGTGAATGGCAACATTTTTCCCTGCAATTTCGGTTTTGCAATTTTTGACTACTGTAAATTTTACACTTCTAAACAACGCACATTTTAAAATGTTACACCGTCGAATAGAGAGAAAAATGTACTTTCAAATGCAATTTGTTAAATCTGTATCTCAATTTATTTTTGAGATATTAATTTTTTTATAGTTTTTAGTACGAATTCTGTAATTGTGGCAACAAAATCACTCCATTTTCTCTTAAAATTGATCAGGAAAAATAAATTACAATACGTAACACTTTCCTATGCAATTTCCGTTTTGCAAGTTTCGTTACTCTAAATTTTACGCTTTTAAATTTTGTACCTTTTAAATTTTTACACCGTCGTACAAAAAAAAATGCACTTTCAAATGCAATTTGTTTGAAAGCTGTATCTCAATTTATTTTTGAGATATTAATTTTTTTATAGTTTTTAGTACCAATTTTGTAGTTGTGGCAACAAAATCACTCCATTTTTTTCTTAAAACTAAAAAAAAAAAAAAGAAAAAACCCATTAAAATGCGTATATTATTTTTTAAATATCGTTTGTAAAATCCGGTGAATTTCGGTTTTGTTTCGTTTAATAATTTGGATAATTAAGTTTTATAGTATTTTGTTAATTTTAGTTTAAAATAATATTTGTTTGAGAGTTAGTTGACCAATTTAAGATGCACTTTTTTACTGTAACTAATTTTGTAGATATAATATAAATCAATGAAACAGTTCTTAAAGATTTTCTTTCGTCGAATTTCGACGGGTTCCACCTCGTTTTATTAAAAGCTGTACCTGGAAATGCAAAGATTTAATTAAACTGCATTTAATAGTTATGATAAGATGCGTATAATTATTATTTATAATAATAAAGATAAGGGTGTTGTACTGTGGTGGTGCGTTTATGTCAGCAATTTGTATAGGAGAGACTGATGAACGTAAATGTTGTTCCAAACAGATAAAGACAATTTTTATGTATTTAAGACTCATAGACTCTACCGGCTTTTACATTTTTGTCATATAGTTTTGAGCCCTCCTGTATAATTTCGAATGCACCTAATAAGTAAATGTGAATAAAAAGTGCAAAGTTAAAGCTAAGAATAGCATGCATGTTTTAATTTTTCTGTACTGCAGTGCTGTTCCACTAATAATTCAGTATTAAGGGTGTATTTCATTCCAAACTGCTTATTTTCTGATTTATTTTTAAATTCATTTTTGCTCCCAAACGCATCAAATTGACAAGTTTTCTCATTTAGAAACTACACAATGGGCCGTGCTTCTCGATTTTTTGATAAAAGCAGAAAGTAACGCTGTCAAAACCAGTGTTTTGAACCGAATTTTCCGAAAAAAAAAAAAGGCCGTCAAAGTTGTCGTTCGGCGTACGAATTTTCCGAAGCGAGAGATCTGGGAACGAAAAAAAGGATCATACTGAGTAAATAATTATTCATAAATAAATCGTGGTGAATTGAGCAAAAAAGACATTGCTGGGCATTTTATACATCTCTTCAAAAAGCACTTCTGCAAGTTTCATGTCTTTAGTTTTAAAAAGTGAGTCTGAAAAATGTATCAGAAAATTTCGAGCTGTTGAGGATAGAAAATTATTTTTTTCGAATACACCTTTAATGAGTCCGTAAAAATCATCGTTATCCACTTCTTTTGATTCTGTATTCTACTATTAAAAATAATATTAAAGTTTTTTTTTTTTTTTACTTTGGAAAATAGTTATCATCCTCGGTAGAGAATTGGGAAATCTGAGTATATTTGAATCTTTTTATTGGTTGAATTCCGCAACTTATTTCATTTGATTCGTTTTCTGATTGGTCCATGTTAGATGCCCAAAATGAAATACTTCTGTTGCCACGATTACAAAAAAAGTATTAAATAAACTACAAAAAATTAGTAACTTAAAAACAAATTGAGATACAGCTTTCAAACAAATTGCATTTAAAAGTACATTTTTTTTTCCTCTATACGACGGTGTAAAAATTGAAAATGTGTGATATTTAGAAGTTTAAAAATTTGTAGTACCAAAAATTGTAAAACTAAAACTTCATTTAAAATTTGTTTATGATTGATACAGGAATATTAATTTTTAATCCATGGCGTACATAATATAGAACTCTCTTATTACGTAAACCACGTTTTGATCATCATAAAAATGATGTTATTATTATTATTATTATTATTGATATAGAAATCATTTATAAGTCTTTAAAATATCATTTTCCAAATAGTCGCTGTAATTTGTTAAATTACAATTATTATTATTGTTATCATTATTTTTTATTTTTTACTTACTCATCATACGTAGTATAGGGTAAATCTTGCAATCGTTTTGAAAATCGAAAAAAAAAAATTTGACGGATTTACACGTTTCAGATAGTGGAGATTCCGAAAAACATATTTTTAGAAAAAAAAATTTGCCGTCCGTCTGTCTGTCTGTAAACGCTCTATCTCCCGAACAAATTAAGATAGAGACTTGAAATTTTGTATGTAGTTAATATGTAAGAATGGAACGAACCCTATTTAATATCAGCAACCTCCATTATCCGGAACTATTTTTGTCGGACTCTCGAAAAATTCGTTCTGATGAAAGGTATATAAAAATTTTCGAATTTTTTTGTTCTAAGGAATGGACGTAAAAGGCAATAAAATAACACACATTTTGCATATAAAAGAAAGTCGATTGGATTATTAGTTGCCGAGATATTTGTAATCTTGTTTTCCACATTCTTCGATTTTTCATGACCCTGTATTTCATTCAAATTTAAATTCAGAAGTATATTTTAATTGGAAATGAGACGCTTAATCCGACGCAGTTAATTGTTAGTTAATAGAATTATTATTTTTGGAGTTATAAGGATGTTTCTTTTACGCAGTTCGGTACTACTTGAGTAGTTTGGGGTTTTATATAATTTGTCGAAATCGGTACATCAGCAGTTCTTTAATATAGCATTACTATGTATATTAACAATATGTAAATTTTGTTTATGAATTGCAATGCATTGTATAAATAGTTTCACATGTTTTATTTTTATATACATATCCATGATGGGTAAGTATTACGGTGGCCCCCAACGACTAGTTTCCCCTCGTGAGAGAGTAACGTTCTCTTAAAAGTTCACACTTTTAGGAAAAAATAAAAATAAAAAACGAAACTGTTCAGACCGCGTAAAAAATGCATTCACCGAGTATCCGATTAAATCGAGTATGGGATTTCTGCAATGCTTAATTTTTTTTCTTGCGATGAAATAAGATTAAAGCGTCTTTCGGTGAGGCAGAAGTGAGAAAGTTCGCTTCGATTTAATCGCTTTAAACCGTCTTTAGTCTACTTTTGATGCTTCCAAGTTTTAAAAAGGTCGTGGGTTTTAAGAATTTAATAAAAGGAAAGTCACGTATAGATAGAAAATTAGAAGTGCAGTTGATAAAACATAATAACTGCATAATAATTTAAAAAAACATTTTCATAATAACTTTAAAAACAATTTATAAATATAATTTGTTTTATTATAAAATAAAAGGACATATATGTATTTAAAACTGATGTTAGAACTTGAAGATTTTTTATGTGCGTTTGTAATCGTATAAATACTTAGCACCTATAGTCGTCTGTCTGTCTACATATAACAACGCAAAAACTACCTAACTGGATCATTTGAAATTTAAAATATACAGTTGCTGTATAATTTTGTCGAGTCATTTCAAATTTTATGAAAATCGAATGCATGGTTTAATAATTACAAGAGCACTCAAAAGTAATCCGTTACATTACACTGTTAAAACTAATGGAGACACATTGCGCCTTTTAGGGGTGAAAGGCTTGTCTCACTGGTGACACCCCTAAAGGAGCCAGAATGACACCTTTAATTAGGGTGAAAAGATGGCACCCTTAATCCAGAGTGTCCAATAATAAAAAATTAAAAAATATACAAACCGAGTTTTGGCCGTCGAAGGATTCGAACTCACACCGTCTGATTACAAGCTCAGCGTTCTAACCGCTCGGCCATCGAGCTCACCTTCATTTACTCATAGCCATTGATTTTACTTGCCGTCACAGAAAACAGAAAGACACAGGTCACAGCGCATGCGCATGGTTCCAGTCATTCGATGAGGTGCCACATTGCTGCCAATACGAAGTGTATGGCACCTTATTTAGCTCCAATCACCCAATAAGATACCTGTCGGCACTGCAACCACATATCCAAGCCCCTATGGCACCCTAGGGTTCCAAATGCCCCGGGTTCCAATGGACCCTAGGGTCTTTTCACCTCCGGGTGCCAAATGGCACCGGTTTGTCACCTTCACTTTTAACAGTGTACAGCCTATGAGAAAAAATAGTTTCAAGTGCATTTTATTGGTAATATAGCCTTTCGAACATAATAAAATGGATATGCATCGATGAAATACATACTAAAATATACATTCTGTACAACCTGTGGTGCCAAGAGTATTTTTTATTAATTTACATACTCCACAAATGTATTCCATTACATAATGGTATAAGGGGAAACATTGTTTGGGGCGCGTTTTAATTATATTAAACTGCTTATATTTTATGAAATTGGTATACGTTGCTGAGATCTACTAGAACTTACTTCCTGTATAATAGAAAGCAGATAGTATTTACAGGGACACATAAAAAATGTCGGCTGCTATGCTCTATTTGAAGTACTCTATACTATTACACCATGATCTGAATATTTTTAAAACTTTTGTTATATTAGAACGAACGCACCTCATTTTCTACGTTTAACGTGCAATTCCCGGCTTTTTCTTTCTCGTGTTTTTATGAAGTGAGTTTATAGCGTTCGTTTGAAAGTTAATATATAAATATATACAATATACATATATATATATATATTCTTTGTTAGAAAATAAACATCAAAATAAAATAAATGTTTATAAGGGCATTTAAGGAAAACATCGTGCTCGGAATCGGATTAAATCTGGAATGAGATTTCCGTGATACTTAAATATTTTTTTTTTCTTTTTCAGATAAAATAACATTAAAGTGTTTCCGGTTAGGTAGGAATGAAAAACTTTCCGATTTAATCGCTTTAACCTATTCAAGGACAAAGAAATATTAATGACATTTTGCACTCAAAAAGAAAATTTTCAATTCGCATGATTGTCTAAATCAATCATTAAAAATGAATTAAAATAAAAATGTATGTGACCATATCCATTGTTTAACTTTTTCTGTTACTTGCAGCATATTATGTTGAGCTGATGCTAGACCTTCATGCAAGTAATTTTCAAGCAGACGTGGTACTATTGCCAATAAGGTTATCTGAGTGAATTGCATCTTCTAATTGTCAATCCATGCAGATTAATAAGCAGAATAAAGAATTTAAAATAAAACAACTTGGAAACTGCGCAATAAGCGTAGCAAATAAGGTGCGTTCGTATAATAATGAAGTTTTAAAACTCTTTAGATCTTGGTGTAATGGTATACAGTATTTCGGATACAGTGCAGTAGCCGAAATCTTTTGTGTGTCCCTGTAAATACTACCTGCATTCTATTATAAAGGAATTAACTTGTAATAGAAGGCAATAAATCTCAGCAATGTATATCTATTTCATAAAATGTGACACTGTATAACATAATTAAAACGCCCTCCAAACAATATCCCCCCCCCCCTATTCTATTATGTATTGGAATACTTTTGTATGGACCTGTAAATTAATAACAACTATTCTTTGCACCACAGAATGTATATTTTAGTACATACTTCATAGATGCATATAATTTTTTTTTTCGAAAGTGTGTAACATCATTAAAATGCACTTGAAACTATATTTTTACTATTGGCCGTCATTAACGGAATACTTTTGATTGTCTCTGTCATTGTATTACACTGGTCAACAGCTGTTTTGGTGCCGGGGTATTTTTAGCTGATTTTATATGAATTTGATGTCCTGAATTCAAATATGGCATTAGTTTTTCTCTATCAGCTTAGTTTTTTAAGATAAACAACTTTTTGTGAAATATATGTTTAATTATTTTAAGGTAAATCCATGTATTAAAAAATGTATGTAAAAATAAAATAAATACAGGATTTTTATTTTTTATAATACACAAATCTTAGTTTTTATTATTATGATATACACATATTGAAATAATAATTTTTTATTATATTGTATAAATATTTTTACTCACAAAAATAGGGAAAAACGTCACTGATGAAACTGATACTCATTGAATGCTTCGGAAGCTTTTTTTCCGTGACATTCTGGAATATATTTTAGAACAGTGTCTTTTTAAACTCAAACTGTAATCTGAAACCCTTTGCATATCTCATCTTTTTTTGGTAGCGGTCCTCCATAGTCTTAATATTGTGGTGAAATTTTACGGGATGTTTATCACTTGTGCCTTCTTTATTTTCAAGAAAATGCTCTAAGTGGCAATGTAAATAGTGCACTTTAATGCTTCTAGTACACCCAAGCGATTTAAAACTATTATGCTTTTCATTTACCAGTTCTACATAGATTTCTCCTTTGCGTTTGCCCAGAATGTTTTTGTGAACTGCCACAAAAAAGTCCAGGCTTTTTATTCAGCCTCATTCGTTGAATTTACGAAAACAGGATCCTTAATCAGTTGTCTTATTTGTTGTCCGTTAAACATTCCTGCTTTAATATCTTCATAACTCAATTTGGATGTTTTTATCTTATATATGCAAATCATGACCCGTTCTTATGGAGAATTTACACAAACTACTTCATAGGACAGAGATTGATATGCAGTGCAGAAAGTATGATTTTCTTTCACCCAACTAAACTGTTATTAATGACATTCCTTTCTCCAACATCCATGTTTTCTTTCTTAGGCCTCTCTTTTCTAATTAGTGGTGTGTTTTATCCCTGCTATCCCAAAAATATAAAAACAATAGTATTTTGTGTAACTTCTTTGCTGTCCAAGGACAATCATCTGGAGAATATTTAGGAAGAACCAATTTTTCTAACAGTCCTCTAAATTCAAGACAAAATATAAGATTGTTTTTTTAAGAGAATTAGGGTAGTAGGCAATTTTGTCTTGTGTGATAAAATGTAAGTTTGGCTCTTTGTTCTAATAAATTTTTGTCTTTTAATCTTGAAACCAACCAGTAATTCAGAAGCTTCTTTTAAAACTTTGAAATCTGTTTTGAAATCATTTAAATCAACCTGGTTGAAAAATTTAGGCATTGATGACGTCTCCTCATAATCACTGTTACCTTCACAGCTATCTAAAAGATAATCAGAAGGACAATATTCATCCTCACTAAGCTCTGGTAGCTGATGAAACGTTGGGATCGTTAGTTCCTCTGAGTCAGGAAGTGGGGGTCTTGAAGACACTAAATCAGGATAAGTTTTCTTATTACAATTGTTTCGATTAATTCAAATAGTATTCCAGTGCTAGGTAGAAATAATAGTCAGAAATGGTTTTGGAGTTCTCTCCAAACCATTGGTAAACCGAATTTGAGACTTATTCTCTTCCGTCAGCTCACTGTCATAAATGCTCTGTACAAATTTTACAGATCTGTTGCGGTGCGCAGATTTTATCCTGATCACCAAGTCTAACCCCAAAGTATCCAAGATAAGCTCTCTTTACAAAGTCAGTAACATATTTTCTGTGTTCTTTCAACTTTTATTCTCCGCATATGTAGCAAAACTTATCTGGATGATTTATACAACTTTTTCTACTTGAACTTATTTAAATTCCATTCTACAACGCAAACACAACAATCTACAACACTACGAGTTTTACGTTAAATTGATACGAATTCTTCCTTAAACACAAACATCATGGAATTTCAAAAACTTTAGAAAGTCAAAGAAAGCCAGTTTTGTTTCCATGGAGCGAACTCTGAAACTAACCTTATCTCTTGGAAGCTTTTACATTTGGCTTTATGGATGAGCTGCGCGAAATCATAAGGATGCGCAGATCTTCAGTTTTGCTTGCACATTTCTTTTTCAAGATCTTATGGTATTTCAACGTCCTTCTAATTGCCTTGAGCGTCGTTACAGGGCTAAGTATCATAAGGTCAGTTTAAGTGTTCAAGATCACTTTAGTTCTAAAAAATCTTTAGTTCGCTTTGTATATCTAAAAAAGTAGAGCTGATAGAGAAAAACTGATTGCATATTTGGAATCAGCGTCCCAAAAATATCCAAAATCAGTTGTAAAATCTCAGGCACCAAAAAAAATTTTTTTTTTTTTTTGTAGGCCTGTGTTATACACCCGTTTTCCATAAAATTTAAATGACTCGACAAAATTATGCAAAAATTATGTCTTATAAATTTTGAAAGATTCGTTTGGGTAGTCTTTGCTCTGTTATATGCTGAGCCACAACTTAGGTGCTTCATATTTACATAATTACAAACGCACCTAAAAAGCCTGTTTCATGAGATAGTGTAAAATATAGAAAAAAATTTCCCCATGGATAGTGTAGCTAGAAATTTGCTTAAAAAGGAAAGTACATATAAATATGGGATTTTATAAAAGAGTTGTTTTCCGTATAATTTTTTTAAGATAAAATTGTAGTGTATTTAATCCACTGTTTGCTGTTTTTGAGGTAGTTTTGAATATTTTCATAAAAGAAGTATCTAAAAATTTCTCAATAACTAATAAACTGATTTTTTTTTTCATATTTTTCAATGACTTAATTTGTTTTTGCGGATATCGATTAACATGTCTTGAATTATTTTTAAAAATATTAATATTGATCCGAAAAAATTACGTAGTTAATAATTATGTATTTTTTAATATGCACAATGTGTTACATTAATTATAAAGAAAAGGAAAAAGAAAGAAACATTTTATATGTCTATAACTGAAATCATAAGAATAATACATAATAAAGATTAGATGTAGTGGTAGTGGAATAGAAACTCTCTTATAAAGGAATAAAGTTTCTTGAATTTGAACATTCTGCCGATGCTGCTACATGTGCGCAAAAGCGACATCTGTACTTTCTTTTACTTTAATTTTCCGACAAGTGTTTGTGGCTCTCGGCATCCGAGGTTAGGGATTTTATGCATATTTTCTTGGTCAATCTACTGAGTATAAGAGAAAAAATAGAAAATTTGTATCAGCGGATCTTGCATCGAGTCTTAATTCATGAGAGCATCTAAACCATTCGACTGGAGTTAATTTTCATTATGTGTCCTGAAAATTCCAAGCGTGTAGAGTTTACCCTAATGCAAGTTGTCAATTTGATAACATTATCATACACAATGCATTCTAAAAGTTCCAAAACTGATCGCACACAGACTTACATATGATATTAAGCTTCTACGTAATTTCCTCCCAATTCAATACAATAGTTGGAACATGTATACAAGTCCGTAAACGCCTTCTGGGGCGCTTTTACTTTAGCACCATTGAGTTCTAATGTCACAACCGTTTGAATGTGATCTATCAATTCATACCTCAGAACCTTCATCTTCAATTTCCATTTCAGCAGTAAAAAATAGTCCAAGACGATAGATCTGATGAGTAGGATGATTGGTCCATGCATAAACCCTGCCTTCTCGCCAAAAATTGCATTACAAGGATGAACTTGTGAACCAGAAGATTTTCGTACAAGAGGCAACAGTTTACGCTTTTCAACGAACTGGAGCATCCCACGCTGCATTCTTTTCAATAGCTGATTCTAGACATCTTTGTAGAATGCACCAGTCACAGTGGACATGATTCCCTGATTTCTCATCCTCCTCATTAAGACTTTTCCAGTTTAAAACCACGAAAATCGCTCAAATACTCGCGAACAACTCATAGCATCGTTATCATATGCAAATTTAATCGTTTGGTGCGTTTTCTGTGACCTTTTTAGGTGCGTTCGTAATTATGTAAATACGTAGCACCTATAGTGGTCGTTCAGTCCGTCCGTCTGTCTGTCCGCATATAACAACGCAAAAACTACCCAACCGAATCGTTTGAAATTTAAAATACATAAAATACATAATTATTACATAATTTTGTCGAGTCATTTCAAATTTTATGACAATCGGATGCATAGATCAATTACAGGGGCAATCAAAATATTCCATTACATTACGGTCAATGGGGAAAAAAGTTTCAAATGCATTTTAAGCATTTGAAATTTAAAATACATAATTATTACATAATTTTGTCGAGTTATTTCAAATTTTTAGATAATCGGGCGCATAGATCAATTACAGAGACAATCAAAAGTATTCAATTACATTATGGTCAATGGAGAAAAAGTTTCAAATGTATTTTATACGTTTGAAATTTAAAATACATAATTATTACATAATTTTGTCGAGTTATTTCAAATTTTATGAAAATCGGATGCATAGATCAATTACAGGGACAATCAAAAATATTCCGTTACATTGCAGTCAATGGGGAAAAATGTTTCGAATACATTTTAATGGTGTTACACTCATTCGAACTTAATAAAATTTATATGCAACTATAAAGTACTAATTATAATATATATTTTACATAATTTGTGGTGCAAAGAACATTTGTTATTGATTTACAAGGCCACACAAAAGTATTCCATTACATAATGGTATAGGGAGAACGTTGTTTGATGAGCGTTTTAATTGTAATTCACTATTTACAGTTTTATGTGATTGATATATGAGAGTAATATTTTTAAAACTTCGTTATCGTACGAACGCATCTCATTTGCTACGCTTCAAGTGCAATTTCCAACTTGTTTATTTTAATTTAACACAAAATTGAATATTTGTTTGTTGTTCCATTTTTCCGATGATCCTTAAAGGAACTTTTTACTCGCTTCAAAACTCTCTTCTCCAATGTTAAATCTGTCGGCAGATTGTATTCGAATTTCTGTATTCGAAAAATATCAATATTTTTAATTTTTTTTTTCTTTTGTTTTGTTTTACATGGGATAGCTGAACTTTATCTTTAATAAGGCCAATTTGTACTTTTTCAATTTTGGTTGCGGAATATTTTAATAAAGATACCTTCATTTTCGAAACCGGTTCCGTTTAAATAAGAGCTGAAAATATGAAACTGCATCAGTTGCATTTCGGGCGTGCGTAAGAAAATCAAGTAATTTTTTACCCCCACCTACATCCTCTCAAAGAAAACCTTGTGTCCAATCCCCGCCAAGAAAATTCTGAAATAGCGCTTTTCGATACTATATTCTCTTTGCGGTTGTCTTTAAATGATGTCACACATTTTTTCGATATTTTAGCCCCCTCCCCTCCTTCCCTCTTCTTTGTCACAAAGTTTCACACTTTCCTGTACCCCCCCCCTCCCTCCCCTTATCACATTTTATGCTATATTACATATACATATACCTGCAGTTCAGAAACAAAGCACTATGTTACAGATCAAGAGGTCTCAAACTAGAGGTCTGCACGGGCCGGGCCGCGGCCCGAAGTCCGAGCCCGGCCCGGCCCGCGGGCCGGGTTCGGGCCGATTTCCAATAATGGCATTCGGGCCGGACCGGGCTCGGACCTTACTTCTGAAGGCTCGGGCCGGGCCGGGCCTAGTCACTAATCTTTCGGGCCGGGCCGGGCCGGGCTCGGGCCTTAATTTTTTTTCTGGACGGGCCGGGCCAAACTTCTTTTTCCGTACGAATCCGAGACTGATTCCATTCTTCCTTGTTTTCATGGGCCAAAATAATCAGTTCCTATTGAATCTTCCTATATGAAAATCCTTTTCTCGACTTTTTATAAATCAGTAATATTTGGCTTTGTCCAAAAATGTTTGCAAAAAAGGCATATACTTTAAAGCCGTCATTATTCTACAATTAAACATTAGAATTTATTCCTTTTAAAGAATCGTAGATTACTAGGCGTTTTAAAATAGAATTAAACACACACACACACACAGACAAAAAAAAAAAAAAAATGATTATGACGGAATTTTTTTTTAAACTGAAAGTTTCTTTTAAAATGTTCATCCATGCAAAATGAATACAACAATACGGGAGAAAAAAATATTTTAAACATTTACATCTGTTAAGAAGGGAATGTATTTTTTTTTTTTTTTTTTCGTTCCAAAGCGATTTTGTCTTTGGAAATTTTACCATATACCGCTTTTTCGACTTTTTGTCTCCATATGGATTAATAATACTAGTGATAACTGAAACATTTACATACAACAAAGATTCATTTAAAAGCGTAAATATCGCAGCCTACGGCACTTCTGCATAAATGGAGATTATAAACATGAAAAAAAAAAAAAAAAAAGAGACTAATGTAATTTTTTTTTGGTCAGAACTCTTCTATAAGATTAAAGATCAATGTTCTGTAGAAATTCACTTGAGCTGGGCCGGGTTCGGGCCGAATTTTAAACTTTTTTCCGGACCGGGCCGAGCTCGGGCCGAAATTTTAACTTTCGGGCCGGGACGGGTCGGGCCAATATTTTTTTCGTTCGGGCCGGGCCGGGCTCGGGCCGAAATTTTAACTTTCGGGCCGGGCCGGGCTCGGGCCGAAATTTTAACTTTCGGGCCGGGCCGGGTCGGGCCAATATTTTTTTCGTTCGGGCCGGGCCGGGCCCGGGCCGAAATTTTAACTTTCGGGCCGGGCTCAGGCCTGGAAATTTCGGCCCGTGCAGACCTCTATCTCAAACTTTTAGACCGACCTACCACTAAATCAAAATTCTTATTTTTGCGTATCACTAACAAGGAAGGTCTCCATTGGGGGCATACTCAGAATTTTTTGAAAAAAATACGAATTAAACTACTCATGTAGGTAATAAAGGATCAGTGAAAATTAGCGGCGGAATTACATTATTTGATATGTAAAAAAATAAAATAGTTTGGAATAATTGGCGTGAAAAGCTGAAAGCGACGCGGGATTTGGCAAGCAGTGCATTTCCTCGCTAAAAGCAGACGATTTTAACGAATCTGAAAATTGATTTTAATTGACTTCACTGTTTAAAATCTGCAGCATTTACTGCAACGTCACTCCACTACTTTTATAGAATGTCTCTCTTCTGACCAATGAGAATGCTCCATAGCACGGCGAATTGACCGTGTCGTACACTGTTAAAAATCTGCTGCAGTTTGTTGCAATGCACTCCACCGCTTGTATATAATATCTCTATTTCAACCAATGAGAAAGCTCCATTTCACGGCCAAGTAACCGTTTTCTATACAAGCAAGGGAGTGCGTTGCAACAAAATGCAGCAGATTTTAACAGTGTATTTTTCAATTTGAAACAATTTTAATCAATTTAAATTGTGTTTTAAATGATAATATATATTAATTTCATTTTGTTATAAGTACATATAAACGTATATGACAAAATTACACTTAAAGTAAAGTAAAAATGCAAAACTAAAATTACTTAAACTAAACTTATTTAAATAAATTGAACATAGAAAGTTTTTTCTTTAAAAAGTATTCGAAGCGTAAAAGCGTATTTTTCAAAATTTTGTTTTTTCGCCAATCGGAGATAAACCGCCAAATAAACGAAATTTTTATTATTTTTTTACGGACGTTATAAGGAGGTTCCGCCGAAATTTTTTTTATAAACATATATAACTATATGAGAAGAACATTCTGTAATTTTTTCAGATTTTTCTGAGTATGCCCGTATGGAGACCTTCCTTGTAAGTACTAAATGCAAAGCTAATGTAAAAATCACTGTGCAAACGAAACCTGTATGAATCAGATTATTTATAAGTTAATTTTTACTCCCGTTTTAACAGATTTTATTCTATTATAAATTGTATGATTTCTATTAAATTGATAATTATGCAAAAAGACGGATTTCTAAGTTAGCTTGCTACATTTATACCACATCAAAACCTATACAATGCTTTAACTCAAAACCGCTAAAATAAAACGATATTTCAATGTTGAAATACTCTTACGTGCTCTTCCAATACTTTATCTCCGGATAATTCAATTTAATAAGAATGTTTGAAAATAACTTTACCTGTAATTAAATGTGTTTCTTTAATTCATTTTAAAATTCGTTTTTATTCTCAAATTTTAATTTTTTTCCATAAAAATCTAATAATTGTGCTTTTTATTCTGGAAAACTGATTGTACCATACTTCAAACAGTCTGGTATTATAGCATTTGTAGTAACAAAAACAATGAAAAGAGATATTTAAAATCCCAAAATTGTGTTCGATACTTTCATGGATTAAAAATTTTACCTTTTTTTATTTTATAATATGCTGCATTTCATTTCACGTACCAGTATCACAGTTTTGCGTAGTAATGCTTCACGTACCAGTACTGGTACGTGTACCATAGTTCGAAATAGTTTTTTGTTTTGTTTTATAGATCATATTTCAAATTTTATAACTGACCTTTTGAAATTTTAACTTTATGTTTTAAGGATTTTTGTGGGAATATCAATAAAAGTGATTTGTGTATTTATTTTGAATGAAATAAGATTAATGTTCCGAACAAAAATTATAATTAATCTACCATAGTAATACTATACTAATATGAAAGAACATTTGAAAACAGTGGTATTTTGGAATTTGAAATGGAATTCAACAGTATATTTGGCTTTAAAATGTATCTTAACTTTGAGAACACAAAATACCTTAATTACAAAATATATTCAAATTTTTATCTGCTGATTTTCAATGTTTTTATTTTAACACCAAAATGTTTGATGCGCCCTCTCCCCACCCCTTTTGTCACATATTATCACAATTTCACCAACCTCCCCATCTCCCCTCCCTTCTAAGCATGACATCATTTATTGGACGGCCCTTTTTAAGAAAATCTAACACACACACACACATTGTCGGATTTATTTTGAGCACTATAAATTTGACTCGCACCATCCCTTATCTCTGATCTGCTTTTATTTGTTATGTAAATTCCTCTCCGCATTCAAGTCGCTTTCTTTTAACGTGGAAGCACGTTTTCAGTAGCGAAAATTCGCTGATTATGAGATATTCGGAGACCTTCCCTTCGGCATCGCCGAAATAGGTCACACGTTATAAAGGTCACGCATTGTTTTCTTTTGTGTAATTTTAACACAGACAGGGTGTTTCAAAAATGACTTTATATTTTTTCAATGATTTCGCTTTTAAATGCAATCGTAATTATATAAATAAGTAGAAACTACAGTCGCCGTTCGGTCTGTCTGTTCGCATATAGCAGAGCAAAATCTATCGTACCGAATAATTTGAGATTTGATACATAAAATCGTTTCAGAAATGTAGGAAATTATTTCAAATTTTATAAAAATCGAATAAAACATAAAAAGCTATCAGTAAAAGTTTTCTTTATTTTATTAAATCCTATCGTATGATCCTAATGAAATTCAATGACATCTCATGATAAATAATGATGCTAGGTTGCTATGGGAATCATTATATTAAATCTTATCGCTTAATTAATTCAATGATATCCCATGACAGGTAATGATTCTAGATCGCCACGGTATAGTTATTCTATTAAGTCTTATCGTACGTAATTTATTCAGTGATATCCCAAGATAGGTAATGATTCTAGGTTGCCATGCTGAATTTTCTATTAAATCACATCACACTTAATTAATTCAATGATATCCCACAATAGATAAAATTATTCTAGGTTTCCATGATGATGACATCCTATTTAAGACAGAATCATACTATTTCTATGCAAATGAATACACAGAATCGCAATGAATTTTGTATTCATGCATTTTTGCTTAGGAGTGCAAAAGCTATTGCATTAAGATCTGAATATTTATAAAACGAGTTATAATACGAACGCACTTCATTTGTCTGGTTTGACGTAAAATTTATGGCTTAAAATTTGCAACAAGTTTGAAAAGCGATTATGAATTTAGTTTATCCGTGTATTTGCTGTATATCTGAGCTCTAACTCTTGTAAACAGACTCAGATTTTCATGTTATTTAGGCCGGGAAACGTTGGCACAGACAATCACCTCATCGAGTTCACGGTTGAAAATCTAGGATCAGTTAAATCTCGATTCGCATATTAAAACGCAATCGATCTGCGAGTCCTATCTTGGTGGGAAAACACATAAAAACTCGATTTAGCAATTGACTCATAAGTTTGACATTCTGTTTTCCTGTACCCAAAAGTATTAAAATTTTGAAGATTACGAGTAGATAGTGTTTACAGGGACACACGAAAGATTTCGGCTACTATACTGTATCCGAAGAACTGTATACTATTACATCTAGAACTGAATATTTTTTTTAACTTTGTTATAATACGTATGCTCCTCATTTACTACACTTCACGGGTAATTTCCGAAGGAGAAATTTTTGAAATTGCAGATATACATGTTTAACTATTTTTCTAGCAGATTTATTTTCTAAATTTTACGCTCCTATCTAAAACGAATTCCGATATATGGCCAAATGTTCAAAAATCAAATTTTCGACCCTCCTCTCTTGAACTTCTTTCGGCCGAAATTTTCAAAAATTCTTTCTAAAATAAGGCAACCAGTGTCTTAAGAAGTGTTTTCCCCAGTTTTCATGCTTCTTGGATTCAGTAGTGTGGATTGTGAGTTGATTATGAGTCAATCAGGACAAACTTATATATATATATATATATATATATATATATATATATATACACTATATGGCCAAAGATGACCGGCCACTTTCGATTTTAGACATTTTGTTAAATATCTAGAAAAATACATGAGGAATTATTCTGAAACTCTAATTTTGTAAACATAATAGTTCAGGTCACACATTTCAGTGAAGATTTTTTTCCGGAAACTCTATAGAGGATCATCAATAAATTGAAAAAGAACGAATATCTTTTGGATAACCCTGTCGAAACTAATGTAACAAAAGCACTCAAACTGTAGATTATGATTAAGTGGCTTATTGTAATATACTGTGTTCATTTTTATGTGGATAGCATGTACACACGTAGAGAAATTAAGGTTTTTATAAAAAGCCCCAAATTTTTCCAAGTTTTTTGCTTATAATTTGCCGAGTTCTTAATATAAAAAAAATGTTGTTTTCTGAAAATATGACCAATTATATTGTACGCAATATCCTCTCATCAGAATTAAAAAATAATAAAAATTATATGAAAAATGAACAGGTTTACTAAATAATTTTTCATTGCGCATGCGTCAACGATATCAAAATTTCATTTGCATATTGTGTTAGCTAAATGTATAGAGCAACTTCTGTAAAAGTTTCAAAAACATAGCTTTAAAATTCTGAAAGTGATAGTCTATAGAATCAACTCAAAACCGTTCTAATGAGAATAACCAAAAAAAAAAAAAAAAAAAAAAACTAGTTGGATGTGTTAATCGCAAAACTTTCTTCTATCTTATACGCACATTTTAATATTTAAAAAAATAGTTACTCATTTTAATGCTTTAATAATTTTAATTCAATACTATACCAACTTTGATTTTCATCTAAAATTTCTGATTCAGTCAATTAATCGGAGTATAAAGGAGTTTCCGTCTCTGCACGAGCCAATGGACAATAGAATGATAGGCAGATTTTTTTTTCAAATTTAGGGAGGACCTACTTGCCATAGCAAAAAATAACCATACACAAAAATTTTATTTCAGTTCTATGCATAACTTCATACACTTTTAGGTGGTACAATATTGAAAAAGGCACAGAAATTGCTATTGCAGCGCCCCCTTCGGGTGTATTTTTCCAAATTCAGGGAGGACCAACTAGCCATAGCGATACACTTACACAAAAAATTTGGTTCAATTCGATGCATAACTTTATACACTTTTGATCGGTACAATATTGAAAATGGCACAAAAATCGCAACTGCAGCGCTCCCTTCCGGAGGATTTTTTTTTTTTAATTCAGGGAGGACCAACTAGCCATAGACATACATTTACGCAAAAAATTTAGTTCGGTTCGATGCATAATTTCATACACTATTGGTAGGTACAATATTGAAAATTGCACAAAAAGCGCGATTGCAGCGCCCCCTTCCGGCGGATATTTCAAAATTGAAGGAGAACCTGCTTGCCACAGCCAAAAACATTCACAAAAAAATTGGTTCAATTCCATGCATGTCCTCATACACTTTTTAATGGTAGAATGGCAACACACAGACACACGGACATATAGACGCACGGACAGATTGTAAAAACATGTTTTTTGGAATATCTGACCTCTAAAACGTGTAAATCCGTCGAAAATCGGAAGTCGAAAAATTGGATAGTAGTACGTGCCATATTGTGTATTGCCTAGAACCTAGTGAACAGCCTAGAATTTTTTTTTTTTTTTTTTTTTTTTTTTTTGCCTTTTCAAACAGGTAATTATTTAGGCATTAAAATCAGATAGACAAAAAAATAAACTGATGACGTAAAAGAAACTAAATAAGTAAAAAATTAGATTGGAACTAACTTCTGCGAATCAATAAAAAAAGTTACTGCTTTCTTCTCTTTTTGACAGCCAGAAATAAGGGAAAGCTATATATAAAAGCGCTTTTTTATACCTGGAAATGAAATCGTGAAATAGCATAGATGCTATCAAAATCCATTCTGTTTCTCCTTATGTTCCTCCATCCTATAAAAACTCAAATCCTTAAAAGCAACTCTGCCTCATAACATCGAAATGCTGGCGTTTGTTTTCATCTGAAATGGTACCGAGAATGCAAAGTGGATAAATCAATTTTCTAGGCAAATGAAGGGAGAAATTTCTTACATTTTCCTTGGCATTTCTTGCATAGGGATCGACTTAAAATATTTGAAAAGGTAACATTATACAGGGAAAATTTTATTGGTTCTACCACTATTTTGAAAATAATATCTTCATCGTGCATTTCTATAACATATGTTAAGTAAAATTATAACGAAGATTACACTGGTTTACACGGTTTATATACTTTAGCAGAAATGTGTATTTTTTCACAGATTCTAGTGCACTGACAAGGAAGGTCTCCATACTGGGCATACTCAGATTTTTTTGAAAAAAATACTAATTAAACTACTCATGTATGTAATAAAGTTTCCAGTGAAAATTAGCGGCGGAATCACATTAGGAAGTATGTAAAAAAATAAAATACTTTCAAATATTTGGCGTGAAAAAACGAAAGTGTCAATCGATTTGGCGAGCAGCACTTTTCCTCGCCAAAAGCAAACGATTTTAATGTAACTGAAAATTTTTGGATTTTTAGAATCCGTTTAATTGGTATTTAATGAATTTAAACATAAACAATGAGAGAATTTAATATATATATATATATATATATATATATATATATATATATATATATTAAATTGCATACATATACACTGCTCAAAACAATTAAAGGATATTGCAGTTTTAGGTGGATTTTGTATCTGGGAAACTTTTTAGCTGATTGATACATGGTCGACAGGCATAGTAGATTATATGAGAATAAATTACACATGTTTGGCAGAAAAAAAATGCATTTTATTGCGCATTTGTGTACAAAAGGAAAAAAACACAATTTGTGCATATGAGAAAAAAAGAATAAGGAAAGGTGTTTTCTTCAAAGAAAATCATTTTCAGTAGCGGGTATGGTTTCCACGGGCGGCCAGCAACGTTGAACACCTTTGAGGCATGGACTCAATGAGGCTATTAATGACGAGTTGGGGTATTCTGTTCCACTCTTCCAGAAGAGCTCTTTCCAGTTCTTGGAGAGTTTGTGGGGGTTGTTAACGGCCAGAAACTCGTCTTCCTAGAGCTTCCCAAACGTGCTCGATTGGATTCCTGCCTGGAGAACACGCTGGCCATTCCATTCGAACGATTCCTTCCTCGAAAAGGAAATCCTCCACCAGGTTTGCACGATGTGGCCTGCAGTTATCGTCCATTAAAATGAAGTTATCTCCGATTGCTGCAGCGTAAGGGACTAGGATAGGTCTGAGGATCTCATCCCTATATCGGCGACCAGTCAGAGCTCCATCTCAAATGATGTAGAGGTCAGTGCGCCCGTCAATGGAGATGCCACCATACACCAACACTCCTCCACCGCCAAATCTGACACTTTGGTGCACGAACGCAGGATTATTCCTACTGCCACGGTCCCTCCAGATGAAAATACGTCTATTATCCGGATGCACAGAAAAACAGGACTCATCAGAAAACAGAATATTGCTCCATTCATTTCTCCTCCAGTTGACATGCTCGGTTGCCCATTCCCTGCGGTCGCGACGATGCCTTGATGTTAATCTAACACATACCATCGGTCGGCGAGCATACAAATCTACAGCATGGAGCCGGTTTCGGACAGTCTGAGTTGAAATCGTGGTGCCTGTAGCCGAGCGAAGGTGTTGTTGGAGAAGAGTAGCGTTCATGTTTCGGTGTCTCCGAGCTGTTAACGCTAAATACCGATCTTCATTGGGCGTTGTTGCCCGTCTACGACCTTGCCCTGGTCTTCGACCTGCACATCCACTCTCCAAAAAACGGTTCCAGATCCTGGAAATGACACTTTGTGACACTCCAATGGCTTGCGCTACTTCGGTTTGAGCTTGGCCCCCTTCTAACCTACCACCAATTCTCCAAGCTTCTGAATCTGTCAAATGACTTCGCTGAGACACCGTACTCATCGAAACAAAGCAATCACTGAATGCCGATCATCCTTGTCTTCATTCTCTTTTATCCAGTTGAAAGTCAAATTTCATTCGCTGCCGCTTAAGCGACGTTATTGACGTCGAACTCAAAATTTGCATACTCCACAGTTTGAAAACCAGAAATATTTGCATTTGTGATTCTCTTCTTCTATTTTCGGCAAAAAAAATTTCGTTTATATCTTTATTTTATATAAAACTTCAAATATCCTTTAATTGTTTTGAGCAGTGTATATTATTTGTTGCTATAGTTTTTAATTTGCCTCTGGAAAAAATATTTTCATATATAAAAAAAATTCTTATTCATTAAAATTATTTACATACATTTAAGCGTATTCAAAAGTAAAAGCGAGATGTTTCCATAGCAACAAAATCGAATTGACAATGATCAACTGGACTTTGAACTTGAAACAATTTTAATTAATTTAAATTAGAATTTCGTTTTAAATCTCAAATTTTGATGGTTAAATTTGGATATATATATATATATATATATATATATATATATATATATCAATGTAACGAAATTACACTTAAAACAAACTAAAACTGATAAAACCAAAGATATTTAATTTATCTAAACACGTTGAATTTGAAACTTTATTCCTTTAAAATGCATTTGACATTTTAAAAAAAACCTTTTTTGAAATTGCTTTTCATCTCCAACCGATGATAAATCGCCAAATAACGAAATTTTCACTATTTTTTTACGCGGGCAGGGTACGGTGATTCCGCCGAAATTTCTTTTATAAACGTATATATCTTCATAAGAAGAACATTCTGTAATTTTTTCAGATTTTTTGGAGTATGCCCGTATGGAGACCTTCCTTGTGAGTACGGGAAATTTGGTGCAAAAAATCTGTCCCGTCAAGTTTTAAAAATATTTTTAAAATACTTTAAAGGCAAATAACATGAAATGTAAAAAGAAAAAATTGGAAATAATTGATTTTACTTTTCTTTTCATAATTTTATTGAACTGTTTCTCTTAAAATAGACCAGCACTAATCCCCTAACATATTTTTATCCCAAAATCTTTGTGTATGACTTCAAAGAGTTAAAGGTCTTGATGAAAGCACCCGCCCTACTCGTCACTCACGGCGGCCAAGTTTTGAGGGGGGGGGGGGGGGGATCCAGCTGTAAATGGAGAAAATGTATCTCCAGAAACATGTTTATACTCATTGCATGATATATTTTTTTAATAAAACAGTAATATTTTATTCATAATTTTCATCTTTATAATTTCCTAAAAATCCATGAACGACCGTTTTTTCTCCATGGATATCGTGCCCAATCTGCTCCATGTTTCAAGAGCCCTCTTCTCCAACACCAATCTTTCACTATTTTTACTTTCTTCCATCTTCAATAGAAGAAAGTATTGTAATCGAAATTTTTTTCGACTTCCGGTTTTCGGCGGATTTACACGTTTCAGGGGTCAGAGATTCCAAAAAACATGTTTTTACAAAATGTCTGTCTGTCCATGTGTCTGTGTGTGTGTGTGTCTGTTTGTGTGTACGTCGCTATTCTACCATCAAAAAGTGTATGAAGTTATGCATAGAATTGAACCAAATTTTTTGTGAATGTTTTTGGCTGTGGCAACCAGGTCTTACTTCAGTTTTGAAATATTCCGCCGGAAGGGGGCGCTGCAATCACGATGTTTGTGCCATTTTCAATATTGTACCGACCAAAAGTATATGAAGTTATGCATTGAAATAAACCAAATTTTTTGTGTAAGTGTATGACTATGGCTAGTTGGTCCTCCCTGAATTTGAAAAAACTCCGCCTGAAGGGGACGCTACAGTCGCGATTTTTGTGCCATTTTCAATATTGTACCGACCAAAAGTATATGAAGTTATGCATCAAATTGAACCAAATTTTTTGTGTAAGTTAATGACTATGGCTACTTGGTCCTCCCTGAATTTGAAAAAAATCCGTCGAAAGGGGGCGCTGCAATAGCGAATCTTATGCCATTTTCAATATTGCACCACCTAAAAGTGTATGAAGTTTGTTCTAGAACTGAACTAAATTTTTTGTATATGATTATTTTTTGGTAAGGAAAGTAGGATCTCTCTGAATTTGAAAAAAAAAAATCTGTCTATTATTTTATTGTCTATCGGCTCGTGCAGAGACGTAAATTCGTTTTTATTCCTATTAATTGACTGAAGCAGAAATTTAAGATGAAAATCAAAGTTTGTATGATATTGAATTAAAATTATTAAAGGCATTAAAATGAGTAACTATTTTTTAAAAATATTAAAATGTACGCATGAGATAGAAGAAAGTTTTGGGATTGGCACATCCAACTAATTTTTTCTTTTTTTAACACTAAAATTTGCAATTTAAAACAAATCTACCTCATAACGTCGAAATACTGGCGTTTGTTTTCATCTGAGAGGGTACCGAGATTGTGACGGGAATGCAAAATGGATAAATCCAGTTTCCATGCAAGTGAAGGGAGAAATTTTCTACTCATTTCTTAGCATTTCTTGCACAAGGTTCGACTTAAAACATTCGCAAGGATAGCATTATGTAAGGGAAATTTTATTTGTTCTAACTACTATTTTGAAAATAATATCTTCATCGAGCATTTTTATAACATATGTTAAATAAAATGATAACGAAAATTATTGATTAAGGGTTTTGGTATGAATAATAAAATTTTCCCTATTTAATGTGAACCCTTATTAGGTGCGTTCGTAATTATGTAAATACGTAGCACCTATTGTTGTCGCTCAGTCCGTCCGTCCGTCTGTCTGTCTGTCTGTCTGTCCGTCCGCATATAACAACGCAAAAACTACCCAACCGAATTGTTTGAAATTTAAAATACATAATTATACCATAATTTTGTCGAGTCATTTCAAATTTTATGAAAATTGGATGGATAGATCAATTACAGGGACAATCAAAAGGATTCCGTTCCATTACGGTCAGTGGGGAAAAAAGTTTCAAATGCATTTTAATCGTTTGAAATTTAAAAAATATAATTATTGCGTAATTTTGTCGAGTCATTTCAAATGTTATGAAAATCGGATGCATAGATCAATTACAGGGACAATCAAAAGAATTCCGTTCCATTACGGTCAATGGGGAAAAAATTTCAAATGCATTTTAATCGTTTGAAATTTAAAATATATAATTATTGCGTAATTTTGTCGAGTCATTTCAAATGTTATGAAAATCGGATGCATAGACCAGTTACAGGGACAATCAAAAGGTTGCCGTTACATTACGGCCAATGGGGAAAAAGTTTCGAATGCATTTTAATGATGTTACACTCATTCGAACATAATAGAATTGGCATGAATCTATGAAATATATACTAAAATATGCATTCCGTACAATCTGTGATGCAAATAATTTTTATTATTAAATTACAGGGCCACACAAAAGTATTCCACTACATAATGCTACACGGGGAAACATTGTTTGGGACGTGCTTTAATTATATTCAACTATTTCACATTTTATGAATAAGATGTACGTTGCTGAGGTGTAATAAAAATTACTTTCTGCATATTTACAGAAACACAAAGATTTCGACTACTATACTGTATCCGGAGTACGCTCTACTATATCAGCAAGATCTGAATATTTTTAAAACTTCGTTATCGTACGGACGCACCTCATTTGCTACGTTCACGTGTAATTTCCAACTTGTTTGAATATAAGTTTGAAATAGCGTTACGGTTGTGTTGAAATAGCGCTGAAAAATCTTTACGTTTTACTGATGGTATATAAGAAAAAGGTTTATTAACACCTCCGCGAAGAAAACCCTTTGCTTAATTTCTAATCTTTTACCACCGGTTTTTTAAAATAGAAAATTTTCTGTAATTTAATAACAAAAAATGCTCTGATTAGGTAAACTTTACAATTTAAAAAAATCTGGTGGAAATAATGAAAGATTCTGACTAGCAGACTCGTGCCGGACCTTGAACAGGCTTGCATTTTTTTAAACAAGCAGACGACCCATTCCGGAACTAGTAGACTTAATTGTTCTCAAGATGTATAGGGCAAGCAACATGATTTTCAAAATTTCTAATAGCGATAAAAAAACTTATGTTAATGTAATCTTAGGAAATATTATACTCCTTGGTGGTTCTTTAAATTCACTTCTCAACAACGCGGAGGTTTGACACATTTTCTGACTAATTTTAACTGTAAAAGTATAAAATTGACAAGCCTGACTGTTAAAGGGATTTGGAATTCAATAGCGTTTTTCATTTTTGATAAATAAGATACTTGTATAACTTTGTTGAGATATAAGAGATTCTTTGCAGATTTTTCTCCTTTCCGATGCTGTCGCTTCCGGAAATTCTATTCAAACCGCTATGTTTGACAGTATTTTCTGAAATTGCTTGTATAAAAAAAATGGATAACGTCATTCGATTACATAGTTTCTGAATAAAAACATCTGCTAATCTTATGCGTTTCCAAAAAAGAAAATGAATTCAAAAATGTATCAGAAAGTAGCTCCTTTGGATTTGAGAATGAATTTGGATTTGGAATCTTTAATAAAATGATATCGAAATATTTTCAAAAATCTACTTTTATTATACAGCTTCAAAAGTTACGATGTTTTTAACTTTTTTTTTTTTTTTTTAAATTCTAAACCATAATAATTCTTTAATGAATTATTACTTGAATGTTGAAAGTCTAAGAATCTAATGTGTATTTCCTGTAAAATACTGTAAAATAATTCCACGGATATGTGTGCGGCATTCTTTTAAAAAATCTTGATTATATGATAAAAATCTGAATTTTTTAGACATAGTAGAAATTGTGTTGGGCCAGAACGGGCTGCGCCTTTCTTCGGATTCAGTGAAAAAAAAAAAAAACATAAAAATCAATTATCAAAAGTGAAAAAGCACAACAATCGCATCTGTTTTATAGTATCAGATTTTTGCTATTTCTTTATTTTCTATCTTTCAAATGAACGATTTGCAAAAAATCCTGACACCATTTTTAGCTAGTCATTTGTGGCAATCCCCAAACATTCTTCTATCTCATATATGTTAATATTTCATGAAAAATGCAGCATAGTAGCGCCAATGGTTGGGTGATTTACAAAATTTAGTCGGCAGCAACTTATGTCAACTTCTAACTGAATCTGAAGTTTGAGAAAATTAATGCATTAATTTTTGAGGTAGAGCTATTGCAAAATCTTTTAAATAAATCTGCATAACAGTATCACATGTTGGGTGATGTACACCAAAAACTAATCAGAATCAATTTTTTTATCAGATACTAACTGAATCTGAAGTTAGATGAAAATCCGTGCATTAGTTCTTTTAGATACAGATATTATGAAATCTTGGAAAATGCAGCATAGCAATGCCACCCGTTGGGCGATATACATCAAAAATCAAATAGCACTAATCTATATTAGGGAAAAATTGAATCTGACGTTTGATGAAAATTTGTGCATTAGTGAGATAAACTATTGAGTTAATTATGAATAATGCAACATAACAGCACCAGCTCTTGAGTGATTTACAACAGAAGGTTTCGGTCACCAAATTATATTAAAGACTAACTGAATCTAAAGTTTTATAAAAATCCGGGCTTTAGTTCTTCAGATATAGCTATTGTGGAAATTGTGAATAATGCAGCACAGCAACCACCAAAAACTAATCAGCCCCAGTTTCTATCGAGGTGAAACTGAATCTAAAGTTTTGTGAAGTTCCGTGAATTTGTTCTTGAGATAGAGCACCCATAAAATTCTTGCCACATACAGACTCACAAATAGAAACATTTTGTAAAATTTATAAAATCGTGTGCAAGACCTTAAAAAAAGTTTAAATCCATCGAAATTTTTCACGAATCGAATACTTTCGATTCGTGAAAATTCCGTGTAGATAGATGAAAGTAAAAATAAAGGTCACGCTTAGATTCATAATTAAAGTAGTCAGATGTGGAAAGCCAAAAAATTTCTTCTATCTCCTGCATGTTAATACTTCAAAATTCGCTACCGCAGTGCCAAAACTAAATGGCAAACTATGCTCATCATGAGGATTCTAAAGGCCTGAAACTCCGTGCATTAATTCTTGAAATAGGACTATTGTAAATATCGGGAAAATTGCAATGTAAAAGCACTAGCTGTTGGGCGATTTGTGCCAAAACATAAACAGGAATAATATTTATCAAACTATGCCTGAATCTGAAGTTTGATGAAATCTGTGAATTAGTTCTTGAGATAGAGCTATTGCAGGAATCGGATAAAATTCAGCATAGCAGCGCTACCTGCTGGGTGATTTATACGAATATGTAACAGAACTAGTTCATATCACGGAGTTACTGAATCTGAAGTTTGATGAAAATCCGTTTATTAATTCTTGAGATAGAGTTATTGCAGAAATCGTGAAAAAAGGCAACACAGCAGTGCCACTAGTTGAGCGATTTACACGAAAAACAAAACAACATCAAACCCATATCAGGAACTATCTGAATTATCAATTTTTATTAAATCCCGTGCATTATTTGTTGAGATAGAGCTATTATGGAAATCGTCAGGCACTACCTGAAAATAAATTTTTATCAAATTCTGTGTAGCAGTTCTTGAGATAGAGCACGCGCAAAATTTATGTCACATAGACACAGACAGATAGATATTTTGTAAAAACATGTTTTTTTAGAATCTCTGACCCCTAAAATGTGTAAATCCGTCAAAAACTGGAAGTCGAAAACTTTTACGAATCCAATACTTTCTTCTTGTTAAGATAGAAAAAAGTAAAAATACTTAAAAATCAGTTATCAAACGTTAAAAAACATAACCATCACATCTATTTTATAATATCAGATTTTCGCTATTTTCATACGCTTTATCTTTAAAATGTACAACTGGCAGAAAATGTTGCAATTTTTTTTTAATTTAAAAATTTAAACTTATTTAATTTTTGATATAACTCGTGAACCACTTTTCTTGTTTCATTACTTTTTAGGTGCGTTCGTAATTAAATACGTAGCACCTATAGTGTTCGTTCAGTCCGTTCGTCTGTCCGTCCGTCTGTCTGTCTGTCCGTCTGTCTGTCTCTCCGTCCGCATATAACAACGCAAAAACTATCCAACCGAATCTTTTGAAATTTAAAATATATAATTATTACATAATTTTGTCGAGTCATTTCAAATTTTATGAGAATCGGATGGATAGATCAATTACAGGGACGATCAAAAGTATTCCGTTACATTATGGTCAATGGGGGAAAATGTTGCAAATGCATTTTAATCGTTTGAAATTTAAAATACATACTTATTACATCATTTGGTCAAGTTATTTCCATTTTTTTGAAAATAGGATGCATAGATCAAATACAGGGACAATCAAAAGTACTCCGTTACATTACAGTCAATGGAAAAAAAGTTTCAAATGCATTTTAATATCATTACACTCATTCGAACATAATAATATTGGTATGCATCATAAAGTACATATTATAATATAGATTTTGCGTAATCTGTTGTGCAAAGAACTTTTATTATTGATTTACAAGGCCACACAAGAGTATTCCATTACATAATGAGAATAGAGAGAACATTGTTTGTTGCGCATTTTAATTGTAATTAACTATTTACAATTTTATGAGATCGATATATGAGAGTGATATTTTTAAAACTTCATTATCGCACAAACGCACCTCATTTGCTACGCTTCAGGTGCAATATCCAACTTGTTTTCACTGTTGTGAGCAAAAAGAGTTTCTTGTCAATTTGTCTTCAGGATTTATAAAAACACCATTTAAAAAATTCATAATAAACTTAATAGTAAAGAAAAGAAGTTTCTTGAGAGCAATTTTTGCTTCGAAGAGTACATCTTCAAAATTTTCACTTGAAATTAAAAATTGAAACACAAAATTTCATACTCATATTTAGCACGTAAAATGAAAAAAATACATTATGAAATAATAAATTGATTTCTAGCGGTTTACTTACGTAGCCAAATTGAATAAAATACAGCAGTTAAAATTTTAAATTACATGTATTATAGGTTACGCTTATCAAATACACAAGTGCAGGGCTGTCCAACCTTTCAATAAGCAGGGGCACATTTCAGCTCTTGGTACTCAATGAAGGGCGCCATTTTTCATATTACTGAAAACATGCGGCAGTATTATTGCACAGTATTAGTATTCATGCACATCTTAACGATATGTGAATGAATCTTAAGCAAATAGACAAAAGACACCTACGGTTCTGAAGTTACATGTATTAATTTCAGATTATACATTTTTATACGCAAGGTCTATTTAAAAAATGTCTGTACGGTAAAGTACCAAAAACTTTATACATGCCTATAATGAAAACAATAAAAATAAATAAACATGGAGATCAAAGATATTGCTAGGTTTCTTTTAGAAAGCTAAAATACATTTTGACTTATTTTGAAGGGTGAATTTAGTTTTATAAAAAGTACGAAACGAAAAACAAGCATGATAGTGACCAATTCATATAGTCTGAAAGTGCTTTCATAATGCGACTTCAAAGGGGCGGGCGGGGAAAAGTGAAAAAGATTTATTTCTCTGATACTTCTTAAATATTAAAAATAGCTATTTCCAATTATTACTAAATTTAACCATTTTAATTACACTTTATAAACAATAATTAGATATCGTGAAAATATGTATGATTAAAATTTCAAAATATGTTTCTGTTTTTTAATACGTTTTTGCATGTTTTGAAAATATCTCTCATGGTAATAAGAATGATTTAGGAGAAAAAATACTTTATAATGGAATTTCACTTCTAAAAAGTATAATAACAGGAAACCTTCGAAAGGGCGCCCAAAAAATCCTCAAAGGGCGCCATGGCGCCCGCGGGCGCCGCGTTGGACAGCCCTGCACAAGTGCATAAGATTAGTGTTTAACTTTTTTATTTACACCAGATGGCAGCACTACAAGAATAAGCTGAGAGAGAATAGACGAAAATAATTTATTGAAATTATTTTATGTCTACATTTGACATTTCTTTTCAAAACTATATTGTTTAACATATTAACTTCCAACAAAATTAACTGTAGACAATCTCTTTATATAAAAAAATATTTAAAAATCATATATTTATTATCTTTATAAAATTATTTACTATAAATAATGGTCAAAAGTTTCTAATAAAATTCTATTCATTTAACCTTATTACCCTGTTCAAATTTTACTCAATCTAGATTTAAAACATTTCACACCAGAATTGTCATTTAGAACATTTTAATATATTTAATTGACTTATTTCCTGAATCTGTTATTTAACTTTCACTATGAATAAAAGTTCTGGTTCGAATTGAATTGATAAAACAAATTATGGATGTGGGTCGATTAGACCCATTCAGGGTAGGAAAGTTAAAATTCTATTCAGTCAATTTTCCCGTTGTAACCTCAACTTGATTGCAGTTTCACTGGACAACATAGTATTTTTTAGTTTTTTGTAAAATAAGAAATTGACCCTAACTTCCACCCTGCATGTACATTTAATTGTTTTATTTAATTACTTTAAGAAAAAGAAAGGGTCAGCAGTGTCGTAGCTAGAATGGGTGACACCCGGGGCGGATGTAAATGGCGTTACCCCCTTCAGCATGCTATCACCCCCTTTCGTCATATTTTTTAAATCACAATTCCCCGTTATTATAACAAATGACCATACCATCCCTATTTACCTATCGTCCTTCTGCATAAAAAAAAACCGCAAGAGCGACTCTTCGCTCAGCTCATAAGTCCGCATAAACCAATGCGGTCTGTATACGCAGAAGAAAAAATTTTCTTTTAAAGTTTGCATTTCGCTTGAAAATTACCCCATTTATCAAGATTTATAAACATCCAAATGTAAACCGCGTTCTGGTTTAGAAAAATCAAACTTCACAGTTTGGTTTGAAACAAAAAATTCTTCCATAATCCTGATGCGTAACTCAACGATCTCTATGACAATCAATTATGTGCGGCGAAAAAAAAAAGGTTAAAAAAATAATAATTAACCATTTGGAAAGTTATTTTTTCAATGACTAAAATTAAAAACTTATAAATAAATTCTATATTAAAAAAAAAAGAGGTATTTTACAATTAGTTAGTTCAACATTAGATTGTTTCCTTTTTGTGACCGTCGCATATTTCGTAATAGGTGAGCTTAATAATCAACTGTCTTTTTTTTTTTTTTTTTTTTTTAAATCTTTAAAACACATTTTTTTATAAGACGTCTTTCTTTGGATTCGGTGTTTTTTTTTTTTTTTCCATATCTGATAATTTGCATTTATCCATTTTGTAACTTATTTATTTCCTTCTTTATTAATAATAACATTTCGATTTTTTTATTTAAATAAAAAGTCTTTAAGTGTAAAGAATTTCCTATAAAAAATAAAATGCGGACATCTATTGCCCAAAGCAAAATGTTTGACTGTTTCCACTGAGTTAATTAAAATCAGTCAAAACATCATTTTATGATGTTCAAAACGTGGCTTGCATAATAACAGTCTTATAAAGTATGTGATGAATTAAACATCTGTACCAATTACAAACTAGTTGGATGTGTCAATCCCAAAACTTTCTTCTATCTCATACGTACATTTTAATATTTAAAAAAATAGTTACTCATTTTAATGCTTTAATAATTTTAATTCAATACCATACCAACTTTGATTTTCATCTTAAATTTCTGCTTCAATCAATTAATCGGAGTAAAAACGAATTTCCGTCTCTGCACGAGCCGATAGACAATAGAATGATAAGCAGTTTTTTTTTTTTTTTTTTTTTTTTTTTTTTAATTCAGAGAGGACTTACTTGCCTTACCAAAAGATAATCATATACAAGAAATTTAGTTCAGTTCTAGAACTAACTTCATATACTTTTAAGTGGTGCAATATTGAAAATGGCATAAAATACGCGATTGCAGTGCCCCCTTCAGGCGGATTTTTTTCAGATTCAGGGCGATCCAACTAACCATAGCCATACACTTACACAAAAAATTTCGTTCAATTCGATGCATAACTTCACACACTTTTGGTCGGTACAATATTGAAAATGGCACAAAAATCGTGATTGCAGCGCCCCCTTCCGGCGGATTATTTTCAAATTCGGGGAGGACCAACTAGCCATAGTCATACACTTACACAAAAAATTTGGTTAAATTCGATGCATAACTTCATATACTTTTGGTCGGTACAATATTAAAAATGGCACAAAAACCGCGATTGCAGCGCTTCCTTCCGGTGGAATATTTCAAAACTGAAGGAGGAACTGCTTGCACAGCCAAAAACATTCACAAAAAATTTGGTTCAATTCTATGCATAAATTCATGCACTTTTTATGGTAAAATGGCGACATACACACAGACAGACATACATTTTGTAAAAACATGTTTTTTGGAATCTCTGACCCCTAAAACGTGTAAATCCGTCGAAAACCGGAAGTCGAAAAAAAATTTCAATTACAATACTTTCTTCTATTGAAGATAGAAGAAAGTAAAAATATAATTCATCTAATACAGTCGAACACGCTTAACGCGAATTTCTTTTAACCCCTTGGGGACGAGTACCCACGTATACGTGCCGCAAAAAGGCTTAAAAATCCTCGTTTATCCCCACCAGTAAAATTTGCCTTATTTAATTAGCGCCTTTAATTATGCCTTATTATTTGCCTTATTTATTTAATTTAACCCAATTTAACCCCTTAACTGTGGCATTGTTTTCGACAACATAAGTTAAAAATAGAAGTTGTAAACCACATTTTCCATACTAAAATAGTTGCTTTACTTAATCGAAAAAAATCTACCAATCAATAAAGATAAATTTTCAGTTAAAAATTAGTGGTGTCAAAAAGCTTTAATTAACGAAGCGTGTAAAGAGTTCCTGCCCGAAGTCAGTTCGGGCAACACAGTTAAGGGGTTCATAAAACACAATTCTCTGTTTTTAAAATCCGGTGACAAAACATTAAAAATTTCAAAAAAGGCTTCCGTCGCGAATGGGTTAACATGCATTTGTTTCCAGATGTCCCGTCAAATTTTATAGATATTTACTGCGATTTTAGTTCTTTTAACGCGAAACATTTTTTTATCACGATTTGAAAAGGATCGACCGTTGAAATACAGTCGAGTCTCTATATAACGAAATCCACCGTTCCAGTAAAAAATTCGTTATATAGAGAAATTCGATGTATAGAGAATGATGTCAAAAATCGTATTTAATGTGTGAAATTTAAACAAATATTATTTTTGATCGTTTGAATTAAGAATTTGAAGTGTTTAAAAGTAAATATTAACGTAACATCATTTTATTTCTTAATTATTTAAGCGGTTTCAAAAAAGAGAACAGCCATTTATTTGAAAGCTTAATGAACATCAAATAAGGAAGACTTGCATTAATTTCAGACGAAGAAATCTGTATTTTTTTTTTTTTTTAAATTGTTACGCTCTCAAATAAATAAATAAATAAATAATGCTCAAATTTTAGCAAGGAATGAAAAATTGCAGTTAACATTTTCCTCCATTTGAAGGCCTCTCTTATGTGCCTCTCTCTGATTCCTCTCTTACATGTGTATCAATCCAATTAACTTTGTTTTGATAAGGATGTGGAAAGGTGTGTGGGAGGTGGGATGAATTCGTTGGATTTAAAGAACAAGGAGAGAAGTAATGTAAAAAAAAAAAAAAAAAAAAATTAGCAGTGACGATAAATAAAAAATAGTTGATAGAAAATTGATTCCATATGATTTCGAAACTTTTTAAAACTGAATAAATTAAGACCTATTTATGAAAAAATTCGTTATATGGAGATAGATATTTCGCTATATAGAGACTGTTTTCAATGTAATCATGCGAAAAAGGGACCGTTCCTACTAAAAATTCGTTATATAGAGAAATTCGATGTATGGAGTTTCGTTAAACGGAGACTCTACTGTATTTCCTATTCATGGGACCAAAAAAGTAAATTTTTCTAAATTTTCGATGCTATTGTACAGCGTTCTGCTTTTCACGAGCTCGAATTTTTCGAAATAATGTTAATCTCGGAGAAGAAATGTCGCTGCCATCGAAACACTCTAAAAATCCATACACTTAAAAAACATTCATTCAAAAATCCATACACAGTTTTCTGTAGCATATTCTAATGAATGGGGAAGAAACCGAAGCCAAAATATTCATATTTAGAAAAGTAGTAAGATTTTTTTTTAATTAAATCTTTTTGAAAATTTTAAATTTTAGTAAAATAGACTATTCTACAATATTTTTAGGTAGATTTCGTAACAAATACTACCTATTGCAATCGTTACATGGTACGACTTTTGAAAATTTTCTTCAGAACTTTTCATTATATAACCCCAGGAACCCAAAACCACCTCATCTAAAAAGTATATATTATATATACCGGGTGTCCCAAAAATGACTGATGGATTTTAAAATTCAATAACTTGCAAACGGTGACAGCTATTTAAAAAATTTTTGCAGCACGGTTATGTACAATGTCAGGAGTTTTTTATCGTAATTTTTTTATTTTAGTTAGCATATCAAACAATAGGGGGCGCTGACGGCGATTGAAGGCTAGATCGACGCTTCACTCAGCATTGATCATCTGGCCTTCAATCGCCGTCAGCGCCCCCTATTGTTTGATATGCGAACTAAAATAAAAAATTACGGTAAAAAAACTCCTAACATTATGCATAACCCTCTTGCAAAAATTTTTTAAATAGCTGTCACCGTTTGCAAGTTATTGAATTTTAAAATCCATCAGTCATTTTTGGGAAACCCGGTATATACACGTATATATATACCACCACATATAAAAAGTATATATATATATATACTGGGTGTCCTGAAAAGGACTGAACGATTTTAAAAATCAATAACTTGCAAACTTTTACAGATATTTAAAAAATTCTTGCACGAAAGTCATCTAAAAGGTCAAAAGTTTTTTCCCTGCGATTTTGGGTTTTAGTTCGAATTACAAACAATAGATGGCGCTGAGAGCGCTAGGTGCTGTGTTGAGACGGATATTGACGTCACTTGGCACTGAAGCAAAATAAGGAGGTTAAGCTATGGAGTGGATCTTATTCGAAAATGAACTTTTGCTTTTACCGTCCGATTTTGAATGCAATTCATATAATTTTGATTTTGTTGGCATCAGCGCAATAATAGAGAAAAATTTTGTTTTCATGGGTACGACTCCTTTGAAATCGAAATGTGTGAAACAACAACGTTCGAATTACCGACTTTTATTTTTTTTACATTCCAAGAATGTAAGTACGTTTGAGAACAGGATATCTTATTTATCTATTTATTTATCTGGGTATCTTTTAAACCTTTTTTATGTCACATAGTCATGTTCTGTATTTATATTAAGTATGTGGGATTAACAGTTCATTTACAGGTGCACCCAAAATATTGCATCACATCATAGTCTATGGGGGAAAATCGTTTGCAGTGTATATTAATGAAATACACTTTTTCAAATGTATTGAAACTGATATAAATCACTGAATTTCAGTATGATCTGATTATGATAGAATAGGGTATTTCTTATTTATAGCATTTAACGTTCATTTACAGGGGCACACAAAAAGAAATCGGTTACTGTACTGTCTTTAAGTAATAATTGCTGGAAATGCGTTTTCAATTTCGGCAT